>JAXCMG010000060.1:489763-575206 GCA_034642415.1 Podarcis siculus
GCCCTTGTGGTCTCTTCCAACTCTATGATTCTATGATTCTATGATTCTAGGTCACTTCAGTGCTGCAAACACAGCAAAAACAACGCAGGATGCAGCAGCTACAAGTTACCAATTTCTGCAGCCACAGCAGGCGCTGTGATTCCCCAGCAGTTTGACTTCACTCCTGGAGGCACATTCCATTGTTTCTCGAGACAGGCGGATGTCAACAACAAAACCATTTATTTCGCAAAATTTATACAGTCATACCTCATGTTACGTTTGCTTCATGTTTCGTTTTTTCAGGTTTAGTCCCGCAGCGACCAGGAAGTAATGGAAACTGTTACTTCCGGCTTTCGCTGCTCAAACATGCACAGAAGCACTAAATCGTGTTTCGCGCATGCGCACAAGCACCGAATTGCACCGCGCACCTGCGCAGATATGGCACTTCAGGTTGCGGGCTTTTCATGTTGCGAACGGTCCTCCGGAACGGATCCCATTCGCAACCAGCGGTACCGCTGTACTCTGCTTCATTGCGGAAAACCTCAAAGCAGTTTCCAAACAGAACAGAACAACAGGGTTATTCATTTAAAAAAAAAAACATTACAACATTCACAAATGTTAAAACCAGCAGTGAACAAAAAGTGCATCTGCTTTCTAAATAGCTTGTCTCAATTAGGCTTGTTGCAACAAGATGGTTTAAATTTTGGAGGTTTCTAAGCAGAGGTCGGATGGTCATCTGTCATGGATGCTTTAGCTGAGATCCCTGCATTGCAGGGGGTTGGACTAGATCAGGCATAGGCAAACTCAGCCCTCCAGATGTTTTGGGACTACAATTCTCATCATCCATGACCACCGGTCCTGTTAGCTAGGGATGATGGGAGTTGTAGTCCCAAACATCTGGAGGGCCGAGTTTCTACCCAAACAGTTTCTACCCAAATGTGATTTTGTTTTTAAACTCAGTGTAAAGTAGTTTCTATGGGAGTATATTGTATTTAATTATGGGGTATCAGAGTTTTTGGGACGTGGGTGGCGCTGTGGGTTAAACCACAGAGCCTAGGATTTGCCGATCAGAAGGTTGGCGGTTTGAATCCCCGAGACAGGGTGAGCTCCCATTGCTCGGTCCCTGCTCCTGCCAACCTAGCAGTTCCAAAGCACATCAAAGTGCAAGTAGATAAATAGGTACCGCTCCGGCGGGAAGGTAAACGGCGTTTCCGTGTGCTGCTCTGGTTCACCAGAAGCGGCTTAGTCATGCTGGCCACATGACCCGGAAGCTGTACACTGGCTCCCTCAGCCAATAAAGCAAGATGAGCGCCACAACCCCAGAGTCGGCCATGACTGGACCTAATGGTCAGGGGTCCCTTTACCTTTACCTTTAAGGAGTTTCTATGGGAGTATATTGTATTTAAAAATGGGGTATCAGAGCTTTTAGGGGGCTAACCAGGTTGGGATAGGTGGGATAGCAGACTTGTTGGTTTTTGAATGCCTTATGTAGATATTTCAATTTTGTTGTTCTGTATGGGACAATGACAATAATGATTATCGTATTGTATCATATTGTATCTCACAACGGATATGCCAGAATTGGAGATGGCTTTCTGGGTTTTCTTCTCCTTCAGTCCTGGCTTCCAGCTCCCCTCCAGTTTTTCCTCTCTCATTGATTGCCAACCAATCCACTTGAGTTTACCCACACATTTGTCAAGCCGAGTCTAGACATTCCGCAAACATTTGTTCCGGGACACGGACATTTGCCATCCCCTGCAAACTGCTGAGAAACAAGGTTAGCACACATTTAGAAGCGCGTCCACTAACTTGAGTTAATCAGCCGTTAATTAACCCAAGTGCAAATGGAAGCAGGAATCATAATGCAAAAAATCTCCTCCTGAAAAGCTGGACCTACGCAAGTAGCAGAGTGAAGTGGTACGGTCTGGAGGCAGGTGAGAGGGACCGTACCACTTCAGACTGCAAGTGTTTGTAGCTGGGGAGGGGAAATCAAAATTGTGAAAGCTTAATAATAATAATAATTTATTATTTAAACCCCGCCCATCTGTCTGGGTGTCCCCAGCCACTCTGGGTGGCTTCCAACAGAATATTAAAATACAATAGTCTATTAAACATTAAAAGTTTCCCTAAAGAGGGCTGCCTTCAGATGTCTTCTAAAAGTTTGGTAGTTGTTTTTCTCTTTGACATCTTGTGCGAGGGCGTTCCACAGGGCGGGTGCCACTACCGAGAAGACCCTCTGCCTGGTTCCCTGTGTAGATAAGATTTTAATGTTTGGTGTTTCATGATGCTTTTCTATTTTGGGGGGAAGCTGCCTGGAATGACAGGGTTAACCCAGTCAGATGGGCAGGGTACAAAATGTTTAGTCATTTAGTCGTGTCTAGCTCTTCGTGACCCCCTGGATCAGAGCACGCCAGGCACTCCTGTCCTCCACTGCCTCCCGCAGTTTGGTCAAACTCATGTTAGTAGCTTCGTGAACACTGTCCAACCATCTTGTCCTCTGCCGTCCCCTTCTCCTTCTGCCCTCCATCTTTCCAAACATCAAGGTCTTTCCCAGGGAGTCTTCTCTTCTCATGAGGTGGCCAAAGTCTTGGAGCCTCAGCTTCAGGATCTGCCCTTCCAGTGAGCACTCAGGGCTGATTTCCTTCAGAATGGATCGGTTTGATCTTCTTGCAGTCCATAGGACTCTCAAGAATTCAAAAGCATCAATTCTTCGGCGATCAGCCTTCTTGATGGTCCAGCTCTCACTTCTTATTCTTATTAGTATTATTACTACTACTACTACTACTAGCCACAATGCCTATGCTTTGCCTCCATGGTCAAAGGCAGTAATGTTTTTGAATACCAGTTGCTAGAAACAACTAAAGGGGAGAGTGCTGTTGCGTTTGGGTCCTGTTGCAGCGTTGGGCATCTAGCCAGCCACTGTGACAATAGGATGCTGGACCAGAAGGACCATTGGCCTCATCCAGCAGGTTCTTCTTATGTTCTTACATTATGTTCTTCAGGATTCTGGTGTCCTTTTCTCTTTTGCTCTGCCTCTTCTGCAAGGCTCCCCTACCTTCCGAAAACCCATGTCCCTGGCTTTGTTCGAGAGCTTCTGTAGCGTAGTTGCTAAGAGACTGATCATGTACAAGTTCCCCACGGCTCGCCTTGTAATTAGCTCAGTTTTCCCGAGCTTTCGTGGAGAACTCCCAGAGAAACTTCTCTGGGAAAAAAAGCTCAGAAGGGTTGAGGCTGGGGGAACTGCTGTGTGTCTCCCGCCCATCCGCTTTCCTTGCCAAATGTACTTTTAGGAAGAGGGCTGCAAAACGGGTTGGCTGGTGTCGTTAAAGGTTTCAGCAGTTAGGTCTGGCTACATCCATTGTCACTGGGACAGAAGTTTAGCCCATTTTAATGACCCAAAAGGCACCAGAAGGTCCAGTTCCTGTGCATAAAAAAGGTAAAAGGACCCCTGACTATTAGGTCCAGTCATGGACGACTCTGGGGTTGCGGCACTCATCTCGCTTTATTGACCGAGGGAGCCGGCGTACAGCTTCCGGGTCATGTGGCCAGCATGACTAAGCCGCTTCTGGCGAACTAGAGCAGCACACGGAAACACTGTTTACCTTCCCGCTGGAGTGGTACCTATTTATCTACTTTCATTTGTGCTTTCGAACTGCTAGGATGGCAGGCAGTTCATAAAGGTAAAGGTAAAGGGACCCCTGACCGTTAGGTTCAGTTGTGGCCGACTCTGGGGTTACGGTGCTCATCTCGCTTTATTGTCCAAGGGAGCTGGCGTACAGCTTCCAGGTCATGTGGCCAGCATAACTCAGCCGCTTCTGGGAAACCAGAGCAGCGCACGGAAATGCTGTTTACCTTCCCGCCGGAGTGGTACCTATTTATCTACTTGTACTTTGACGTGATTTTGAACTGCTAGGTTGGCAGGAGCAGGGACCGAGCAACGGGAGCTCACCCCGTCGTGGGGATTCAAACCGCCGACCTTCTGATCAGCTGTCTCTTTTGGTTTCGCTCAGCTTTTCCATCATCCACATTGGTTGCCATCGCTACTTTCTGCTGGAGTGAGTTCCATAGTTTAACAAGATTTGCTGCGTGGAGAAGCCCTTTCTTTTCTTTGTCCTCCATCTTCCAACATGCTAATAAATGCTAGCCCCCAAAGTGCTCCAGCGACTCACTGCATGCTGAGAAAGACTTCTCGAGAGAAGCTTAATATCAGCCCCCTGCCCCTCCAAGTCCGTTGCTGCTCAAGCAACCATGGTGCTCTGATAGCCAGCGCCATCAGACCTGGCCAGCGGCTCTGCAAATATCATTATCTTTATCCAATTTGATTTATAGTTCAACTGTGCAATGAGAGGCCTGTGCGAATTTGCTCGGAGGTCATCAATCTGGCGTTCATTGCCTGGTTATTATAATGTAGCAAGCCTGTGGCTGCAGGGCCTTTGCACTACCAAACGCTGAGCCCAAACTGGGGCAGGGTTATTGAACGGGGTGGGGGGTGGGGGTGCTGACCCTCCGTGAAATGCACTCCCGCTTTTAGCAGGGGTTTGCGGCGCTTTGCAAAAGGTGGCGCAAGCGTTTATGAAACACCGGCAGGAATAGCATGCCGCCCATACATGATGTTGGTGGCTCGCACCAGCTTCCTGTCTTTTGCCAGGACAAGTTCATGGTTCTTGCACAAGTGTGTGCAAAGTGCTGAATAACTCAGGTGCAGGATACCTTAAAGAGTACCTTACCTGGTGCATCCCAAGTCCACCCCTAAGATCATCTAGGGAAGCACTACAGTGGTACCTCAGGTTACATATGCTTCAGGTTACATACACTTCAGGTTACAGACTCCGCTAAAACAGAAATAGTGCTTCAGGTTAAGAACTTTGCTTCAGGATGAGAACAGAAATCATGCTCCGGCGGTGTGGCGGCAGCAGGAGGCCCCATTAGCTAAAGTGGTGCTTCAGGTTAAGAACAGTTTCAGGTTAAGAACAGACCTCTGGAACGAATTAAGTACTTAACCCGAGGTACCTATTCGTGTTTCCCTATGAGCCAGAAGCACGACTCCTGTCCATGAGGAATCATGCCTTCCATGTTGTGGGCTCAGATCTGTGGAACTCCCTCCCACAAGACGCATTTCACGCACCACATAGTTTAAACTATGGAACATGCTTCCACCAGTGGCAGAGGAAGGGGGGTGCGGTGGATGCGTGCCACCCTGGGTGTCATCACTGAGGGGGGTGACAAAATGACAAAAATATGAGTTTAAAAAAACAAAATTGGGCTCATGAAACTTTTTAGTTCAGTCAACAAATGTAACGAAATGCGGCTGGCACTGGGCACCACACCACGGGTGCCGACACTCACCATGGGATTTTCAGTGTACCCAAGCCACACATCTCTCCTGAGAGTGACGTGGTGGCTTGGGTGCATGCAGGCTCCGCGCTGCCCGAAATGGCAGTGTGGGACTTGTGTCTGCCTTCCGCCTCTTCCTCAGCCACCCTACAGCTGAGGGGGGCAGCAGAGAGGCTCCACGCAGTGCGTCCCACCCTCATGGACAGCTCGCCCACCCCTCAGCTGCAGAAAGCGCGCACCGCACGGGGCACCAAAGTGGCTAGCTACACCACTGGCTTCCACAAGAGATGGTGGTGGCCACCAGCTTTAAAAGGTAAAGGTAAAGGGACCCCTGACCATTAGGTCCAGTCACGGACAACTCTGGGGTTGTGGCGCTCATCTCACTTTATTGGCCGAGGAAGCTGGCGTACAGCTTCCGGGTCATGTGGCCAGCATGTCTAAGCCGCTTCTGGCGAACAAGAGCAGCGCACGGAAACGCCGTTTACCTTCCCGCCGGAGCGGTACCTATTTATCTACTTGCAATTTGACGTGCTTTCGAACTGCTAGGTGGGCAGGAGAAGGAACCGAGCAATGGGAGCTCACCCCGTCATGGATTCAAACCGCCAACCTTCTGATTGACAAGTCCTAGGCTCTGCGGTTTAACCCACAGTGCCACCCGCCTCCCGGGCCACCAGCCTGGATGGCTTTAATTGAGGACTGGGCAAATTCATGGCTTGGCAATGGCTACTAGCCACGGTGGCTGTGCTCTGCCTCCACCATTGGCTCCCAGTATGTTTCCGAGCACAATTCAAAGTATTGGTGCTGACCTTTAAAGCCCTAAAGGGCCTCAGTCCTGTATACCTGAAGGAGCATCTCCACCCCCATCGTTCTGCCCCGACACTGAGATCTAGCGCTGAGGGCCTTCTGGCGGTTCCCTCCCTGTGAGAAGTGAGGTTACAGGGAACCAGGCAGAGGACCTTCTCGGTAGTGGCACCTGCCCTGTGGAACGCCCTCCCACCAGATGTCAAAGAGAAGAACAACTACCAGACTTTTAAAAGACATCTGAAGGCAGCCCTGTTTAGGGGAGCTTTTAATGTTTAACAGACCACTGTATTTTAATACTTTGTTGGAAGCTGCCCAGAGTGGCTGTGGAAACCCAGCCAGATGAGCGGGGTATAAATAATAATAATATATTATTATTATTATTATTATTATTATTATTATTATTATTATTATTATTATTATTATTAGAGCTGCAGCAATGCTTCTGAAGACCAGTTGCTGGAAACTACAGGAGGGGAGAGTTTCTCTTGTGCTCAAATCCTGATTGCAGGTTTCCCACAGGGATCTGGTTTGCAACTGCAAGAACAGGATTCTGGACTGCATGGGCCATTGGCCTCATCCAGCAGGCTCTTCTCTTGTGTATGGATATGTGGGTGAAACCACGAAAACAGCACTGCAACACAATGTCCCCTCTCCCTCTTCTCCTCTTGGTTTGCTCTCAGTGATGTCACAGGACCAAAACTGATTTCCTGTGTGGCACAATGATGTCATCACGGTCACAGTACGTTCCCCGATTAACAGGGATGGAGCCGTTTAAAACGCCCTTTTTCAGGTTTGGGTTGTGTTTTCTGAAGCGTGGAAAACGAACAGCGGCAGATGTGGGGGTTGGGGGAGGGTCATTGGCTGCGTACAAACGCATGAAATGAATGCAGGAGTGGAAAGAAATGTTTGGGGGTGGCAATTTGCAATCATTCCTTCCTTTCCCCCCACCAGCACAGCCACTACTCCATCGCGGCAACTTTCACAGCGAAAATCAAACCTCATGAAAATTCAGTGCAGCGTGAAAGCGGAATTTAAGAAAATGAGTTTTCACCCAAGCCACGGTCTCTCTCTCTCTCTCTCCATCTACATTTCTGAATGCCCTCTATGATTAGATCAGATCGCCACCTTGCGGAAAATCTGGGTCATTTCCTGTTTGTGAGGGAACGCTCCACAAACCAGATCCTCTTCTCCCCAAAGCAAATATGCTTTGTTTTGCTGCTGCTGCTGCAGCTGTTTTCGAAACATCAGAGATGATTCCATTTGGTCACAATACCGAATATTCAGTATCAAGGCAGAGAAATATGGGGCGTGCTTTGCATGCTCAGCAGCATTTCACAGATGAAAAAATAGTAGCGTAAGACGCTGCCCCATATTAAATGGAGGTCGAAAACCACCTTGATTTTTATGTGTGCCCTGTGAAAGGGCACTGATTTTTATGAGGTCAGAAGAGATTTCCCTGAAATTTTCAGGATGTGCAGGGTTTCCTGTGTGCTTTAACTTTGCAAGGTACTTCAGGGGTCTTCCCCCACTTGTTTTTAAAACTTTCTTTTTTTTAAAAAAAAGGCATCATGTCTGCTTGCAAGAGCCCAAAGCTTCCTCTAGTCTCATGGCTTAGCTGTACTCCCTAGAATGCCCACATCTGTAAAATGGACTACATCCACTCTGTGCATTTGAGGCAGTCTCATATCATTTATGGGGACGCAGGTGGCGCTGTGGGTTAAACCACGGAGCCTAGGACTTGCCGATCAGAAGGTCGGTGGTTCGAATCCCCGTGACGGGGTGAGCTCCCGTTGCTCGGTACCTGCTCCTGCCAACCTAGCAGTTCAAAAGCATGAAGTGCAAGTAGATAAATAGGTACCACTGCGGCGGGAAGGTAAACGGCGTTTCCGTGCGCTGCTCTGGTTCGCCAGAAGAGGCTTAGTCATGCTGGCCACATGACCCGGAAGCTGTACACTGGCTCCCTCGGCCAATAAAGCGAGATGAGCGCCGCAACCCCAGAGTCGGCCACGACTGGACTTAATGGTCAGGGGTCCCTTTACTTTTATCTTTTACATATCATTTTAAACAGTCAATCCTTCCCCCCAAAAAAGATCCTAGTCATTGTAGTCTGCATGCAATATTAGGAGAAATCAGTTTGCAAAAAAAATGTGTATATATCGGGCAGAAACACATTCAAACGTGTGTATATTAGGACAAATTTGCATTTAAAAAACCACATCGTTTGCTGAATTTCCATGAGGACTTAAAGAAATAAATGCAGGATTCTCAAACTGATGTGAACTGAAGCTCAGAAAAATGAGAAACTGAAACTTGCCCACCCCTTAACTTAAGGTGTAGATCCAAAATGAGTGAGAGGGAAGGAAACTCCATTAAATTGGCACGGATATACACTGGAATTAAATGCAATTTTGGAAACAACAGACGTAAAATTAAGAAAATCTCCCCCCCCCAACACCTAGTTTCTCCCTTTTCCCTCTCATCTTGCCCTGACTACTCCTAGCATATAAGGTGAACAGTTATTCATTTATCAGAAAAACATGGAATTAGGCTGGTGCGGTATAGTGGTTAGAGTATCAGACTAGGACCTGGGAGAGATCTGGGTTCAAATCCTCACTCACTAGGTGTCCTTGTGCCAGTCACAGCCTCTCAGCCTAACCTACCCCACAGGGTTGTTGTAGAGATTGAATGAGGAGGGGTGGACAATATATACCACCTTGAGCCCCTTGGAGAAAAAGCTGGGGTAGAAATGCAATCCATCCATCCATACTTTTCCTCTTATTGTTGTTGTTGTTGTATAGTCGTTTAGTTGTATCCGACTCTTCGTGACCCCCTGGACCAGAGCACGCCAGGCACTCCTGTCTTCCACTGCCTCCCGCAGTTTGGTCAAACTCATGCTGGTAGCTTCGAGAACACTGTCCAACCATTCCTCTTAGTATTTCATATTAACTAAGATTCTACTTCTGAACCTTTAAGCCCAAACATTTGCCTAACGTAGGGAATTGCAGGAACCCAGCTATTTAAAAATTTCCGTGCGCTTTTCGGAACCTTTCTTAAGGGCAGCCTGTTCGATAGCTCCTACCTGCTCATGTCTTCCCCTTATCCGTCCCATCTTAGAGGCGCCGTGATTACTTCCCCGCAATCTCACATATTCGATCATTGCGATGGTAATAAGGAATAGCACTGGGATGAGCTTTTGCACAGTTTCCACTTGGCCTAACAAAATTTAGCAAGCATGCAAGTGGGTTAGGAACATAAGAAGTTGCCCCATAGCGAGGGCAGACCCTTGGTCAGTCCAACACATTGTTGTCTACTGTCTGGCAGAGGCTCTCCAGTTTCAAATTGGGGGGGCTATTTCTAGCTCTAGTGGCAGATTCTGCTGGACTGAGCCTGGGACTTTCCATATGCAAAGCAGATGCTCTACCACTGATCTCCATTCATTTTATTTACTGCTTCCTTCTTTGAAACTCCAGGAGACTTAGCAATGTTTTAAGCAAATGAGCGCATGCATACAGGTCACCTGGGCTTTGAGTGGAAAAGATGGGTCCAAAAGCACTCCCAGACTATGAACATGCTCTTCTGAGGGTCTTCTGGCGGTTCCCTCCCTGTGAGAAGTGAGGTGACAGGGAACCAGGCAGAGGGCCTTCTCGGTGGTGGCGCCCGCCCTGTGGAACACCCTCCCACCAGATGTCAAAGGAAAAACCAGCTACCAGACTTTTAGGAGATATCTGAAGGCAGCCCTGTTTAAGGAAGCTTTGAATATCTGAAGGACTATTGTATTTTAATATTTTGTTGGAAGCCACCCAGAGTGGCTAGGGGAGACCCAGCCAAATGGGTGGAGTATAAATAATAAATGATGATGATGATGATGATGTCCTCTGGTCACGAGCTCACCTTCTCCCTCCCTTCTTTCTCCCCTTGTCTCCAGGTATATCCGAACCATGTACCTGGGGATCCAAAGCCAGAGGCAAAAGGAACACCAGCGGCGCTTTTACTGGGCTATGATGTATGAGTATGCAGACGTCAACATGTTGCGCCTCTTGGAGACTTTCCTTGAGAGCGCCCCACAATTGGTGCTACAGCTCTGCATAATGATCCAAAAGAACCGTGCAGAAACCTTACCATGTAAGTTGCCCCACCTGGGTGGGGGGAGACACTGTGTGCGGGGAGGGGGGATACACCTCCATGTCAGCAGTGACTGCTCCCCTTGATCCATCGCTGTGCCCTAGAACACGGTAGCAAACGAAGCCCTGCCTTTTTTGTGACAAAGCCTCGGCCCGTTTCCGCTCTGGGAGATGGGCCAATTGAGGGGCCAACTGAGGCACAAATGCCTTGCCCCTTGCCCTCTTTCAGTGTGTCTCTGGGCTCTAGTTTCCAAAGCTTTCCAAGCCACTGTCCCCTCGGTTCCATAAACTCCTCCCCATTGCCCCTTACCCTGCCCTACAGAAAGCATTATTCAGATGAGCGGTTTTCATGACCCACGATAAAATTCAAAACAGCGACAATGAATTGCACATTGGTGCAAAACCCAATTGAAACTTGTTTTGTTTAATATTTTTCGCTCTATAGGATGCACCCGACCATAGGACGCACCTTATTTTAGAGGGGGAGAACAAGAAAAAATTCTCCCCCTCTCTGCCCCTTCCATTTCTCCTCCCACTTTGCTGAAGGGGCGCTGCGCAGAGAGGGAAAGCTGTGCAGCGCCTCTCCAGTGAAGCGAAGCCAGGAGAGCAAGAGGGATTGGTGCACACTGACCCCTCTCGCTCTCCAGGCTTCAGTGAAGGCAACCCGCAGCCTCCGGAGCGCAGCGGGAGCTCCTGCTGCGCTCCGGAGGCTTCAGGTGGCTATCCCTGAAGCCAAGTAGCCTGCATTCGCTCCATAAGACGCACACACATTTCCCCTTAATTTTTGATGGGGAAAAGGTGCATCTTATAGAGCTAAAAATACAGTACTTCAATGAGATTGATTGACTTGATCCAGCGATATCAGTTGGTCCAAGTCTGATATTCATTGGCAACTCCAGTGCCGCCGCCACCCCACGGCCGCCTCCTTGCCCCTAAGCACTGCCACCACCACCTGGCAGGTGATCCTAGTGCCCACTTTGGGAACCATGGCTCAGAAGCATACTCAAGACTTGGAAAACCACAGTCAATGTAACCGACGGCAATGATACCGTTACGGAAGGGAGGAGATTATACTGTAGCTAAATTTGATGGAGTGCAGTGGATGGTGGTATATTAGAGCGAATGGGGCACTGCCCCACCAACTTCCATCTGTCCTCAGCTAGCTCCCACCTGCCTGCCTTCTTACAACTATTCGAGGGGTTGGCACTGCCCGCTGGCATAGTCACAATGCTGCCCTTGTAGAAATCAGTAGGAAGAAGGATGAGAATGCCTGTTTTTGGCTCTCTGCCTCCACTTGCTGTCTTCCAATCTTAGCATTACTCCCTTCACATTTTGCACTAGTATCATTATCAAATTACCCTTTTAATTTTGTTGGTGCTAGCCAGCAACAGACCAAAATTTGTGTGCATGCACACATACACCACTCTTTCACACACAAGTCATAAATCACACTCACATCTGTGCGAAGCCAGAGATTGTGTTCATCCGTAGCTCAGTCGGTAGAGGACGAGACTCTTAATCTCAGGGTCACGGGTTGGAGCCTCATGTTGGGCAAAAGATTCCTGCATTGCAGGGGGTTGGACTAGATGATCCTTGTGGTCCCGTCTGTGATTCCTTCAGTAATTTTTACTGATGAAGATTGAAGGAGCAATGCTCTTTAGGGGCAGCCCCTTGTGAGTCTGCCAGGGAGGTCTAGTGGGAACCTGTTCTTCCACCATTCAGTGCTAGAGGGCCTATCTTTGCTTGCAGAAGGTCCCAGATTCAATCCTGGACATGTCCAGTTTAAAAGGGTCAGGTAACAGGTGATTTAAAGGGACGCGGGTGGCGCTGTAGGTTAAACCACAGAGCCTAGGACTTGCCGATCAGAAGGTCGGTGGTTCAAATCCCTGTGACGGGGTGAGCACCTGTTGCTCAGTCCCTGCTCCTGCCAACCTAGCAGTTCGAAAGCACGTCAAAGTGCAAGTAGATCAATAGGTACCGCTCTGGCGGGAAGGTAAACGGCATTTCCGTGCGCTGCTCTGGTTAGCCAGAAGCGGCTTAGTCATGCTGGCCACATGACTCGGAAGCTGTACGCCGGCTCCCTCGGCCAATAAAACTAGATGAGCACCACAACCCCAGAGTTGGCCACAACTGGACCTAATGGTCAGGGGTTCCTTTACCTTTAACAGGTGATTTAGAAAGTTCCCAAATAGACAACAGCAATGCTAAGCTTGACGGAGTAATTCCCAGACTACAGCTTCTCTGTGTACTTGCGGGGTGCTCTGCATGAGGAGATGGGCCACATCTTGCAAAGGCCCTTTGGGAGGAATATGGATATAGTTACCAGGAGCTTTGGACTGCAGCAGAATGAACACCCCTGGGCACCACATTAGCAACCCCTGTCTTAGAGCTTTGCTGGGAATAATCAGAACACCAGAGCAGAGAAGCCAATTTAAGGTGGCCTTCCAGTCATCATCAGTCATGTCAAATGTTGCACAATCCCCACCTTCCTAGATGCTTCAAATATAGGGTGCTTCTGACAATGGATGCTTCAGGCTGAGCTATCAGCCTAGATTAGAGAAGGGTTATAGAAGTCCAGGGATGCGAGTGGCACTGTGGTCTAAACCACTGAGCCCCTTGGGCTTGCCAGTCAGAAGGTTGGCAACAGGGTGAGCTCCCATTGCTCTGTCCCAGCTCCTGCCAACCTAGCAGTTTGAAAGCACACCAGTGCAAGTAGATAAATAGGTACCGCTGTGGCGGGAAGGTAAACGATGTTTCCATGCACTCTGGTTTCCGTCACAGTGTCCAGTTGCACCAGAAGCGGTTTACTCATGCTGGCCACATGACCCGGAAAGCTGTCTGTGGACAAACGCCGGCTCCCTCAGCCTGAAAGCGAGATGAGCGCCACAACCCCATAGTCGCCTTTGACTGGACTTAACTGTCCAGGGTCCTTTACCTTTGCCCATAGAAGTCCAGTGAGCCATATTCAGACCACCAGCTCTTATATCCCAGCCAAGCTTTTTACTCATGAACTCCTAGAAGGTGAGCTGTCATGTCGACGAGTCTGCAGCGGAAAGACCTGGCAAGCGAGATCCAGTTCATAGGCTTCACCTGTTCATGGGCAGCTATAATTAACTTGGTCCCTTCTGATTTCACAGTACCATGATCAGTTTTTAAAATCATTGCTATTATTTCATTAGCAAACAAAATAGCACAGTTTTACAACAATTCAAAGACAGCCAGGAGCAATTGAGCATGGTCAGGTGTAAAGATAAGGAGACAAAAGATATATATGAATAAGTATTAAAAGAAACTTGCACAAAAGAGACAATTTTTGACATTTTTCTAAGATAAGACATAAACAGCACATCAAAAACTCCTATAATCATATAGTGGCAGATGAAATCATATTCTGATGGAATATGCCATCCATGTGACTGAGTCACATAAGTTTAACAACAAATAAGCTTAACAACAACAACAACAACAACAGTCCAACGGGTCCCCGTCCCCTCTTGAGAACCCAGAGTTAGTGGGTTAGTTATTCCAAGGTGGCTATAAATAAGACTTTCTTAAACCAGTTCACAACAGAGTACAGTGGTACCTTGGTACTTGAACAGCTTGGCTCCTGAACAAATCGGCTCCCAAACTCCGCAAACTTGAAAGTGAGTGTTCCAGTTTGCAAACGTTTTTTAGAAGCCGAACGTCTGACATGGCTTCCACGGCTTCCGATTGAGTGCAGGAAGCTCTGGCAGCCAATCGAAAGCCGCGCCTCGGTTTTTGAACGGTTCTGGGAGTGAAACAGACTCCCGGAACAGATTAAGTTTGAGAACCAAGTTACCACTGTACATAGAAGCCTCCCACGCAGGGAATTGTTGGTGGACAGTGAGCCTCATCGCCATGCACATCCATGCAGATGGTGGCCTGGACGTATTGCAGCGCAGGCGTGCTCCCGTAGGAAGTCCTGCTTATTTTACTCTCTCTTCTCTTCCTCCTCTAGATCTTTTCCGCTACCCTGACCCGCATTGTAAACATGCTCCACACCTGCCCCCCGGGGGACGATGATGTGGGCCGCTGCGTCCCTTTTACTTCCCGTTTAACTCTGTGGGTTTGTGTGTGTGTGTTCTCCCGGCAGGTGTGTCCTCTGTCGCCTCCCTGATGTCCCTGGCTTGGGTGCTAGCCTCGTATCATAAGCTTCTCCGGGACTCTAGGGATGACAAGAAGAGCATGAGCTACCGAGGGGCCCTTATCCATCTCTTCTGGCGTCTCTTCACCATCTCATCCAGAGTGATCTCTTTCGCCCTCTTTGCTTCCATCTTCCAGCTCTATTTCGGGATCTTTCTGGTGGTCCACTGGTGCGCCATGGCTTTCTGGATCATCCATGGCGGGACAGACTTCTGCATGTCTAAATGGGAGGAGATTCTCTTCAACATGGTGGTAGGGATTGTGTACATTTTTTGCTGGTTTAATGTCAAGGAAGGGCGGACCCGATACCGAATGTTTGCCTATTACACTGTAGTCTTGACGGAGAATGCTGCCTTGACGCTCCTTTGGTATTATTACAGAGACCCCGACACCACTGACTCGTACGCTGTGCCAGCGCTCTGTTGCGTCTTTCTTAGCTTCGCCGCCGGGGTAGCACTGATGCTCTTGTACTACGGCATCCTGCATCCCATGGGGCCAAGAGCTAAGATCTTTGCCAGCTCCTGTTGCGCCGAACTGCTCTGGGGCATTCCTTTGCCCCCTGACGTTGAACCCATGGCTCCCCAGACCCCAGGGTACAGGGCGGCCCAGGCAACGCCCACCAGAGCAGCCACGGAGCAACAGGAGGAACTCACGGCTGAGACTTGCTTGCCCGTTTTCCAAGTGAGAGCGATGGTACCCTCGACTCCGTCCGGGAGGCCCTACCACCCAGAAGGCCCTCTCATTAAGATAGACATCCCAAGGAAGAGGTACCCGGCTTGGGACGCCCATTTTGTAGACAGGAGATTAAGAAGGACTATAAACATTCTACAGTACGTCACCCCGACCGCCGTAGGGATTAGATATAGAGACGGACCTCTCTTGTATGAATTGCTACAGTACGAATCTTCACTTTAAAAGCTCCTTTAAACACAAGCACACATACAAACATGCAGACACACAAACACACAGACACACACACACACGACACACACGACACACACACACACTGTCACAGACAAACAACAAAAGAATTAAAAGAGGGAAATTGGGGGCGGGGAAAGGCGGGTTAAATGTTTACGGTCATGAACACAGCTCATGAAACTAACCTTCCAATAAGTTTTATTTCTGGTTGCTGTATGTATTTAACTAATTATATATATATATATATATATATATATATATATATATATGAGAATGAGAGATCCTCGATGTTTTGTAAGTAAAAACAAAAAGAAAAACTTTCCTTTTGTTTTTTACGCGCAGGAGAAGAAGAAGGAGAAAAAAAAAAACCAACAACGCAAAACCAACCAGTATTTTCAAACTTCCACGCTTTCAGAGGTCGGAGTAAAGCAAACAAGCTCCGCCTCTGAGTTTTATACCTTACACCAAGTGTAGGACATTATCATAGGGATTGGTGCTGATTGAAAATAATAATAAAACTAATAATAAAAAATATATATATAACAAACAAACAAAAAAAACCTACAACTGCCTTATGCCCTTAGGTGCTGAGTTTCATTATGTACTGTCACCTCCCTCATGCAAAGCTCTTTGACGGTTTTAACGACAGAAATTATATATATATATATATATATGCGCGCACGTACAAGACGGGTGTGCGCATATGCAGTTATGTCTATATATGTATATAAATATATATATATATGAAACTAGATTTTTTAAAACAAAAATCAGATGAAGAGGAAATATAATTGCTCTTATTAGATTGGCGCAAAAAGAAAAAAAGCGAAAATGCCCACACTTAAACTTGAAGAGGGTTCATGTTCGTTTTATGATTTGGCATGGGAGTTGTTTTAATTGAACGTATTTCAGTTCCTTTTATGCAGGCCAGTCTGTTTGTAATGTTATAACTGCATTCCTGATGGGGGGTGGGGGGTTAATGGGTGGGGAAGGGGAAGGGGAAGGGGGTGATACTTTATGTTTCGCCATACTGAGCTTGTATCTCAGGGTGTAATCCTATTTCTTTCCAAGCCAATGAAAATCCAGTTTTTGACTTGCACCCAGTGGCATAGCGTGGGTTTTCAGCACCCGGGGCAAGGCAAGTAATTTGCGCCCCCTAACCCGTGGATTTTAGCAGGGGACAGAGAGCTGCGAGTGCGAGCGCACCCCCCCCAGATGTTGCGCCCGGTGCGGCCGGCCCCCCTGCACCCCCCACGCTACGTCACTGCTTGCACCCGCTGTGCCGCGACTCACCAATTGATACGTCTTTGCGCAGCCAGGCAGTCTTCAGCCAGTCTCTCTTGCGGACCGGGCACCCAGTTCACTCAAATGGCGGAAGCTGGCTCATGGACCCCCTAAAAAAATCCATGTGCACATCAGTTTCTTCCATTGAACTGAATGGGGAACCCATTGCATCCGCAGACTTCAGCTCGCCTGCCTGCAGAAAATAACAAAACAAGTTATTTCATTGGTTTCCATTGCAATTGATATTGGGATCAATACAAAACAAAACCAAAACTTCTCTGATTTTTTTCTGGAAGCAATTTTTTTTTAAAAAAAGATGGCCTTTAACTCTTAAACTGAGTACCAAATACTAATGATGATCACGGTGAGGATTACGATAACAGAACTTAAAAAGTATTATTATTATTTCTTTAAGTTCCATCATGGCTTTCCCCTTCCCCTCCCCCAATCATTCTCAGTCTTAATAAAACTCAGCATAGTAGCAAAAAGAAAGTCAATTTAAAGGCACAGTTCTGGAGCTTTGGCTGGTAATTGGGCTTTGATCTGCAGGCATCATTTTAAGGCTTTAAAGAGGGACACGTCAACTGAACGTTGTAACGGTGCGTCTCGTTTCGTGTCAGCCTTAAAGTGATCTTAAAACGGTATTCTGTGATTTGTTTGTGTTTTTCTATTTTCTAAAGAAGGAAAACAAAAATGAAAAGCGAAGGATGGGGATTAGCTCATCACTGGCGTGTTTCCGGCAAAAATTTGGTGCTTAACATTTCTGTTGTTTAATCGTTGTGATGGTTTAGCCAAGAATTGCTTGGCTTCGCTCATAGTGCTTTCTGGGGGAGCTGCAGAAACAAACTGGTTTTCTTTCCCTGGTGCTCTTTCCTGTATGTCCGTAGGAAGGAAGACAGCATCCAGCAACATAACAGCTTAGCATAGAGTTCCACCAACCTCAACATTTTGACCTCGGCTTGCAGGAAAACCGAAAAGCTAGACTCTTTGATTTAACATGTTTGATGATGTCAGAAGGTTTATACATTTGGTTGCTTTCTCCTCTGAATTTGAGTTGCAATGGCAGGCAGTGCATACGAACCTTCCACTAAAAGAATGTTGCTTCTATAAATGAATTCTTCTCTCATCTAGGGCAATCTCTCTCCAGCCCCCCAAGGGGAAAAGGTGGGGGGGACACAAGCAACCCACCAGAAGCTCGTTTCAGTTCAGTGGATATGGCTGCATTTTCCGTGTATCTGTGCAAATTAAAAAACAAAACAATAATTCAGAAATACTGTTAAATGTTTAAAATTGCAGCAGCAGCAACAAAGAACCTGAAAGACCCAAAATTGGTTGCGTTCAAAAGAGAAGATCAAAATGGGGGCACTTGGGCGTGAACTGTGGCGAAATATGTATAACCACTTTTTAAAATATGATTTGTGAAAGGGTTTTGAAAGCAATCATACCAACTTTGTATTCTTATGTTTTTAAAGCTGAAAGTTTTTTCCCACCTGAATATACCTGAGCAGAGAAATAACTTTTACAAAGGAGATGTGCACTGCTGTGGTCTGGGCAATATTATTATTAGTATTATTATTATTATTATTATCCTCATGATTAATTATTTCAATTGTTAAACATTTCTCAGTGTAACGTCTGAAGAGGTTCAAGGGTGTTATTGTCAAAAACAGACACATTTTCTTTTCTTTCTATTTTAAAAAAGAGCCACATTTTTATTGGTCTCAGGACAATTAATAACTATTTTGCATCTTGCACCTCTGGGCTTCATGTTGCTGTTCGTCCTGCGACAATATTTTTATAAGAAAAGTGGTGCCTGTATTTCCCACCCCCATTTTACATTTTATTCTCTCCCACTGCCATCCACTCCAGTTGCCAGGGACAGTCCCTTCATTTTATGCCCCAGATAAAACATTGCCTTGATTTTCTCCCAGTTTTTGCCCCAGATAAAACACTGCCTTGATTTTCTCCCAGTTTTCACCCATGGGGGGGATGTAAAGCGCAGCTTCCTAAAATATTATTAAATGACGCCCGTCTGCCTAGAGTTTTTTAGGTTTCTTAAACCCTAGGCTGCTCCAGTCTGCCTCTTTATTGATCATCCATCCTGATTTGCTTGTACAAACCTTAAGCTATTCCACCTTTCCTCCAAGGAGCTCCAGGGCAAATAGTTCTCCTCCTCCCCATTTTTTCTACACAAAAACCCTGCAAGGGAGACTAGGCTGAGAGGGAATGACTGGCCCAAGGTCATCCCAGTGGGGATTCAAACACAGGTCTCTCGGGCCTTGGTGGAAAACTAACCACTACACCAAACTGGTTTGATTATATCCATTCTTTATTGAGCATTCATTTTGTTTTGTTTGTGGGGCAGGGGTGTTGTTAATGCGTTTTCCCCTGTCAATTTCCTACCAACAAAAAGTCCATTTTCTTTCTTTCTTTTGAAGTGTGTTGGTTTGTTCCAGGGCAACTGAGTGCTTTAATGCACATTAATTCTGCATTTCCTAGATTCTCACTCGTGTTCTCTCTTTAAGAGCTAAGATGATCTGTTTGTTGAGCATTCATCCCGGTTTGCTTGCACAAAGCTTACACGGAGGTTAGATTAAATACAGTATTCATTGAGCATTTGTTACGGTTTGCTTATGGGGAAGTTATACGATAATGAGCATTCATCCTGATTCCCTTGCAGGGTATTTACATGTCTTCCCGTTTGTCATTCATTCATCCCACACTTTTCAATACTCTTCTCTGTCCCTTTCCAAACCACAAAAAGTCTGAGTTTTGGTTTTCTTTAGGTGGATTTGACATGCTAGGGCACTTTAATCCATTTTAAATCTGGGAACCTGAGTTTCTGGTATACACTTGAATTCTTCCCACAAAAAAAAACCCCGACTGTCTGGATTTGCAGTTGAGGAGAAGCAGGGGACCTTTTTTTAATCTATTTTTATTCTGTCCTGAAGTGTTGTTGTTGTTGTTTAGTCGTTTAGTCATGTCCGACTCTTCGTGACCCCCTGGACCAGAGCACGCCAGGCACTCCTGTCTTCCACTGCCTCCCGCAGTTTGGTCATACTCATGCTGGTAGCTTCGAGAACACTGTCCCACCATCTCGTCCTCTGTCGTCCCCTTCTCCTTCTGCCCTCCATCTTTCCCAACATCAGGGTCTTTTCCAGGGAGTCTTCTCTTCTCATGAGGTGGCCAAAGTCTTGGAGCCTCAGTTTCAGGATCTGTCCTTCCAGTGAGCACTCAGGGCTAATTTCCTTCAGAATGGAGAGGTTTGATCTTCTTGCAGTCCATGGGACTCTCCAGAGTCTCCTCCAGCACCAGAATTCAAAAGCATCCATTCTTTGGTGATCAACCTTCTTTATGGTCCAGCTCTCACTTCCATACATCACTACTGGGAAAACCATAGCTTTTACTATACAGACCTTTGTTGGCAAGGTCCTGAAGTAGTTTATAGAAAAAAAAGAAGAAGAAATCCCTGCAAATAAATGCTAGCACATCAGGGATAAAATTCTACCTGAGTCATCACCCTGTTGTAGACAACTGAATGAACCAAGGGCTCTCTATCTTGGCAGCTGCCGATCTGTAAGACTTCAGGTCTCTCTGTTTCTCTGTATCTCACTCTCTTTCTCTTGAATGTTCTGCAATGGGGAAAGCGTCCCATAAGTAGAAAACTAGCAGTGAAGAGGTTAGACCAGCATCTTTCTCCCTGATATGCTTGTCTTCTGCTTGCAAGGCGAATGCTTCTTTGTTTTCAAAATGGGTTAGAAAGGAGAATTCCCGCAGAAGAAAGGGCTGTATTTGTGGCAAACATCAGCCTGGCTTCTGGTAAGGGAGGCTCCAGGCACAGAACCCTGTTAGAAAAAATATAAAATGCCAGAAGGCTCATGCGGAAGGTGCTGTATAAGTTACCCCAGTTTTGCATGTGAGCGTCGACACCAGCGCTTTGAATTCAGCCTAGACACTGCTGGGCCACTAACTGGATTCTTCTTTCAACACTGGTGTGGCATGGTTTGAACACCACACAGAGTGTGTGGAGAGAAAATAGCCCTGGTTGAGAAGCCCTGCATCATGAAATCTAGCATGTCAGGAAAATTAGTGTGACTGGAGAACCCAAAGTTAGCAAGATGGATACAAGGCAGCCGGCTGGGGTTGAGGGAACTTGTTGTCCAGAATGTCTCAAAGGAAAGAAAGTTGAGGGAGACTGGTTTGGAGTCCAGATTTTAAGCCATTAATAGTTCCAGTTTAAAATGAAGGCTTTGAGGAACCGTTGTGAGGCTTCCCAAATCGTTTCCATTCACTTTGCTGTGTGGAGGTTTTCAACCAGGGTTGCTGTTGTTATTCAGATTTCTTACAAAAACACACTCCACACTGGGGTAGGCTACAGCCATATGCAAAACAGAAGAATAAAACCATTTACATAATGATGGTAATAATGGTAATTTTTGTATTTATACCCCTCCCATCTGGTTGGGTTTCACCAGCCACGATTTACAATTTTTTAAAAAATACAATTTACAATTAAAAAACAACAACATAGGCCAGAAGAAGCCAGTCAGCTTTCCTTCATTTTTTCCTTCGCCTTAGTTCTCCTCTCTTTGACTTTCCCTCAACTCAAACTTCTTCCTCACGCCACAAATATATATTTATTTTCAAACTTCCATCCCGCCTGTTCTCCGGGAAGATAACAAGGCACGGAAAACACTATTTCAAAAATACGAAGTAATACCAAAATCGCCATCATAAAAACTATTTCTTCCTCAGATTGCCCAGCGATTGGGGGGGGGGTGGAGTTTCCCTCAGAAATCTTCCCAATTTTCTCCTCAGAAAAAAAAAGCCAACATCTGGTGAGGGCTCTAAACGTACAATATTATTTTCTTCAGATAAAATATATTTCAGTGTATTTCACAGCTGGTTTACAGGAGTAATTTGATATTTTGACTGTGGCTGGTCAGTCACTGACGTCCCCTTAACAAACATCCATGTTTGGATTTTGAGGTGAAAATTTTGGTTTTGGGGTGCTGGGGTCACACTTTTTGAACCTAAAGCCATCATGTTTCTTTCCCCTCAGATTTTTTCCCCTCACATTTTTCTTTCCCCCCAAATTTTCTGTCAGAACAGAAAACTTGTTGGCCCCCATTACATGGTCTTACATTCAGCAGTCCCAAACCTGTCAAATCCTATTCAACGAGCCCCGTGGGTTTATTCAGGTGGTTCCTCTGTAAAACCTTTATAAAATATATACTTCCCTAATAGGTGGAATCCTGTACCTTCTTCATCGAACAGTTTAGATGCAAACATCAAAACAATTTACCGTGTTTTTCGCTCCATAAGACGCTCCTGACCATAAGATGCACCTAGTTTTTAGAGGAAAACAAGAAAAAAAATATTCTGAACGAAACGGTGGACGTATGATTTTTGTGGTTCATGCTGTGGCCACAGACATGTGATCTGATGGTGAATTTGGGGTGACCCAATGCAAAAATCCTGAGGATCCATGTGGATCCGTGCTTTGTAACCACGTTTTTGCGCCATTGCAACCCCAGGAAAGATTGTATGCGTGATTTTTTTGGTGCAGGCTGTAGCCATGGACATGCTATGTGATCTGATGGTGAATTTGGGGTGACCCAATGTAAAAATCCCGAGGATCCATGGGCTTTTACCTCCCCACTCCCAGGCAGCCTCCTTTATCACTAGCGTCCCTTATCTCTCTCCCTATCCCACCGATCAGCTGCTTCCTTTCAACACTCCCCTCTTGTTTGCCTTAGTGTCTTTTCCTTAGCTGGAGCAGTTTTTTGCTCCTCCTTTTTGTCTAATTTCTCTCCTCATTGCTTTAGTCTTCCTGTTTCCCCCCTTTGCAAGTTGGCTGTCTTTACCTCCCCCCTCCCAGGCAGCCTCCTTTATCTCTAGCATCCCTTATCTCTCTCCCCGATCAGCAAACTGATCAGCGGCTTTGTTTCAACACCCACTTCCCTCTTTCCCCAAAAAAAATATGATCTGCTTTTTGCCCCTAGGCAATTCGGCTCCAGGGACCACGCATTCGCTCCATAAGACACACAGACATTTCCCCTTAGTTTTTAGGAAGAAAAAAGTGTGTCTTATGGAGCGAAAAATATGGTAAATACAAAAGCAGCAGGTCTCATTGTGGGGTTGTTCCTGTGGGAGACATCAGGCTTGCTTAGAGCACCCCCTTAACTGGGTCTACTCAAAAGTAAGCCCCATTGCATTCAATGGGTCTTATTCCCAAGTAAGGGTATATAGGATTGCGGCCCAAATGTTCCAGGCAAGAAGGGATGGAAATTGGCAAACTCAAGGCTCTGGTGGTGATGATCCCTCCTTTCTATTCAATATTCAAGTGGTGTCTTTGTTGCCTATCTTAAATCAGGAATGGGCCCAAGCGAACCTCCCTTGGGAAGCTGCTCCAAATCTTGGGTGCCACACCTGAAAAGGCCCTGTCTTGAGTACCTGCCGACTGCATTTCAAATGGCGCAAGGGGACCCAGAAGACAAGGAAAGTTGTTTTTTTCAAAATAAATATTAATTTTCCAAATTTTTGAACAAACAAACAAACAAACAAACATAAATCATAACTGAACTTGGTCCAATCTTAATATCATTCTTAAATGAGTTCCTCAAATTCCCTTGACTGAATTTCATTATATATCATTGTAACGGTTTTCCAAGATAATATCTCATACAATTTACTTAATCCTCTTAACATCTTTATCTCTTTTCATCTTAACTTAAACATGCTGTTTTATAATGTCACATATTTAAATCCTTAGCCTATCTGTTATTTTGCAAGTATTTCTATTTAATTTATCTTAGCATACTTGGATAAATAGTCTTTGTTGGGTCATAGGTAGGAAGGTCGTTCTGGTCCCACCCCCACCCCCCTTCAAGCCACCCTTTGAAATCATGCCCTCCAACATTTCTCTGATGAAAACAGGGACACCCTATTCCCTCAGTGCCCCAGAGCGCCTGGCGTTTTCATGTAAACAAAAGTCACATTTGGGCTGAAGGCCACATTACATTGTTTGGATACAAACCGGTTCAGCCACATGCATTGCTCCCATCAATTGAAAGTCCCCATGTTTTAACCAGCTTGCCAACATTACATGATGGCATGCGGTAAGCCGTTCTCGAAACAGGAGCCAAGGTGGCGTTCACTCGCTGTTTCCAGTAGCACCTGGGCAGCAAATATCATGCACAGTCTATCCTTAAAATTGTCCGGAAACATCCCTTTGACTTCTTCTGGGATGAAGCAGGGCTTAGAGTGTCAGAGCCAGACCTGAGAGACCTGGGACTCTGGCACATGAGTAAAAAAACAGCATTTTGAATGCATTGTTGTTTAGTCGTTTAGTTGTGTCCGACTCTTCGTGACCCCATGGACCAGAGCACGCCAGGCACTCCTGTCTTCCACCGCCTCCCACAGTTTGGTCAAACTCATGTTTGTAGCTTCGAGAACACTGTCCCACCATCTCGTCCTCTGTCGTCCCCTTCTCCTTGTGCCCTCCATCTTCCCCAACATCAGGGTCTTTTCCAGGGAGTCTTCTCCTCTCATGAGGTGGCCAAAGTATTGGAGCCTCAGCTTCAGGATCTGTCCTTCCAGTGAGCACTCAGGGCTGATTTCCTTCAGAATGGAGAGGTTTGATCTTCTTGCAGTCCATGGGACTCTCAAGAGTCTCCTCCAGCACCAGAATTCAAAAGCATCCGTTCTTCGGCGATCAGCCTTCTTTATGGTCCAGCTCTCACTTCCATACATCACTACTGGGAAAACCGTAGCTTTAACTATACGGACCTTTGTCGGCAAGGTGATGTCTCTGCTTTTGAATGCATTATGAACGTGCAAGGCCAGATGGTGCTGAATTTCTAACGATTGAATTTCTGAGTTATTCATAGTGGCTCCCCCCCACCCTGTGTGTAGATCCACGCCTGGTTATGAATCCCTGCTTCCCTATTGAGCTTAGCAGGTGACCTTCAAACAGTCACCGTCTCTTAACCTAACCTACCTCCCAGGATTGTTGTGAGGCTGAAATGGAAGGAAAGAGAGAGGGCTTTTGTACAGCACCTATGCATACTGCCTGGAGCTCCGTGCAGGAAATTCGGAATAGAAATTTAAGAAATAAATAACACAAGAGCCGGTTCCAGTTATGGGATTTATTCCTTCTGGAAACATACCAAAGTCTGAGCATAAGCAGAGTTAGTGCTGCATATTGGGAGTAGAATTTCAAAAACTCAGCCACTACTTCTCAGCTTTATTTATAGGAGTATTGTGAGGGAGAGCTGGGCGTGCTGCCTGGAGGTCTTTGAGGAACAGTGGGAAGATAAAGAGAAGCGGATGGTGCAATAGATGTGAGACTCTTCCCTTTGAACAGTAAAAGCCAAGGGTTTCTGCATAGAAACACACTCCAAGCTCATCTCCTGGTCCTCTACCCAGGCAAACGAAGAAGGATTATCACAGTTCAAGGACACGTTCTCTCCCAGGGAAAATGTGCACTTGAGCTGGGTGGTTGAAGGGGTGTGTCAACATGGGAAGAGTCCCAGGGGCCAGGCAGAGAGGGCTAGAGGGCCACATTTGGCCCTGAAACCTGAGGTTCTCCACCCCATGCTAAGTCAACACCCACCCACCCCACTGCATGCCTGAAAGTTTGGTGCTAAGTCAACATTCCCCCCTGGCATGCTTGATAAGCTTGAAAGTCTGGTGCTAAGCTAACATTCCCGCCCGCCCCTGCACTGGCACATTTCAGCAGAAGCCCAGAGGTGCATTGGGGTAGCAGGGAGGAAGTCTTAATACTGCAAACTGCCAAAGCGCACGTCCGACTCTTAGTGCTCCTGGCACAACACCCTCGCTTTGGAGTCGGTGGTTTGGCCTGGCTTGCAACTTATTCTACTGCAAAAACTTTCTCGTGCCTATTCTGCCGTGCCACTTTTGGGCAGAACATTCTGTTTTCCGCTTTATGTTTTTATTTATTTTTTTTGGTCAGGAGGCCCTATCAGCGGGTCAGTGGGAAATTGCTGGTGGTTCCTCCCCCCACCCCCACGCAGCAACAACCCCCCCAAATTTCGCAAAATTGAACCGCGGGTGGCCTATCTGGAATACTTCCGTTTCACACAGGGAAAGCGCTTCTGTTCCCGAAGGCTGTGTGATGGTGCTTCCACAGTTGCCTGTTGCTCCAGGGCTTCTTGAGAGAATGGCCTATGACTGTTCTATGCGGGGGTTGGGGGGTTGGGGGGGGTTGACAGGGCTCAGCGTTCCTCTTCACGTCTCAGGTATATTCTGGTGCAGAGAACCTCAGCTGATGGTGAGAGCATGTCAAGGCTAACCCCAAAGAAACATGGGCAAATGTTTCATTGGTCCATTCCGTCACAGACACTTTCGGTATTCTTTCTCTTCCCTTTGCTGGTATCTGAGCACAGAATGGGTGGGGGAACTTTCCTGCAGAGTCATTGCTAAATGTTGATCCAGTATCAAGGTACTTTGCATGAGGACAGTCTGTGGGATCCAACAAGAGAAGGGAATGACCACTGTGTGTTTTCCCACTGGATCCTCTTTGAACTGTGGGCTGGTTCAGTCGGCGTTGTGCATCACTTCATGGGCTCTGCACTTGATTAAATTGGGTGACCTGGAACTATGATGGGCAGGTGGGAAATTTGAAAGGGCTCCTGCGCCTTTAATGTGTAGCTGCCCTTGCAGAAATTCCGTCTTCTAAACAATTATTAAAGGTGCATGAGCCCCATCTTCTTCGGCTTCTTCCTAACTGAAGCTCAATGTGTGAATTTTTTAAATTGTACGGTGGGATCCTTTTGGAACACACACAGAAAGCTCAGGACCTTCTGAGGGCTCCACAGCCTGTATCATGGGGAATGATGTATATAGGATTTGAGGCTCTGTTTGCTTCCATGATGAGACAATGTTGAGGTTGTGAGGGAAACCACTCTGACGTTTAATGAATGGGAAATGGCAAGTTCTCTGTCCCCAACTATGCTCCGGAGGTCTTTGCACGATGTGGCGTCCGCCCTCTAACCTTTCTGTGTCTTCAACATACCTATCTGTAAATGATGTGTTCACCTTGACCTACCTCACAGGGGTGTTGTGAGGCCCAGTTGACCACCTGCCAAGCACGTGGGTGAAAGGTGCTAAACAGTATTGAGATGTTCTTTGCCTTTGTCATTAATTTTATACTACCGCATGCCGCAGGAGTGCTTTGTGAACCAGGAACTGGAAAGAACAACAACAAGGTCTCTGCTAGCATCGGAGGGTCCCACCTACCCCACGTACGTTTCTGCAAAACGGTATTTCCCTTTGCGTAAAGTCAAGGCACAAGGCTTTCATGAGGCTGGTTCACGCCTGCATGTGATCACTTGTTTACCTGATGAGTCCCAACTTGAATGTGTGAAGAGGCCTCTGTTGAAAAGCTTTGGGTCTGGCGTGATACAAACGTTCTGACTACGGTGTATGATCTGGGACAGCACGTTCACAGGTACCGTCGCTTGATGGTGCACTCGTCACGGCGAACCAATCCCATATCAAACCTCCTGCTTCCACCTTCCCCCTGTTAATGCCTTTCAGTGTACGGTGCATGCCATTTTCTAAATGTTTAATAAGTGATTCTCTTCCTGGCCTGACCAGCTTCCTAGCCAATACTCCACGGCAGTTGTGTTAGTCTTAGGCTCACCATCTTCCTGTTGAAACACAGTGAAATGCTTGCTCATACTTTGGGGACTAGCCTTGATTTAATATGGGGGGAAACCAGCCTATAGCTGTAGGCAATGGAGAAACCCCTCTTTGCTTGACTCAGATAGGTTTGTTTGATTGCCTTTGTGATTCCTCATTGCCTAGCATATGAACCTTTGTTGAACTCATTATATGGGAGCTATAATTTTTTTTATATAAAAAAATGTTACTTGTTCTTGTTAATCTTTCAATTGCATTAACTTACGCGAAAGAGCGGTGGCGATGGCAATGAACGAGCGAAAGCAACATAAAATCTTGTTCAACGTTTCCTATCTAATTCCTCCCAAGACATTGGCTATGATGCAACAAACCATGGAACTAGTTTTGTGTACTCAGTGGGCTTTAGGCATGGGTTCCCCCCCCCAGAAAAAAATGTTGCATGGCAAATTGCATTCGAATCTGGGGGAAGGGGTCTTCAAAAGCAACCTGCAACATAGCATGGATTTAACGTTCAAAGGGATTTGCTCTTTAAAAAAATGAAAAGTCAGAGTGCCCACCAGGCATGCCCAAAGTGGTTCATTGGACCTGGGCCTTTCCCAGCAAGCGAACGGGGTGTGGTGGAGAGAGCAGAGATTGTTCCAGCAACAGGTCAACTCTTGTTGCCATCCAGTCTTCCTAATGAAACATAGAGGCGTCATTAACTGAAATGCAGGAAATGGTCTTATTCCTGGGTCACCCAAACAAGGTTTACCAAAAACTAACAAAATTCTCATCCTTTTTTCTTTGTTCTTTTTTTGATGGGGGGGGGAGTGGTGATGATACCCTCTGTTTTTGTTTATGCAGAAACTTGGCAGCATTGTTACAGTGGTCCAAATGAGGTTGTCATGGGAAAGCCTTCTTTGATGCTAGGTTTTTGCTTGAGTTTATCATTGTGATCCCCTTGTGGCAACCCCCCCGGAAAAAAAAAAAAATCCACTAACATTAAATGGTGCCAGAAAAATAACTTTCTAGACTCTGGGAACAGAGAATGGCCAAAACATTTTAGTTTGTGAATACCATATGATTGACCACCCTTCCCTGCTTTCCGATTTCCCTGTTGGCGTTAGGATCTTGTCAAGGCTTGCGTCTGATGCCAAAATTACAAATTGTGAGGAATCTGCTTCCGTGCCACACGAGGCTGTGTCTACACTGGTGCCTGACAGCGTAGAATGGACCCTGCTGGTCTCTGTTGAAAGAGCAACAAAGTGGTAGAGAAAATCTCGCTTTTCTTAGCACAGCTGATGGCACGCAGGCACTAATGCTTCAACCACTGCAAGAACTGCATCTGTCTGCAGTGCTGCGCATCTCAACGCATCGCCAGCCCATGGCGCGGTATGCATATTTCATGTGCAGCTAGCCTGTCTATTCATGCCAGTGCAGACACAGCTCAAAACACTGGGCCCCCACTCACATGCTTCAAACTGAGCTACAAGAGCCTGGTGGGACACCTGTCCTCCCCCCCCCCCATGCTAGTCCTTCTCTGTCGCACTGCTCTTATTAAACACCTGTGCCTTTAAAAGGCGTGGCCTCGGCTGGGCTGTTTTGAGGTGCAGTGCATGAGGCGCTAAAATGGCGAGCTTTTGCAGATAGATGGTAAATGCCACCTGCTTTTCAAGTCTACTTGCAAACATCCTTTTCAGAGGAGTCCTCTGCAAGGACTGTACCGCTTTGGATTGCAGATGGACTAACATGATTCAGTGGTTCCTTGCCCATAGAACGCTAGCATGTCAGGGAGAGTGCTAGGCTGAAACCCATATTCTTGATCTTTTCTAAACAGAGGACAGTCCTGTTCCTCTGACCCAGTCTGGATGCTACTTATGGATGCTATGGGTGTTGTGACCTAGAGAAGAGAGGGAGTGGGGTGTGGGGGTTCCAAATGAGGGGGGAAAGGTAATGGCACAGTTGACAAGTGAGAAAAAGAGAATTTCAGATGTGATCATGGCTCCAAAATACCTGTGGCCAGCTCCACATTGGAGAACTCAGGGACAGTAGTCCTTAAAGCATGTAGCATGGATGTGGGCACTGCTTTGCTTGCTTTTCACCAGCACATCTTCTTAACTTATGGCTCCCACGTGGGGGGATGGTTGGAAGGCTTCAGAATTAACCTTCAGCATTGGCACAATGAAGTCACGTGCGTGGGCAGCGGACAACCATGCGCACAGCCCAAATTTCCATGGTGGCTCCTAGCATTGCTGAAGAGGCAAGCCCCTATTTAGGGGGGGGATAAACAGAAGAGTAGGCTTGCCTCTTCAGTCTGTGGTGGAAACATCAAAGAAACCTCTTCAGTATTTTCCGCTTTTATTTTTCCCTTGGGACCACTGAAACACCACTGTCCCCATACTGCAGCTGCTTTTGGGGAAGGGGTGTGCAATAGAAATAGCAATCGCAGAAAAACTGTCTTAGGGTTCTATTATGTTTCCATCAACCTTTGCTGTTCCTCCATCTTCTAAACAACTGGGAGCAGGGGAGATGTTGAACGTGAAAGGAAGGAAAGAAGAGAGTGGTCTGGTGTCAATGTTTCACATTCTAGGGCATCTGCCAGGCTTCCATCATGCCAGCAGGGCCACTACTGATACCTGCCCTGGGTCCTTTTTTATTTTTTCACTTGCTAACATCTCTAGGTTATCCTGTGGCTAGGAGGTTGCAATCGTGCCAACAGTCCCTGCAAGGCTGGAGCCAGCCCTGGCAGGGATTGCTTTCTATCTTAAGGCATAACCCACTACAAAGTTCTTCCTTAGTGAGCCCCACTGAAATGAACACTGGATCTGTGTTGAGAGTTCAGCAGCTAGACCAGGCATAGGCAAACTCAGCCCTCCAGATGTTTTGGGACTACAACTCCCATCATCCCTGACCACTGGTCCTGTTAGCTAGGGATCATGGGAGTTGTAGCCCCAAAACATCTGGAGGGCTGAGTTTTGGGGGTGCCTGAGTTAGACTTCATGGTGGATCTTTCTTTACCTACACCATTATTTCCCAAACTCAGGTCTCCGGCTGTTTTTGGACTACAGTTACCATCACCCCAAGCCACTGGTCCTACTAGCTAGGGATGATGGGAGTTGTAGTCCTAAAACAGCTGGAGACCCAAGTTTGGGGAACACTGGACATGGACGTTTTTGAGACTGAAGTGTTAAACACAGAAGAGACCATGGTGGAGGTTGATATTAACAAATATTATGGAGATGGTGAGGATTCATAGATCATGTCTACTGAGGGCTGTGGGGAGGGGGCAGGGAAAGCCCCAAGGGCCCGATAGAAGAGTTTGGAGGGCCACATTTAGCTCTCAGTCCTGGCATTCATAACAGAACAATGTAGGCAGAAACTGTGAAGTTGTTTCATACTTTTACCTAACGGACTGTCATTGGTGTAATGTGGAGGCTGTAGGAAAACAAAGAGTCATTTCAGTCATGTTTACATACCCACATGGCAAATTTCCTACATGGATATCACCTCTGCAGGGGAAACCGCATGCACACAATCATGCACAATGAGTGTGTGTGTGTGTGTGTAGCCTCAGTTGGTGGAGTATTCCCGCAATACCTGCAGGTGGACAAATTGGCAAATGGATTGCTGGTTCCCTATTTGACGTTTGTGTTTTAAAACATTTATATAACAGCCTTTTTTCATACAAATTTCAAAAGCAGTTTGCAAACCTAAAAATGACAGCAGTGAATATATATATATGAGAAAGAGCTAAATGAGGGCTATAAAAATGAGGAGCAGTTTTCTTTTCAAAGGGCAACCAAAGCAGAAAAGTTTCCAGAAAGTTAGCAAACAGGAGGCCAAATGGGTTTCTCTTGGTAGAGAGTTCCATAACATTGAGGCCACCACCAAGGAGACTCTGCTGCTAATGGAGGCTTGTGTAGCCTCGTAGTATAGAATTTGGAGCAGGGCTTCCTCAGAAGAGCTCAGGTATATGGGGTGGGCAGGCTCAATAGGAAGAAAGTGTTCCACATGCGGATGTCATCATTTATTTTTATTTATTTAACAAAATGTATAGGCTACTTCATAAATAAAAACTGTAAGCAGTTTACATAATATTATTTATATAATTTATATAGAAACCCACAAAATAAAATTTAGAAACAAGTAGACAAGATAAGATTACATGCCTGGTTAGGCTTGGGGTGTGTGTAAAGGTTTAAGTAGGTGTTAGAAAAATATGTAGCCATCTAAACGTAGAATACATGCAATTTTCAACACAGAAGTGGTACCCATGTAGAAAATTCATCATATGTGAAGAAGCCCTTGGGAATAAGCAGTCTTTGCTAACATTGATCGAGAGACACTATGGCGGATTGGGGTGTCGTCATCTATCCAGCTTTGCTCCTAATTAAATCATTCCCATTCTCCCATTATATTTTACTGCACTGGTTTAGGAAACATGAAATCCTGGGTGGAAACGAAAGAGTGCTCTAAAAGTCTTTGAAACCAATGAAAAGATCGCTGTTTAAATCTCAACAGATTAGTAACCGTATTGACTTTGATCGACGCAAAGTCAACACCACTTCTGATTATATAGCAATGTAAACGCCCAACTTGGCCACTCTAACATAGACCTCTTTGGGTCTGTTTTCGCATTTGAAAAACAAAAAAGCCTCTCTCTTTCATGGATAAATTTTTGGTGCTAGGTGGAGATTTTGCCAGAAACAAATTCCATATGGTTTTTGAGGTAGCCAAGAGAACATTCCAGTCTCCAGCCAACTAGCATGCTGTATGCTGATTTCAGGACAGTTCTGCTAGTGACTTGCTTGAGAGAAGAAGGAAGCTGAGTTTGGAAAGGAATGTGTCTTTAATCTGAGCCAAAATTTCAAAGGTCTTAAGTTGTTTGGATGGACTGGGCAAAAAACAACAACATCGATGCCAACAAACAATTGGTGCTATATATATATTTTTGGCCAAAACGGTGCCTGTAACTTTCTTATTTTATTTTATTTTTTACTTTTAAATTGCAGTGCAGTTGCCTTGCACAGAAGAAAGCAGCTATTGATACACTTTTTTGCATAAATAACTATGGTGCATGTGTTGTAGCGTGTTGAACTCCCTCATTTCCATAGCACAGCGTTGAGTGTGTTTCTTGTGATCTTAGCCTGGCTCTGACCTGCTTCTCCTCCTGTGCAGATTTACTCGTAAATAAGTCCCACTGAGTTCAGCAGGGCTTACTCCCAAGTAAGTGTGCACAGGATTGCAGGCCTTAACTTGGCTTCCTCGTTCCCCACTCTAGGACTTGAGTTTGGTTGCAAAAGCTTAGTCTTGGTTCCAGCGGAAGCGCATACTAACTATTTAGAAGAGATTTAGCATTGCAATATATAAATGTGAAAGTTGTTTTCTGAAGGACCTGTTCAGTTGGTTTGTTTTAGTTGCTTGATCTCTGCAAAGTTCCTGAATGATAGACATGAAATATGGGGTCGACCTAGAACGTTTTGACACCTGAGGCAAACCACATAATGGTGCCCTCCCACCCAGGAAGAAGGGATGAGTGAAGGTCAACATCAGGAACGAGGCGGGGAGTTAAATCAAGATTTGTTGACAGGGTTGAAGTGGGAATCAAAGGCTGTCGTGGGGGAAAGGGGCTCGCTTTGGATCATGCCAAGCAAGTACAGAGCCCAGGAGACCCCCAAAGGCCAGCCCTACCATTTTCTTCCCAGGATGGGAGGACACCAGCAGCACATCCTATTCACCAAGAGATCCCTGTAGAGGCAGCATGTGGAAACTGCTGAGCAGGTTGCAGATCCGGCCTCCACGGACCATGTCACAGCCCTTACTATTACCAAGTGCCAGCGTCAGCGTCAGCAGTGAGCAATGCATTCCTTGGAGGCTGGGTCTTCAGATCCTGCCACCTGAGGCAGTCGCCTCATGGGTGGGCCGGCCCTGCATTAATAGGTACCTCTGTGACCTGTGATCCAAACCCAGAACGCCATTCCATGTGTTACAGACTATCGGTCTATTCAGAGGGTGACAAGGTTCCAGACCTCATTTCTTCCTGGTTGGGGACTTTGGACTTGCTGAGCCTTTGTTGCCCTGTCTTGAAATATAGGAGACAAGGAGACAGATCTGGTGTCTGGTAGAAAATGACTGAGGGTATGGTAAGGTAAAACTAGAACAATATTCCTCTGTTGGTTTTAGCCCTTTTCATTTAAGTTGACAGTAGTTGCGCATAATGTTGAAATGGTAGCTGTGCTTGCAAGACTAGACAATAGGTATAGAACTTAGGTGGCAGGGGGTTGGATTGAAATGGCATGTTCTGTCCCCAACCCCAGCTTCCATAGTATACATCTTCTGTACAAGACTCCATACAGTCTATAGACAGACAGACAAATAGATGCAGGCATTGCCTCTTCACAGAGGAACATAGGTCTGGGTGAGAGCAATCAAAGGCCACCACTCTGATGTCTTCCTCTCCATGTGTTCAGTATTCCAATATTCAGTCATATGATCAGAGCTGTGGTTTAGGTTGCGCTTGCTGAGAAGCCATAGCCAGTCCATCTTCCGGGGATCCCGCTATGGTGTCCCAGCAGCCAAGAGAAGGGCAACTTGGATGAAACTGAGGGCAGGGATGGGGACAACAGGGAAGGTGTCCCATGGATATATGGCAGAGCAAAGCTGACATTCAGTGGGAATGTCCTTAGAGGAGCAGGCAGATATGGAAGGGCAGACCAGACTTCAAAGTGGAGACACAGGGCTGTATCCAACGTCAGTCATATTCAGAGCAGACCCATTGAAATTAAGAGATACGTTCATTGATTTCAATGGGTTTTCTCTGAGCAGAACTGAGCTGGGTACAAGCCACAGGTCTTTGCCTTAACACCCAGGTAGGAGCTCAGATTGAGCACCCTCAGTCAATTATTCCATAACAATTTGGAGGTTGCTCAGTCAATTATTCCATATTTATGAAGAACAAGGTGGATTATCCCCTTAGATGATATTTCCTTCTTTTAAATAATAATAATTATTTTTTAAGTCAAGGCGTGAACATTGCAATGCATGCTGCTTTTTCTCCCCATCCCCAGTGAACGTTGTGTTTCCCCCATTTTCTACAACAGTGCTAAGATTTCTTTTCCTGGTAGTGCCAAATTTTACTCTCTGGGGGTCAGCCTCAATGAACTGCCACCAAAGTTGAATGGCTTATCTATGTCATACTGAACGTCCAAAATTTGAAGATGGCTGACAATCCCATAATTGCTTTGGGAATGTCCAGAAGCTCAAGGATACACAATTAGTGACCCAAATTCACTTGTATATGTCTGGAAAGCAGACCATAGATATTTTCTGGCCTTCAGGGAATTCACCTGGAATTGCCAACATTCACATGAAGATGTCAACCTTCCATGAATTTTGGGCGTTCACTGTAACATCTGAAGCACAGGGAAGCCTGGGAACTGTGGTTCTTTGAGGAGGACATGGGAAGTCTAGCACAGAATACTCTTCGCCCTCAACCAAACTCCAGTTCCCAGAATCCTGTGGAGGAAACCATAGCAGGAATGGCACCAATATTTGTGATATAGATATGGCTGAAGAGCCTGCTTGATGTCAGCCTTGATATGACCAGAATTTGAACTGTCTCCAAGACATCCCCATGGAGTCTTCAATGCCTTTGGTCCATTTCTTCTAGCCTGTGAGGGCAGGATGAGAGGGATGATGCCAACGAAACTTCGCTTCTCCAAATCCCATGGTGCCTTTTCCAGTGGTGCTCCCCATTTCACATAACCCAAGGCAAACACTTGCTGTGGCCACAGAGAATGCCAGTATTTCCTCTCTATATCATATGCCAGTGCAATATAAGACTTCCGTGCATAAACATATATAGATAGATATAGCTATAAGTACGTCCAATTAGAACGTAGGTGTGCTTCTATCTCTGCACACAATAAACTCAAACACAACTTTGAAGGAGATGTCAGTCGCCATTCTTGCCAAACAGAACATTCTCCTTTTCCCAAAGGCCTCCTTGGAGCGTAGGAGGCGTGAACTGATGCAAAACTACAATGACCAGATTATTTTATTTACTAAACTTATATTCCACCTTTCCTCCCAAAGGGGCCCAGGGTGGCAATGAAGAGGGAGGACATTTGAGATACATCTTTGAGAAAATGGAGAAGTTTCAGAGAGGCCTCATTATTTACATACCGACGCCAACGTTTGCACAATTTTATTTTTAGTAAGATCAGTCCCCGGTGCGAGTCTTAACCGTCATGGTGGAGACAGGATCTTCTCCGCGGCAGTCCCCAAAACTGGAACGGCCACATCCATCTCACGCCGACAATTTAAATCTTCCATTGGCTACTTAAGACAGTTTACTCTGGCCTTTGGAAGTGAAACGTGTGTTTTTGGCCACCCTCCCTGTAAATGGAATTATTCATCGTATCTCTTCTATGCTTCTTATCACAGTTGCTTTATGGTTTTCCGAGAATGCGTTATTCTGTCATTGTGTTTTTAGCTTATGTAACTCGGCCTGGGACCTTTGGGGGGAACGGCAGGAATGAAATACCAGAAATAGATAAGTAAATGGTTTCCTTTCAAGAGGTGCCAGTAGCTAATTCTGGTGAGGGGGAAATGAAGACCCACTCTTCTTCAGTCTGCTCCTGTGAACTGCAGCGAGGAGAAGCCATGACAGTTTAGGTCTGTGGTTCCCAACGTGGGGCGCAATTTAATTTTTAAAGGGGGCAATTCAAGAATTGAGTTATTAACAGTTAACGGCCTTTTAGGCTTCCTCCACGTGAATAGTTCACTTTTTTGAATAATAAGAATTATATGTCACCAGGGGAAAGGGTCATCAGGATTTTAGAGATGCCTAGGTGGGGCATGGCCCAAAAAAGGTTGGGAACCACTGGTCTAGGCGAATTGGGGGTGCTTTCTCTTGCCGTGTTCTGAAAAGGCTGACGAAAGACAGAACCCCCCCCCCCCCAAAAAAAATGGTGCTGTTACGTAAGTTTCACTTTTTTTGAAGTGAGCTCAGCGGGGGCTGGTTGGATCTATGCTATGATGATGATGATGATGATAATAATAATAATAATAATAATAATAATAATAATAATAAATGCACTTTTCTATTCCAAAAGTGCATTAGAGTCCTTCGCATGTTTGAACTCATTGAGGTGGGTTGCTATGAGGACCGTGGCAGGCGAATGCTGCTTCGTCGGCCAAGGGGGATGATCTGGCATTTGACCCCCTCCCCAAAGATCCTGGCCCTTTCTATGGATTATGAACTCTTAGTGACCCAAATAATGTAATATATTTCACCATATGGGAGTGTTATAGAGAACATTTGGGCCTTGCTGGCTCCCTGCTTTCGTCTGCTCTGTGGAACTAGTTTATTGACACCTGGCTTGAACCCAACATGGCAACCAGAGCTCTCTGACTGGGATTCCCATGTTGTCTTTCTGTAGTAAGGAAGGCACCTCTGGGTTGGTCCTCCTCAGAGGGAGAGGCCGGCCCGTCTTATAATAATACTATTATCACAATCAGTGCTGTTTTTCTAGAAAAAGAGGTGCCAGGACTCACCAACAATGCCTCTCTTCTTCTCTTATAATGGCAATGGCGCCCACCTGAGAGGTGCCAGAACTGAGCATAGCTGTCAACTGTTCCCTTTTTTTAAGGGAAATTCCCTTATTCTGAATAAGAAAGGGGGAAAGTTGACAGCTATGGAACTGAGTCCTGGTGAGTTCCGGCTGAAAAGGGGGTGAAAGTCCTGATCGGAATAGCAAGGGCAGTACTCTTCGATCGGCTATAACCTCCCCGCTGCCCTTTTTAATTTGTCTCTGTGCCCCCTGGTTGCCCCAACTGATTGCCCCACCTTTGCCCACCTGGTGCCATCCTGGAGGTGGCAGTTGTGGTTTGATGCACCTGAAGGGCAGCAGGTTGGTTAAGGCCAGTTTAAAGAGTTGCTGCACCCTGTACTAAAATTTCTGGCAAATTTGAGGCTGGGTGGGGTGGCGGCAAGAGGGGGGGGGGGAGAGAATGGCCCTGAATATTGCCATTTTATACGAAAAGTAGGAACGCCGGTAATTATTCTGTACAAAAGGTGCTAGAATCCAATTTCGTTTTATAGGCTTTGGTTTGTGGGGCCGATGGGTGTGTCTGTGTGTGTGTGCTCGTGTACATGAGTTGCGCAGAATTCTTGGTGTGCATCCTTTTCTGTTGGTTGTTAAATCCCTGTGCTGGTTCGAAAACAAACATTTTTTAATTTTATTTTATTTCTTGTGACACGCTTTTAAAAAGTATTTTTTAAAAATGCACAGCTCCTGCAACTTATGTAACCAGAAAGGATGGTTCACTCCTCATGCTCTTAAATATAAACGGTTGGACTTATATTAACCGAACTTGAGGCAGAGAGCAAAGCACAAGAAGATTCTGAAATAGATATATATTTTTAAAGAACTGTCTTTCAATTGGGCAAAGGATAGAGGGGTATATAAATATAAATATATATATATATATATGAGAAACGTTCATTATTCCATTTTGACCAGAAATAGCAGCAGTGCTCAGCTAACAAGCTACTTGGGGGGAGAGAAAGTTTGGTTCTAAAAGGTGTTTATATTTATGAGGACTTATTGGTGATGAATATTTATGCTTTAATTTCTTGATTGCTTTAGAAAAAAGAAAAAAAAGCCTGGTTGTTTCACATAGAACTCTTACCTCAAGGTAGCTTTTAAAAGAAAAGGGGGAGAAAAAGAGTTTTTTGTGTTCTCTCCCCCCATTTTTTATTTTTAAAGAAACAAAACCATGAATGAGCAAAGGGGGCGGGGATAATTCAAAGTTTTTGGTTTTTCCCCAATTTTTTTTATTAATTTTCACATAATTATAAATCAACAAACACAAACAAACATAAATCATAACCTTATTAAAAATTACACTTATTAACATTGTTAAGTGACTTCCTCGCTTCCCCTCGGTTGAATTTCCGTTTATATCCTTTTAACGGTTTTCCAAATCACATTTCTTATCAAATTTAACTTGAAGATTAACATCCTTAAATCTTTTCATTTTGAAATTAAATATATTAATTCATCACTTGACTTATATAAAATCCTAAGCCAATTAAGTATCTGCAAGCTGTTTCCAATTAATTTAACTTAACATATTTAAGTAAATAATCATTAAATTTTGTCCATTCTTCCTGATAGGGGATAATTCAAAGTTTGGTGCTGATACCCAACCATTTCTCGTGCTTATCTTTCTTCACACCATGGGGGGCGGGCGATGTGCCCCAGGTGTCATGTCTGGGGGGGTGACAAGAAGGTACCCCACGGTGGCTCACGGTGGCGCGAGCAGCCATATGTGGAGGATCCCCCGTTCCAGAGGATCCTGGTGCCTGCGGCAAACCACTATGTACAGCACATGTACGGTGTCGCATGCATGCGCTGTACATAACGCTGCCGCACATGCGCTGTACATAGCGGTTTGCTGCTGGCGCCGCTCGAGCGCAGTACGGACAGTGGTGGGATCCCTCCGTCGCCGCTACAGACACATGTAGAGGATCCTCCGTTCGCGTCCGTATGGCACTGGAGTGGAGGCGCCGGCAGACTGCTATGTACAGCCCATTTGCGGCATTGCTATGTACGGCATGCGTCGTACGTAGCAACACCCGGCCTTGGGTGACACGCCGCCTTCGTTTGCCCCTGCTCCACCCTATAACATGTTTCCCCCTTGTTTTTTATGTTGCTCTGAAAACTAAATTGCATAAGATGAGGGTTTTCTTTTCTTTTTAAGGTCTTAGGAAGTAGCAAAAAAAATAAAATAAAAGTATTTAAAAGAATACCGATTTGCATGGGGGAGAAAACCCCGAGGCGGAGCATATAAGAAAGAATGGATATGGAATTAATGTCATGTGTTAACTACTAAGCTTGTGTGGTTGTGTGACTGTGGATATGTGGCTGTAAATATATTTTCATGTGTGACGTGTAGCAGTTGATGAGGGGCACAAATATATAGCCGTGTGAGTGACGTGTGTGTGTGTGTGTGTGTGTGTGTGTAACTGAACAATGACACAAGGAGATCCCAATGCTATTTTATCAGAAGTTGCACTTTTTCACCTTGATGAAAAGCCACTGTTCACAACTATGCAATCTTTCCGTCTCGCGCTCTCTCTCTCTCTCTCCCCCATCTCCAACCTCAATCCATTTTTTTTCATATGGAGGCACACACACACACACACACACACTCACACACACACGTGTTTGTTTGTTTTCCTTTTTGTACAAACAAAACACACATACACACACACAAAGTTCCAAACCCTGGTTCAAGGTGAGAGTATTACAGTGACTTTTCTCAAAATTATAAGAGCTAACAAATAAAGAGACGAAACAAAAGGGTTTTTTCCTGTTGCATATTTTTAAGAGGAGGGAGGAAAAAGGAGATTTTAAGTACTTCTCTATATGTTCTACTTGATGTCTTCTTCGAGTTTCTGTTGAATGGGGTTTTTAAAAATATATAGAGATATAGATATAAATATTATTTTGTACCATTCTTTTTCTTTCTTTCCTTCTTCTTGCTTAGATTTTTTTTATATATATCCCCCTCCCTCCAAAAAAAAAACAAATCTGGTTTTGTACTTGTAGGTATTAGGGATGTGAAAACTTGGGCAAAATTTGGCTTTACTTCAAATCCTGTGTCACGTCTATGTTTTCTTAACTATATTAAGATGTTTCACGCCGTTTAAGATGCACTTTACAGTTCACATTTCTGAAAACAGTGTCTATATACAATATGCCTCCATTTAGATATATTAACTGGCCTTCGTTTAAGGTTTTCTGTTACGCGGACCTCAGACCCAGGCTGATGCACGGTATCTACCTTTGTGCGTGATAAATTAATTTAGAGAAATTTAATTTAGTGTCTGGCTCTACATAACCTCTCGTCTGCTCCATGCATAAACAGGGAGCTCCTGTGCATTTAAGGTTTCCCATCCACTCCAATGGACAGAGCCATTCAGTGTGATCCAAGAGTTGAGCAGGAGTTCTCAGGCTGGTGAGGGTCAAGGGTAGACTTTGGTAATCTTTGGTAGTATGGCGTCCTGAGTGAGGCCAAAATTTGGTGGCCCCCCTCCCCACGAATCTACTTGATGATAGATCTCGATTTTGAGCCCTCTCGGCTTGGCGCCCTGTGTGGGGCAACCCCCTGCGCCACCCTAAATCTGGTGCCGCATGAGTCGCAGCAAACATCTTCTCTAGCCCCAGAGCTCTTCTGAAGACCAGTGACAGATATCTCTCCCCTCCAGGGCCGGATTTAGGTTTGATGAGGCCCCTAAGCTACTGAAGGTCATGGGGCCCTTTATATGTCCAGCTGTCCTTTGTCAACAACAAATTGTCACTGTTTTTTGTGTTGAATATATGCTGTATGGTGATTTATGGACCTAATAGGTACCTAAAGCCATTTGCACATAACAAAATATGTATTTTAATATTAGATAACAGGTACAACAGCTTGACCTACATTCATCTGTGCTGCACTGCAGCGGCATGCTACATGTTGCCCTGCAACCAGTCCATGCAGAATGTAGGCACCCTGTATATAGAAAGGAGCAAACCAGTGATATTTTAGGGAGCAGGCTAGCAGGCGGGACCCATGACTTACATCATAGGAGCCGACACAAAAACAAAACACCTTTGCTGTATGTAGGTTTTATTTGTTTTTTATCTTCTATTTTGGAAATGTATGTCCAAAATTTTTTTCCCTTTACATTTTTGGGGGGCCCCCAAGAGAGTAGGGCCCTAAGCTAGAGCTTGTTTAGCTTATACGTAAATCTGGCACCGCTCCCTCCATAGCTAGCGGTGGGTCTACCTCAAAAGATTGTCATCCCCCGTGTTCTTTAGATTTGAGGCATCCTCATGCACCTCATAGAGTCGTCAGAGAATTCAGACGGGAACAGAAATGGGAGCGGGAATGTCCGATGTCCACTGCTTCATCAGTCCAGTGAATGTGCTGTTGTCACTTTCGGTCAGTGTGCATGTGTGCTGGGCTTCCTTCGCATTGAAATAAATGGGGTAATGGCAATGTAACTTACAAAACTTACATAATTAATTACATAACTTAAGCAAGTTCACCAACAGGAACCCTACTGAGGATATTTGGCAAGTCAATAATAATAATAATAATAATAATAATAATAATAATAATAATTTATTTATACTCTACCCATCTGGCTGGGTTTCCCCAGCTACCCTGGGCGGCTTCCAACAAAATATTAAAATACAGTAATGCATCAAACATTAAAAGCTTCCCTAAACAGGGCTGCCTTCAGGTCTCTTCGAAAAGTCAGATAGTTGTTTCTTTGACATCTAAGTCAACATGGCAGTGTTGTGGGATGGAGAATTTGAGTGATCCTTCTGTGATATTATGGCAGTGGACAAAGCTGTATTGTAACTTTTGAATAAACATTATTCTTATTCTTATTATTAAAAGTAATTTCACCACACCAGACAGTTTCCCACAATGCCCCCAACAAATCATCAGTCCAAGGCATTGTGGAGAATTAAAATGGCCGCTCCCACTGAGGCCTGCCATTTAAATTTCCCACAATGCCCCAGAGCAATGTTCCATCAGGGCATTGTAGGGAATTCAGGTAAATCCACCCGCCTTTGTGTTGGTGGGCCCTGCAGCTGTGTGAGGACGCCAAGGGTTGATGCCCACCCTGATGATCTCTCAGGCTTCCACGCAGCTGCCATTCCCAACCGCAGGCAGGTCCAGTGTGGATCGCAGACTCTGCATTGTCACATCTCTGCCATTCAAGGGGGAATTGGTGGCTGCCCTTTTCAGGCTTCTGGTTTTTTAGTGCAGCAACTAAGATGGATGAAGCTGAAATATACACAGCTAAAAATGGAGCATAAGGAGGTGCCTTATTTCTCGGGCACTCCCAGGCATTTCATGTAGTGCTGAACAAGCACAGTCGGACCTTGGTTTTCGACTTCCGAAACGTTCAGAAAACAAGGCATGGCTTCCGATGGGCTGCAGGAACATCCTGCAGCCAATCAGAAGCTGTGTCAGATGTTCGGCTTCCAAGGCACGGTTCGCAAACCAGAACACCTCCTTCCAGGTTTGCGACATTCGAGTTCTGAGTTGTTCATGAACTAAGCTGTTGAAAAACCAGTGTATGACTGCATGGCTAAAAATAAAAAACCATCAGAAGGGAGAGCAGAGGGGACCACAAAATAGCCTATAAACAGTTTGCAGCTGGACTGAACAGGTGAACGGGTCACCTGGCCTCAGTCTTGCCCACCCCTACCCCCCAGGCAAGATGTATTTTTATTTTTGTTTAAATTATAGTATTCCCCCTCCCCAAATTTGCATCTGCATATAAATAAATTAGCGTGTCCAAAGTTTCTGCAAATTTAATTTGTTTGTTTCATAAAATTTACATACCACCTAATGGTAAAAACCCTAAAAGCCATTCGACACAAAACAGATAAAGTTATCGCTGAGAAAAATAATAGTGTAAGAGTTTAGAAAAGTGATGTGAAAATGTGGAGAACCAAACTATAAAAGGTGAGAAAGTGAAATTGGCAGATTTCTAGTCTGGCCCTGGGGACCTGTGCATTCAGAATATTATATTGAGTCAAGCCACTTCTTTCTTCTTCTTTGGCGATCCCTTGTAGCTGAGTAAGATTGTCTTCCATAAATACGGTTTTGACAATGAGTACATAAGTGACTGTGGAGGCCAATTCTGGATCCACACGTCCTTCCACAGTGGGGACATTGGTTTCCGGGCAGGAGCTGATCATAGTGTGGATTTGCCAAGCATGCCTTCCTCTTCGCACATTTCTCCCTTGCGTCCTGAGTTTGAGTGTCTTCAAAGCCCATGACACCTTTGGTAAAGGCTGTTCTCCAACTGGAGTGCTCGCAGGCCACTAGTCAGGCCACTAGGGAGGACTAGTCAGGCCACTATTCCACCCAGCTCAGCCAGTGTGGTGTAGTGGTTAAGAGCGGTAGTCTCATAATCTGGGGAACCGGGTTCGCGTCTCCGCTCCTCCACATGCAGCTGCTGGGTGACCTTGGGCCAGTCACACTTCTTTGAAGTCTCTCAGCCCCACCCACCTCACAGAGTGTTTGTTGTGGGGGAGGAAAGGAAAGGAGAATGTTAGCCGCTTTGAGACTCCTTAAAGGGAGTGAAAGGCGGGATATCAAATCTGTCAGGGAACTGACATCAGAGCGAGAGGCGGAGGCAGGGCTCCCGAGCTCTGCCGGAGAGGGGACCAGCAAGGGGGAAGGAATTCCGCGTAACACCAATAGAGAAGAGAGGGAGATAGGGGAATTGGCGACAGGGCTCCCAGACCCTTCACCCGAATCTAGTGGAGAGAGCGCTGGCACGCCCCTGCCTTCCCCTTACTTGCGCAGACGCGTTCCGCGCAGGGAACATAGGAGGAGATTGGGAGTCAAACAGCTCTTATGCTGGAAGAGGTTCAGGAAACGCCCACTGACGGATTCTGCAAGTGACTAACGGGTCACGGAGCGTGAGCTCTAACCCTAAGCATGGTGGAGCAAGCGATCTAACCAAACCGAAGGCAATTTACGCGCAAGTAACCCCATACATCCATTACAAAATCCAAACTCTTCTTCTTCTTTATCATCTCTGCCTGGCTGTGGTCTCTCTTGAATTCTCACCTAGCCTTGAAGCTGGAGAAGGAAGACTTTGAACCCGGGACTTGGCAAAGGCATTGCAAAGCATCCCAAGGATGCTCAGCGCCCTGGGCGTTCCAACCTTCGAAAGATGCTGATTTCCTTGAGCGTCCGCGTTAGATCCCCTGCATCGCTTCGGCTGGGGCTGTCAGAATGATGAGGCATCCCAAATCACCAGCCACTTCCCTCCGTCAAGGCCAGGGCATTGCTCAGAGAGCATTACTTTAAGGGTCACGCCACGCCACGATGCATGATGTCTCTTTGCTCACTCATCTCGCCTTGGTGAGGCTGGGCTCTGTACGTCCAGCGCTCCCAATCCACCTCGCCCCTTTCCACCCCATTGCAGGAGGCTTGGGATGATCATCCCTCTGAAATTTCCTGTGCTTCAGTTAGCAATTTTTCCACTGAAGCCTTAAGGAGCACTCAGAACCTTTATTTTATTTTAATAGCTCCTTTCAGCGTGAATGAAGGAAGCCTCAACCTTTTAAACCTCTAATTAATCAAACAACTTTTCTCTTTTCCCATTTCTGAATTTGTACCTTTTTTCTTTGGCTTGGTACACTACGATTTGCTCAGTTTATAAAGAAAGGCATCTGGTTGGCCAATGTGGCTGCTGGACTAGATAGCTGGATCCTTCCTCTTTTGATTGTTGCAAGATGCCCACCATTCTCTAGAACCCCTGTTGGAGTACAGTGTTGGGCAGTAGAGAAAGTTGCCATCTAATCTGGCCCCTGTGTCAGTTTATTTCTGTGGGTAAAATAAGAAGGTCAGAAACTTCAAACCTAAAAAAAAAGGTCAACAACATTGGGGGGGAAAGGCAAAAAAAGCTCAATAACTTTGGGGTAAAATCGTAAAAAACAAAGCTAAACAACTTCAAAAAAAGGTCAACAACTGTGGTCGGCCCTCATGCATGTTCATGTCATCAAATCTGGCCCTCTTTGGTTTGGGACACCCCTGATTAAGAGGATCTTTCTTTTTGGGGGGAAATCACTCTGGTGCTGTTTCTCACTGATTTCACTTGAGGGTGGTTGGCCATTTCCAAACTAAATTCAAAAGGGTTCTGCGGTTCCTCGGGTGGAGCTGATCAGGAGTTCCCATTGAGGAGGAGAATAGTGGGAGACAAGCTCTCCTGAACAAACAGTGACCCAGCACTGTTCACCTTCCCTGGGCTGGAAGAGGAGAGTTGACTGTGTTTCAGGACTTACTCTGAGTTCGTTCTACAAAAGAGAGACTTTCTGGCCTTCCAGGTCAGCCATGGGCCATTCCAGACTGACATAATCTGCAGTGTGTCATTGATGCAATAATAGCACATCAGTGATGGATTGGGGCAACCCAGTCAGATGGGCAAGCTAAAAATTATTATTATTATTATTATTATTATTATTATTATTATTATTATTACAGTGGTACCTTGGTATTTGGATGGCTTGGCTCCTGAACAAATCAGCTCCCGGACGCTGCAAACCCGGACGTAAGTGTTCCCGTTTGCTAACATTTTTCGGAAGCCGAACGTCCAACACAGGAAGCTCCTACAGCCAATCAGAAGCCACGCCTTGGTTTTCGAACGGTTTCGGGAGTTGAACAGGCTCCCGGAACGGATTACGTTCCACAACCAAGGTTGTTATTGTTTAGTCATTTAGTCGTGTCCGACTCTTCGTGACCCCATGGACCAGAGCACGCCAGGCACTCCTGTCTTCCACCGCCTCCCGCAGTTTGGTCAAACTCATGCTGGTAGCTTCGAGAACACTGTCCAACCATCTCGTCCTCTGTCGTCCCCTTCTCCTTGTGCCCTCCATCTTTCCCAACATGAGGGTCTTTTCCAGGGAGTCTTCTCTTCTCATGAGGTGGCCAAAGTATTGGAGCCTCAGCTTCAGGATCTGTCCTTCCCGTGAGCACTCAGGGCTGATTTCCTTCAGAATGGATCGGTTTGATCTTCTTGCAGTCCATGGGACTCTCAAGAGTCTCCTCCAGCACCACAATTCAAAAGCATCAATTCTTCGGCGATCAGCCTTCTTTATGGTCCAGCCTTCACTGCCATACATCACGACTGGGAAAACCAGAGCTTTAACTATAGGGACCTTTGTTGGCAAGGTGATGTCTCTACTTCACCTGTACCACTGTATTATTATTATTATTATTATTATTATTATTATTAATCATGGGCCTTCCACACATCACTTCCCCAAGGTTGCTGTATTATTGCCATCTGGAGGGGCACTTTTGCACCACAGCTCAACAGAAGGCGAGCCAAAAAATTTAAATAAATAATAAAGCAGAAATTTGCGACGCGAAAAAGATGCAGGATTTCAGAAGGAAGTAACGGGACGTACACAGACTGGAAATGAAGCAGTGTAACCATCGCTGAAACAGCACAAAGAGTACTGAATGCAGAACTGCATATAACTGCCCCAATACCATAATGAGCACAAATAATTATAAAGGCACAACAAAAAGGTACCTCAAATGCACAGGAGGTTACTGGTGGTCTTCAGCAGACATGCTGATGGAGAAAGCATCTCAAAAAGAAAGGGGATAGTTTGAAATCTGCTGAGGTAGGCTCTAATTCTGTTCTGCTTCTCTCCATCTCTCCCCCCCCCCCCCCCGGTTAAGCCAATTTTTGCTCCAGGAGTTTCCCATCACCCCCCAGTGTTTTGTATCTACCTCACTATGATTTATTTTCTTTCCTGTGCTTTTGGTTGTGTTGGAGGTGACCTGTAGATAATGTATATATATATATAAAATATATATATATACACAAATATATATTTTTTGCTTTGCAATAAAACTCAAAGCTATAACACAGAAATATCCATCAGACGTCATAACCTTTATCGTCGTGGTGACCTTTATTGTTGTAAAATAAGTATCTGAACCCTGTGTCCCGTCCCCGTCCCCCCACCTTTCCTATACTCCAGAGTCAATATTCTTGCTATTTCTTCACTCTTGTCAGTATCATTCCTTTGTCAAAATGATATTGTATTTTAGGGATGTTGGCTAGATACCAGAGTTTTCAGATCAGAGTGCAAGGTTGATTTCCAAAAGGTGCTTCCCTTCGTGACGTTTTGTAACAGAAAGGACCTGATTTTCCAGTGTTGGTCAACCAGAGAACATCTTAGACACAATAAGCAGCCCCTGTTGAAACCCATGGGAGTTCCAAGCTTAAAAGGATTTAATTTTAAAACCCAACTTTGTTTTCATTAACTTTTTTGGGGGGGAGCTTTGTGCTGCTAATCTAAATACAGTGGTACCTCGGGTTAAGAACTGAATTCGTTGCAGAGGTCCATTCTTAACCTGAAACGGTTCTTAACCTGAGGTACCACTTTAGCTAAGGGGACCTCCTGCTGCCACTGCGTCGCTGGCACGCGATTTCCATTATTATCCTGGGGCAAAGTTCTTAACCTGGAGCAACCACTTCCTGGTTAGCGGAGTTTGTATCCCGAAGCGTCTGTAACCCGAAGCATCTGTAACCCGAGGTACCATCTTTGGAACGTTATCAGTGGGACTTGCCTCCAAGGAAACGTGCTTAGGTCTGTGGGAATAAGCCAGTGACAAATCCAGAAAATCAAGTGGTGTAGCTCTTCTGGGTGAATACAGTGGACACTCGGGTTGCAAACACGATCCGTGCGGGATGCACGTTCGCAACCCGCAGCGTTCGCAACCCGCAGCAGCGCGTCTGCGCATGCGCGGGTCATGATTTGATGCTTATGCGCATGTGCAACGCGCGATTTAGCACTTCTGCCCATGCGCAACCGCCGAAACCCGGAAGTATCCCATTCCGGTACTTCCAGGTTTCGGCGGGTGCGTAACCCAAAAAAACGCAACCTGAAGAGGCTGTAACCCGAGGTATGACTGTACCTCAAAAGAATGTGGAGCAATTCAAGTCTTCCTCACGTTTTTTAAAGGTGTTGGGGGGAGGGAGATCAGGTCCGGGAGAATATTAGAATGGAAACCTTCTCCCTGAGTTGTGCACTTCCTTCACACAGGGAGTTTTTGCCTTCATCCTGAAATGGCACAGTCCCTCAAAGACTGTCTGTTCCTAACACAATTGGAAGCAGCTTCCATTGGGGGCTAGGTTGGCGTTATCGTGAATGTTAGTTAAAGACATTTGTTAAAGGCAGGGGGCAGATTTAGGTTATAGGCAGGGTGTTATGATTTCTAAAAATGGACAGCAGCCAGTGCTTCTTGATCCCAGAATGCTAGGTGTGTGGCCTGATGTCTAGGGCACCTGGAAGGGATATGTTCAGCTAGTCGTCTCCATCTCGGGATTGCCTATAACAGGGGTAGGCAACCTAAGGCCCAGGGGCCGGATGTGGCCCAATCACCATCTCAATCCGGCCTGTAACGGCCCAGGAATCAGCATGTTTTTACATGAGTAGAATGTGTCCTTTTATTTAAAATGCATCTCTGGGTTATTTGTGGGGCATAGGAATTCGTTCATTATTTTTCCTTTCAAAATATAGTCCGGCCCCCCACATGGTCTGAGGGATGGTGGACCGGCCCCCTGCTGAAAAAGGTTGCTGACCCTTGGCCTATAAGTTGACCTGACTGTTAGAGTTTCAAGTAGGTAGCTGTGTTGGTCTGATGCAGTTGAAATAGAAATATGCAAAATTAAAAATTGTCCAGTAGCACCTTATAGACCAACTAAGTTTGTTCTGGTATAAGCGCACGGACACGAAAGCTTATACCAGAACAAACTTAGTTGGTCTATAAGGTACTCCTGGACAGTTTTTTATTTTGTATATTTTTATTTTGGCAGTTATAGCGTCCAGCATAATCTCTGAACTTTGTTCTGGGTTCCCCCCCCCCTCATTCCCCACCCACCTCACCTGCCCCCTGTTTCATGTGACATCTTTCCTGGTGAAGGGTTCTGGGTGGACTCAGAAGTTTGACGCAGTTTCGCGACGTTCCGGTCGGTCCTAATTAAAGTGAATGTCACAGTTAGAGCGCTTGAAAGTATCAAACAGTTATGCTGAAGAGGAAGCCATGGTCATGGTGTGGTTGCTGTATGTCGTTTGTGCCACTGTGTGGACTTCTGACTTAGAGACTGCCGCAGGTGGAGGGTTGAGGATGCAGGGAGTGGGTCTTGGGTTCAAGTTCTCTGTCAGGGAGTCCAACGTTTTTCTCAAGGAACGTAGGAAGAAGGCAATGATTGCTCCCATTTTACAAATAATAATAATGGGAAAGTGAGAGATAAAATGGATAGCAATTAGCTCAGAAATCTACTCTTTGAGTGAAGTGGGACTTGAATCGCTAGGACTACTGACCACTTATATATACATCTTTGAATCTACAAAGGGCTTTAGAACTTCTCACTGTCTTTGCCCTCATGACAACATTGCGAGAGAAGTTGCTATTACTGAGGCTTAGAAGGCAGCAACTTGCCCTGGCATAGGTGGGTCCTCTAAGGTGCATCTCGCTTCCCCTGAATGGGGAAGAAATTTAGGAGTCCAGAACAAGAACACTGTGGGATTTGGGTAAAAGAGCCGTCACAATGTTATAAAGCATTGCTTGAAATGCATGCCAGGGCTGCGTCATGTTAGACTTGATTTCACGAGGCACCTCCAATCAACATTATTATAATTACCGCATTTATATTGGTTGCAATCCTGGAAGCTTTTAAGGCCGCTTAAACCTCGCTGACTTCAGCTGGATTTCAGCAGTCGAAGCGCACAGGATCACAGCCGTGGTGCCTGAAGCGTTTCACAAGCTTTGGTAGGGGCGGGGGAGTCAAGAAATAAAAGCTGGTTTAGTCCCCAAAGTGGCTTTACAACCCAAGAACAATTCTTTTGCGACTTATGCAACGGTTCAACAAAGAGAGATCCTTTTCTTCAGGATCTGATCTGGTGTCTCTGCAATTCTGGCTTGATTCATTCTTATGGTCTATTCTTAGCTATGTCTAATTTTTTTTCCCTTCAGGGTGGTATTGAAATGTGGAAACCAATATGTCTAAATAAGGCATCACCTTTTGCAGGTTGAGTGTGGATTTGAAATGGTTTTGAAGTGGGGGGGGCAAGAATCTTGTTGTATTGATGACGAAGGTGTGTTATTTTTCCCAATGATGTATGTTTGAGTCCAAGGGCTTTGTCGCTCCATCGAGCTTTCTGAGGGTATTCTGGTGTGTTTCTGGGGTTTCTGCACGTAGCCAAAAAAAAAGGGGGGGGGGAAGCCACATGACTTCATCACCTGCCCACCCTCCCTCCCTCCTGATCTGAGCATTCATATGCCTATTACTTTGTTTTCCTTTTTATTTGACTAGTTTGGGCCCTGCATTCTTCTTTAAAGACATATGTACATTACAAATTGACGCTGCTTCCAGCCCTGCTGGGGAAAAACAGGTCTCAGAGCAAAAAGGACTGGGAGATACTGTATTTTTCGCTCCATAAGACGCACCTGACCATAACACGCACCTAGTTTTTAGAGGAGGAAAACAAGGAAAAAAAATATTCTGAACAAAAGAGTGGGTGAGTGATTTTTTTGGTGCAGGCTGTAGCCATGGACATGCTATGTGATCTGATGGTGAATTTGGGGTGACCCAATGCAAAAATCCTGAGGATCCATGGGCCTCCCCCCTCCCAGGCAGCCTCCTTTATCGCTAGCCTCCCTTATATCTCTCCCCGATTGCTTACCGATCAGCTGTTTCCTTTCAACACTCCCTTCCGTCTTGTTTGCCTTAGTGTCTCTCCCTTAGCTGGAGCAGTTTTTTGCTCCTCCTTTTCTTCTAATTTCTCCCCTCATTGCCTTAGTCTTCCTGTCTCCTCTCCTTCAAAGTTCGCTGTCTTTACCTCCCCCCTCCCAGGCAGCCTCCTTTATCTCTGGCATCCCTTATCTCTCTCCCCGATCAGCAAACGATCAGCAGCTTTGTTTAAACACCCACTTCCCTTTTCAAAAAAAAAAAAAAAAAGCATGATCTGCTTTTCTCCCCTGGGCAATTCAGCTCCAGGAACCACACATTCGCTCCATAAGACGCACAGACATTTCCCTTACTTTTTAAGAAGAAAAAAGTGTGTCTTATGCAGTGAAAAATGCCGTAATTATTAAGTTCCAGCTTTCAGACTGTACTGGAAGAGGGGGGACGGGACGGGACACACAAATATCTGAATGCTTTCCCATATAAAAATCACACTGTCTCAAGAAAACAAGGGTTGCTTGTAGCCTGTCCTCCTCCTGCCTGACAAGCTGGACAAGCAATAACACAAGATGAGCCCCCGCTGGATCAAACCAGCAGTCCATCCAGTCCAGCATTCTGTTCTCACACTGGCAAGCCAGACGCCTGTGAGCAGGATTGCAGCACAACAGCACTTTCGCACCTGCAGCATCCTGGTATTCAGGAATATCGCTGCCTCTGACCACAGAGGCAGAGCATAGACATCATGGCTAGCTTGTGTGTGTAAAGTATACATACACACACAATAATTTTATTTTTAAAAAAATAATTGAAAGTTAATAAATGCCTAAAGATTTCAGTTGTTTCCTGCTAGCACAAGGAAAGGGCCAAATGCTAAGAAGTAAAAGATAAATACTGAGACATTGAGATAAATGAGATAAATACTGAGATAAATACTGAGTATAATGATTTTATGGTCTGGGTTCACTCTTTAAAAATACCCTCCAAACACCCTGAATTCCACCTGTGTGGAGAGGTCAGTTACCTGGAAGATGCTCCAAGCTGTAGTTCTGATAGCTCACCACATTGGGTAGCCATAAATGCTCCGCTCGTGACATAACAAGGCATGAACCTGTTTCTATTTCTCAGTGAAAACAGGGGCATTCGTAGAATCATGGAGTTGTAGAGTTGGAAGGGACCCACAATGCAATGCAGAAATCCCAACTAAAGCATCCATGACTGATGGCCACCCAACCTCCAAGGAAGGAGAGTCCAACTCCTTCTGAAGGAGTCCGTTCCACTGTTGAACAGCTCTTACTGTCAGAAAGTTTTCCCTGATGTTTAGTCGGAATCTCCTTCCTTGTAGCTTGAAGTCATTGGTTCGAGTCCTCCCCTCCAGAGCTAGAGAAAACAAGCTTGTCCCCTCTTCCATGTGACAGCCCTTGAGATATTTGGAATATGGCTACTGTATCTCTTCTCAGTCTCCTCTTTTCCAGGCTAAACATACCCAGCTCCTTCAACCTTTCCTCATAAGGCTTGGCTTGTAGAAGGCTTGGCATTCCTGAATGTGAAGCCAAGTTTTTTGAGGGAGTTGAAGGCTGATGTCGACATCATCTTTCAGTGATAACAAAACTGGGCAGCTGACAGTGGTGCCCGTCACTAGAGCATCCCCAGCTACAAGACATGTACTGAACATGCAAAGCAGCTCCATTGAAATGTCTTAGGTTTGCAGCGATACGAAAGTTCTGCCTGGTGTGGTTGACCTACAGCGGCTCATTCGCACAGGCCAACCCTTGCTGGGTGTGTCTTTCATTCGCAAAATGCTTGCATGTGTGAACAAGCCACAGAGCGTGGCATGACTTCACGTCCTGCCCTTCTTGTCGACAGTGTACCTTTTCAGGTTCTTGATCTTCATACACTTGATGGTGGCGTCTTGTAGACGAGCAACTCATTGTTTCCACAACCCTCTCACCTTCAGGCTGAAGTCATCCATTTGTTTCTGGGCTGCCCAAATTAATGCTACTCTCAGCCTAACTTCAAGCACCTTTTGCAGGTGACCGGTTCAGTTCTGCTGAGCTGGTTTAAATCTCCCCCCAGTCTGGAGACACGTCAGGGGACCAGGACAGCTTTAGATCCTTAGGTTCCATACCATTTCTTGGTCCTTCTTCAGCATGCCTCCAGTAGATCCTTTATGGAGCTACTGACATCAGAGCCCCGGGGAATGGGGACCTGGCTTAAGATCTCTGACATCAGAGCTCTGCCTCTGGTGTCAAAAGAGGGAGAGACCAAATAGCCTATTGGTTGTATTCAACTGACTTTTACCCACAGTTAACCCCTTGAAATTAATGCACCTAGGCCATGTTCATTAATTTCAGTGGGTCTATCTCTGGATACGACTGTCAATGAATACATAGTTCCTGGGATACCCTCCCAGAAGCTATATAAATGCTCTGTAGTTTTTTTAAAAAAAAGAAAATAAATGTTGTTTTTAAAAATATTATTTGCTGCTTTTTTGAGTTGCAAAGCAATCTATCAATCTTCATATACATATTTAACCTATAGAGGCTACTTAACCTATAGAGGCTACTTACCATGTAATGATTTCTTGAAAGCTGGAGGAAGTCTTGTTTGGCAATCTAGTCCAAACCATGTTTGAAAGTACCTTAAATGGCTTTTACCATCAAGAACTTTCTCAATCAAAATCTACCCACCTGTAACTTAAACTCATTAGAGCTCACCCCTGCCTTGTCGGCCATTAGAAGACAAGTATTTGCCGTCTTCTGTTTGAAAGTATTTCGGGTGAGTAGACGAAGTTTGCATCATCACCTTCATCCCTCTCCTTTGTCGCTTGCTTTGGTGTATGTCTCGAATCATTTCCCTGCCCTTTGTGCATCAACTCACTACCTTCCCTCTTTCTCATCCAACTCTCTCCCAAAACCTCTGAGAGTACCCTTACATCAATATCTCTCCATCGCCCTCTTTGACAGTCAATTGTCAATCAACACCTTCCCACACCTTTGATCTGTCTGCCCGAATTAAGTCTCTTTGAGAAGGGACCCTGCTATTTCAGTGTGCATACAATCGGTGCTTTTAAAATGTTACATGGTGGCTGCAATGGAAAGGCAATACACACTCCCTTTAGTGTGTTGATTGGGCAATGGAACCATCAGGTGGGGTTGAAGGAAAGTTTAAATTAGGCATCATTGGCAGCAATTGTGCTCAGATCTAGAGAAATGTGAGAAGAGGTGGGTGTGGAGCTGACTATTGGGTTGCGATTCATGGTAAACTGGTGCCCTGGCTCCTTAATATATACCCCCCACATATACACACACACACACACACAAACAAACATTGCTTACCCAAAGTGGTGCTTAACATTTTCCAAGAAGTCTGGTGGAATGACAAAGCCCTAGAAGCAAATAACACATGTGACCATGTCCTCATGTATATCCAACTTTTACATTTTCTTTCAGTGTTGAAAGTTTAAAAACAAAAAAACAAAAAACCACAAAAACCACAAAAAAACAGATTACATGCTTTTTATTAAGGCAAAACAATGTGCTTGTGAATTTGTGATATTGCTGTTATTTTGTAAATGTTTAAGAAAAAATGTATTTAAAGTTGGATAGCCATTCTGTGCTGGGTTTTTAACTCTGACTGGTGCATACACTCTAAACATCAGGGACCTACTGTACATACAAAACAAACAGCTACAATCTACAGCTACTGTAAAACCTAGATTCACAACTTTTACTGTAATTGAAAACCTTGCACTGTAATGGTTATTGTTTAAAAAAAAACTTGTCAGAAATGATTTTGTATCTTTGATTATTATATATCTGAAATTTTAACATATTTGTATACTTGCCATGATAAACCAGGGGAAAGCATTTGACACAGTCGAATTTCCTTTGTCTGATCCAATGCATGCATTGCTTTAAGATGTGGGTGGGAGGGAGATGGGTGGAGACGATAAATTAAAAAGGTGACCCAATTCATCAGCTTAAAAAAGAAAAAAGAGAAGCTTAAATTCCAAGCCACACACTGGTTCAACTGACGCTACAGCTGAAAAGATGAACCACCAACAACGGTAAACACGTCATGTTATCCTTGCAATTCCATATCAGTGTGGTATTGTCTAGCTATATTTCCCAACAGTGCATCATGGGTAGCTAAAAAAAAATATATTCAAGCCGATATGAGATCTTTGAAATCACACACGACCACAAATTGATTTCCTTTGTCTTCCCAAGCCAACTTTTGATTTTGAATAAAAGGACTTGGAATCAACATGATGTCATAGTTCTTCCTGCTTTTCAATACCAATACACTCTGCGTCCAAGCGTCTTGTTTCGTAGTGAAGAGAATTTTTGACGTGGAGACAATTTTGAGACGATTTTCTTCTTGCTTTCCTTTCCTTCTTTTCTTTTACCCTACTGTGGATTAGGTATTATTTCCATATGATCTTTCGCATTCCGTAGAAAATACCGTTTTCCCCTCCCTTGGCCTGCTTCCCTCCTTCCTCATGTCATTCCATCTTTTTTACAAAAGAAAAAAAATATATATACAAACAAAGGAACAAATACTCTTTTTCTTTTCTCTCTTTCTCTCTCTCTAGGATGTGTAATGTTGTGTTGTCCGGATTCTGTATAAAAAAAAAATATGTATATGATGATGTATCTGATATTTGGCAGCTTCTGGCTGCAACTTTAACCAATATAATTAACAAAGAAATGCATAATGTTGGTGTTTTAAAAAGTTTTAAAAAAAACCTAGTTAAGATGTTTGTGTAAAATTGCATGGTTTAAAATGTACTTAGTGCATTGAGAAATGTTGTTCAGTTCCTTGGTGAAGGATGGTTTGCTTTTTGATTCTAATGGTGGTTGGTTTGTTGATCAGAGTATCCTCTATACTGTATGTCTTGCTTTATTTCACATCTCCCCCCCCCCTTTCTTTCATTTTGTGTCCCTCAAGACCTTGCATAGCATTTATCTATCAATATATGTAATACTGTTCCTTAAAACCAGGTTGTGGAAACATTTCGTCTGGGGAAAAAAAGGATTTCGCATCATGCTTTGAATTAAGTTGCATCGGAGTTTGTTGTTTTTCTGTAACAAAGATTCAGGTCTGAAGCACCTAGCTACTCCGATAAGCTCCTTTAGCTTTGGAAGGAATGCACATTATTATAGTTATGTATTTAATTCAAAAATGTTTCTATGCCACTGGCCTGCCAGGATATCCAAAGCAGGTTACAGCTGTAAATATTCTTCGTACAGCATTAGAAAGCACAACAAGGCCATTTAGGCAGTAGCAACAATGGGGAACAGCTTATAAACATCTCATAAACAGACCAGGAAATTTGACCAATAGAAGCAGGACCCACCTATCACTAACACACCCAGAGAATACAACCCCTTAACGTCATCAAAACAATAAGGATTGGTGCCTGTCCAACATGGCTGAAAACAGTTTTCCATAACCAGGGCAATATCAGCCTTTGAACATCTCCCAGCTAATCTCTGAAGGTGTGAGCCTTTGGAGGAGGATCTCCTGACTGCATAACCTCACTTTCATGGACACCATGTATCTGTGACCCTGATAGCGGACCACAACTAAACAGATGCCATTTTTAGAGGCAATGGACAAGATTTCCACACTGGGTTTAATTCTATCCATTCATCCTTGCAATTTCCTTTAGACTGTGATGATGACTAGGCATGGGCAGGCAAACTTCTACCTATCCACCCCAGAAATAAGACAGAGCAGATGGAACAATTTCCCAAATGTCATGGGAAATTCCCATGGAGCACCTGAGGACTAATTCTGACACTCCAGTAGCTCTCCTGGCCAGAACCAAGACTCTGGCCTATGAGATTGTTGTTTTATTCTGGGGCCAGAAGGTCTCAGAACTTGCTTCGGTATTTAATATGCCAAAAATGGGGCCCTTGTTGGTGCAAACAGACACACATACTTTGTGTCATGTGCTGGAGGTGTAGACTCCCCAAATCCACTTTAAAACCTTGGGTTTTTCAGAATTATCACACCACTCTACCAGGAACCTTTGCGAAAGGAGACTGCACCAATTGAAAAGAGTCTGTGTCTAAGCCACAAAAGGAAGGCAGTTTTAAATCTGTTGAAACACCACAGTATTTTCTTCAATCCCAAATAATCCCTGGTTTTGGCTGATTGGTTTCGATCGCAGATAATTCTATAATGTCAATATTAAGAAACAAACATAAAGAAACAGCATAAAGTTAGCAATAAAACTACATCCATAAAACAAAAACAAAAAAAATCATCTTAAGAGTTCAGCTAAGAGTTATCTGTAATCCAAGGAAAGCTCTAATTCCAGGGGTTCCTAAGAAGCGTCTTTGATGGGTAAATAGTTTCCCAAGAGTTGTTTATTTTAATGGCAGTGCAGGGATTGCCAGATTTTAACACTGTTCCAAGATATAAGGGTAATGATCTGGCCCTGGGGTGAATTCCTGGGGTTTACATGATCAGAGCACCTACCCTGAGATAGTTCCTTCAAAGGTTGCTTTCCTGAATCAACAAAATATTTATAAAAGCTGCAGGGGATCCCAAAAGGTGGACAGTTAATAAAACAATGACTTCCTGAGTAAAACGAATAGTAAAGCAATTAATTGGGGGAAGGGCAGAGATGTTTAAAAGCAGCGCAAAATATCACAGATAAAACAGAGAATGTAAAAGCTCAGTCTGACACAGGCTAAGGCAGTTTCCTATATAACCAGAGATAAAAGATCATGGCACTAATGTAACTCTCTTGATTCACAATCATATAGTAGAGAATGAAGTTCTGTCTCAGGGTGTTCATCAGAACATGGTCTCCTGAGATCAGAATAGTCTAAACTCTCTGACTAGCATGCACTATCCAAAAATGAATGATGCTGAGGCTAGGGACATAGGATTCTGCCTTCTGCCAAATCAGACCATTGGTCCATCTTTCTCACTATGGTCTACAGTTATCTGCAGAGACTCTCCATGGTTTCAGAAAAGGAGTTTCTCTCACCTGAAGACACCAGGGAATGAACCTGGGACCTCCATTCCAGGCAGCTGTGATGTAGTGGTTAAGAGCGGTGTACTCGTAATCTGGTGAACCGGGTTCGCTTCCCCGCTCCTCCACATGCAGCTGCTGGGTGACCTTGGGCCAGTCACACTTCTCTGAAGTCTCTCAGCCCCACTCACCTCACAGAGTGTTTGTTGTGGGGGAGGAAGGGAAAGGAGAATGTGAGCCGCTTTGAGACTCCTTCGGGTAGTGATAAAGCGGGATATCAAATCCAAATTCCTCCTCCAAACTCCTACCACTGAGTTACAACTTTCCCCCAAGGAGGAAGCACAAGTGGTGCAGGAGCATAAAGAATCCCCAAGGCCTAAAATTGAATGCCTGCAGGGATTAGACATCAGTTCCTCAGGGAAGGAACAAAGGAAAGCTATCTCTGGTTCCTTCCCAGCTCCCTGGTCATTTTTCTTCCATTCATGACTCCTAGAAAGAGGCTGGCTACTCAAGAAGAAGAAGAAGAGTTTGGGTTTGATATCCCGCTTTATCACTACCCGAAGGAGTCTCAAAGCGGCTAACAATCTCCTTTCCCTTCCTCCCCCACAACAAACACTCTGTGAGGTGAGTGAGGCTGAGAGACTTCAGAGAAGTGTGACTAGCCCAAGGTTACCCAGCAGCTGCATGTGGAGGAGCGGGGAAGCGAACCTGGTTCACCAGATTACGAGTCTATCGCTCTTAACCACTACACCACACTGGATCTCACAACAATTATTGGTGCTTTCTGGACCTCCTCAGCTTTTTATGTCAATGAAGGTTCAGAAAGCAGTTTTGGGCTGGAAAGGACATTGGGTGGCTGCTGCTACTACTAAGAATTCTTCTCATACAGCTTTTGATCCCTGATCCTCCAGATTATGTGATCTTCCCCTATTGCCCTGCTGTATCCCAACAGCATGAGAAGATTGGGAAGGTTGGAAATGATAGATAGATAGATAGATGATAGATGATAGATAGATAGATAGATAGATAGATAGATAGATAGATAGATAGATATGATAATACAGCTCTTTTGTGGAACTTTCAGAAGACGATTCCTCTGCTGGAATCAACTTAGAAGGCCACGCAATAATACACTTTACAAGCTCATCTATGAGAGATGCTCTCTAAGGAACATTCTGTCTTTTCTGAGACATCTATTTGTGACAGGGAGGAAGAAAGGTGAATTTATTTATTTGGACATCATTGTATACTGCCCAATAGCTAACATTCTAATGTTAATCTATAAGCTATAAAGGAAATTAAAACAAAAAAGGAACGCATAATCACCCACACCAAACAGGTAAACCATATAAAACAGCATTAACGAGCACTAAAAGTTCTGTAAGGTAAGAAAAGGCTCTTCCTCTGGAGCCCAAGGACTGTAGCAAGGGCAGCAGGCGGGCCTTTGTGAAGTCCTGTAACTGGTTTGTAACTCTTTTCCAGTTCGTTTATGAGAAATGGGCTTTTGCCACAGCTGGGAAAGAGTTAGCTTCCTAGTTTCAGAACCATGGACAGCAGATTGCAGTCTCCCTGTTTAAACTGTAGAGTCCGCTGTTTCCTCTGCAATGGCACCTCTTGTCTTTCCCGGATCTGCAGGGTAGCCAGCTCTACATATCATAAACAGTTCTGCAACCCCTAACAAGTGTTGAAAAAAGCTTTATTTCATGCCAGCCCCCAGTGAAATTCAGGTAACTGGAGCAGTTCCGTGCTGCATCTACCAAAAGTTCTCCTATCCTGCGAACGTGTGGTGCGGTTGAGCAGTTGCTGAGCTTCCATCCTGCAAGATAAATAATAATAATAATAATAATGATTGTTCCGAATGCCCAACCAGTAGTTCATACAAAAGCCCTTTAAGATAGGCCAATATTATTTCCCACTCGTTTCAGATTTGAGTTTTCCCTCAGGCCGCTTAGATGGATTTCCCTACTCAGTGCTATTTTTCTGGAAAAAGAGGTACCAGAACTTACCATCAGCACCTCCCTTGTTGTCTTGTAATGGCAATGATGAGTTCTGCCTGGAAAAAAGCCTTGCCTCTACTTATGGCTCTCATAAGTAGAGTACAAGCTCTTTAAAAAATAAACGCTGCAGTCCCTGGCATGGAGTAAGATGGGAGGAGGGATTGCTCATTTTCTATTATTAAATAGTGGGTAAACAAGTTATTACATGTGATGTGTTGTTGAGATGTTTTCAGAATATAATATAAAATATTTATATTTATAAAATATAAAAGTGCAGGAAGTCAGAACTGTAAACGGAGAAAGAAAGAAGGATTTGGAAAGAGAATGGAGGGCAGGAGTTTGAGATTTGATCCCTCCACACCATGGAACAATCGGATAGGAACCTCTGGGGCTAAATCACAGAGCCACCTCAGCACACATGCAGAGCACCTGAACATCCCAAATCGGCCACTATCCTTCAAAATTGGCCACTGCCCTTCAAAAGGATGTTGCCTGCCTGTCCACAACACTTCAGATTGAGGCTAAACGTCTGCAAAATAAGTTCTGAAAGATAAGGGCATTTGGAATAGTCTGCTCATCTAGTTTAGCATTCTGTACTCCCAAGACTTCACTGTTCAATAAAACCCATCACTGTTTACAAGCTGGTCCAGATGTTGGTAAGTTTGTTTTATCACAGTTTATTGCACATATCACCCCCCCCCCCCCCAATTTCATGCAGGAATTCATGCATGAGTCAAATAGCTTGATTTCCACAACATATTTAAAAGGGGGGGGGGAGGAGTGGAGCAGTCAGAAATCCTGTGAGCCACACTTCTGTGCTCACACAACCTACAATATGCTGGAAAACAACAGACACAACAGCATCTGAACTGACCCTAAACTTTGTCTATTATTGAAACATGCAGGTAGATAAATACACATCTAAAATGTCAGGTGAGTGAGACAAATGCAGGTTTGGAAATTCATATTGAAAAGGTATAGCCGAGTTCACTCTTGGGAACAAACCCAGTTTTTCTGCTACATCCCATGAGAAATGCCCATAGATAGGTACATGGTCCTATGAATACCTTCTCTGATACAAATAGGATTGTGGTCTTATTTGGGGAAACAGAAAAAAGCCCTGATACAGGTTGGTGGGAAAGTTGTCCTCCATATCTGTAACCTCAATCCCAAATGCTTTATCTATTTTCCTTTAATAATTTTTTTAAAGGCCCATAACTTGAAAATATTTGCGGTGCTTCACAAAATGAATAAAAACAAAATGTGAAGTCTAAGCTATAAGAATGCTTTGTGAAACCAGCCTGAACAATATTTACCCAATAACACTACCTTGAAAAAAGCTGGTGGGGAAAAAGACTGCTTTAAAAAAGTCTTAATGAGGCACCTAAGAGAAGAAATTGTTAGTGCCATACTAATTTCTTGGGGGAAGTGTATCCCAAAGTGTAGGTTTGCTACAATGCTAATACCCTAGGGACTTGCTAAATGGACCTCTGGGGAAATGTGGTACCCACAGGATGACCTCACTTGATCTCTCATTCATTGCTTGGAGGTAAGAACCATTGGGTTAGATCCAGGTGGGAATCATAAAATTGGAAGGATTTTCAAGGTCATCTAGTTCAACATCAATGCAGGGAATCCAGAGGTCAACCATTCCCAGTAGGGGACTGACCAGTCTCTGTGCTTGAAGACCTCCAGTGAGTTAGAGCCCACCACCACTTGTAAGAATTGATTCCATTCTCAAATTACTCAGACTAATTCATTTAACATAACCCCTCCCTAAAATCAACAGAAGTTAGCTCTGACTTTACTGAAGTCCCGCTGATTTCATTGGGAACTAAGAGCCACTAACTAATCCGAGATTCCAACAATTGTTTTCCATGGAACCGGTCAGGGGTTGCCAACCATTTTGGGTCCAGGGAGCCTCAAACTGGATGAATTATTGTGGACACCACAAATGTTGCAATTCTTCTCTCCTAGCTTTAGCCCCCTTGCTCCCCCCAGCCCCCAAAAATCGCAACAACACGACAATTAGGCTGGAAAAAAAGCTTTTGACTGGGTAGAGTCTTCTTTCATTGGATTTTTTTAAAAAAATCTCCTCCGTTTAGCCAACTATAGCTTCTTGCTTCAGACCTTAACTTCCATAACTGCCTCTTTCCCTGTTCCATGTGTAAGGTGTTTTAATTTTCTTTTAATTTCTTTTTCTGCACTGCCGAGACTAGTCCTTTTTAAAAAATGCAAAGTGTGAATTGTTGTCATCAGCTTCATAATGTTCATTAGGTTTTATCTTTTTTTCTGCTCTCCACCAAGTTATTTTCAATGAAAGTCAGTGGCTGTCTTCCCTTGGACACTAATGAATGTATATATCGTTAAGTGGCAGAATACACAGGAGAGTGGTTGAGTTAAGGATTAGAGGGGATTTGGTAAAGCCTGTTTATTTTTTTAAAATGAGTTAAAGCATTTAATATTTTACCACCATTTACGTGGTTTTGGGGAACCAAGATTATGTCAAGATCTCATACCAAAACAAGCCAAAATCTGTCTGAGTTGAGCGTCTCTTCTTCCACAAACCATATTTTAGATGATACTTTAAATGTCATTTTAAATGTTTTATTGAAACATGTACTGATGAAAAAAAGAAACAAACACAAAAAACACAAAAAAACAAAATGTCATCTTGACAAAAGATTTATACATGACTCAGAAAGTATTTATTTCAATTTTGTACCTTTCCATTTTAATACATTATACTGTATTGACTCAACTGAGATAATATAAACAGTTCATTTTAATAATATCATTGTGTGTGGCTGATTATTTCTCTCCACCTGGTTCTTCCCGTGAATGCTGATAAGCTTCACAAGCCTCAGATGGGAACAAGTTCATCACAGGTAAGGGGGGGGGAGGATATTAACCAAGAGGGAGGGATGAATCTGTAAATTTTGATTTCTCTCTGCTTCTCATTTTCCCAGTCTCAGATTCAGTTCTCTACATTTCCGTAGCATTTCGCCTTAAAGACTTAACAATCTCATGAAAATTCATAAGCATTTCAATACAAATGTCTCCTAATAAACACACTTAGCATTTGTATTAATAATAACGTAGAACGCCCTTCCACCAGATGTCAGGGAGATAAACAACAATACAATTTTTAGAAGACATCTGAAGGCAGCCTTGTATGGGGAAGTTTTTAAATGTTCGATGTTTTACTGTGTAGCGTATTTTGTTGGAAACCGCCCAGAGTAGCTGGGGCAACTCAGTCAGATGGGCAGAATACAGATAATAAAATTAATAGCAGTGGTGTTTAGCAGCCACTGAGAGCCTTATCCTCCATGAACTAACACCCCTTTTAAGCTAAATTGGTGTCCATCACTACTTCTTGTTGGAACAGAGTGTTTAACTAAAATACGGTGGGGCAAAGTACTTTCTTTTAGTCGATTCTGAATCATGCAACACTCAGCTTTATTGAATAACCCGGAGTTCTGGTATCACGAGAGAGGGAGAAAAGTTTCCCACTATCCAATTGCTTTAAAAAGGTAAAGGGACCTCTGACCATTAGGTCCAGTCGTGGCCGACTCTGGGGTTGCAGCGCTCATCTCGCTTTATTGGCCAAGGGAGCCGGCGTACAGCTTCCGGGTCATGTGGCCAGCGTGACTAAGCTGATTCTGGCGAACCAGAGCAGCGCACGGAAACGCCGTTTACCTTCCCGCCGGAGTGGTACCTATTTATCTACTTGCACTTTGACGTGCTTTCAAACTGCTAGGTGGGCAGGAGCTGGGACCGAGCAACGGGAGCTCACCCCGTCGCGGGGATTCAAACCGCCGACCTTCTGATCAGCAAGTCCTAGGCTCTGTGGTTTAACCCACAGAGCCACCTACGTCCGTCCAATTGCTTTACACAATGCATAATTTTATGCACCTCTATCAGGTCCTCCTCTGATTCACTTTTCTAAACAAAAACAAAAAAAAAATCACCCTGATAATTCTGGTTGTCCCTTTCCGTACCTTTTCCAGCGCCACAATTTCTGTTTTGAGATGGGGTGACCAGAAGTGTAGGTAAAAACCCAAGTGCAGTAACACAATGGCGTTGCATAAGGACATTATGATAACGGTACAGTGGTACCTCGGGTTACATACGCTTCAGGTTACAGACTCCGCTAACCCAGAAATAGTACTTCGAGTTAAGAACTTTGCTTCAGGATGAGAACAGAAATCGTGCGGCGGCAGCAGTGGGAGGCCCCATTAGCTAAAGTGGTGCCTCAGGTTAAGAACAGTTTCAGGTTAAGAACAGACCTCCGGAACGAATTAAGTACGTAACCAGAGGTACCACTGTATTTTCAGTTCCTTCCCCAGGTGAAATCCTTACTGGAGGATTTGCCTTTTCCCACAGTTGGGCGCACAATGAATTCATGTTTTTATTGAGCTATCAGCTATGAAGGTCTTCTTTTCCTTCTCCAGTGAAAATAGGGTCAGCCTATTCCATAATCATATTTTTATTTCTACTCTGCCCATCTGACTGGTTTGCCCCATCCACTCTGGGTAGCTTCCAACATATATAAAAACATAACAAAACATTAAACATTTTTTATAAAAACTTTCCTATACAGGGTAGCACTGGGCGATATATCACCCAAAACTTGTTTGAAGTTCACATCGTGATAATTGTTTCATAATATTTGAGCTGGCAATATATTGTGAATCACAATGTGTGTAAGGGCTAGGCAATATCTGGTTTTCAACATCGCGATAATTCGCCAGCTAAACATCATGGAAACTCACCAGCTGAACATCACGATAACTCACCAGCTAAACGTTGCAATGTTATCAGCAGCTAAAACCTCATAATATCACCAGCTAAACACTACAATATCTTCTTCTTTCTTCTTTGGCGATCACTCGTAGCCGAGTAAGATTGTCTTCCATAAACATGGTTTTAACAATGAGTCCGTAAGTGACTGTGGGGGCCAATTCTGGATCCACACATCCTTCCACAGTGGGGGCATAGGTTTCCGGGTGGGAGTTGATCACGGTGTGGATTTGCAATATGATCACCAGCTAAACATTGAAATCTGCCACAATGTCTGTACAGTAGTACCTCTGGATGTGAACGGGATCTGTTCTCGAGCCCGTGTGTGTGTGTGTGTGCGTGTGATTTGGATTTATTTTGGCTTGCCTGCTGCTGAAAGTGACCATAAGGTGATTGATAATATCATCATTTATCTGTTTTAGACCCTTAAGTAGTAGCAGTTGCCATGTCCTGTTCATCTCTGCGTAGCTCCATCTCTATTATTGATATATCGCAATGTTTAGCTGGTGATATATTGCGATACTGAAAACCAGTTATCGCCCAGCCCTAATATAGGGCTGCCTTCAGATTTCTTCTAAAAGTTGTGTATTTACTTATTTCCTTTCCTCGGGGGTCGCATAACTCCATACCCTCCAACATTTTTTCCTATGGAAAAAAACAGGACATTCCAGAATCAAATCAGAAATTGGGGTGGCTTCTATAAATCCAGGACTGTCCCTGGAAAATAGGGACACTAGTGAGGGTCTGTGATGTTAGGATCGCAGCAGAGAGCACCAATTTACCTTTAGTTCTCCAGTTCTTCTCAGTAGTTCCACAGAACTGGTATTTACTGATTGCACAATGCAAGGATGTGGGCTCATTGCTTACAGGATAACAGATTGAGGTTGAATCCTGACAAGACAGAAGTACTGTTTTGAGGGGAAAGGAGGCGGGCAGGTGTGGAGGACTCCCTGGTCCTGAATGGGGTAACTGTGCCCCTGAAGGACCAGGTGTGCAGCCTGGGAGTCATTTTGGACTCACAGCTGTCCATGGAGGCGCAGGTCAATTCTGTGTCCAGGGCAGTTATCTACCAGACTCATCTGGTAAGCAGGCTGAGACCCTACCTGCCCACAGACTGTCTCGCCAGAGTAGTGCATGCTCTGGTTATCTCCCGCTTGGACTATTGCAATGTGCTTTATGTGGGGCTACCTTTGAAGGTGCCCTGGAAACTACAACTAATCCAGAATGCGGCAGCTAGACTGGTGACTGGGAGCGGCCGTCGAGACCACATAACACAGGTCTTGAAAGACCTACATTGGCTCCTAGTACGTTTCTGAGCATAATTCAAAGTGTTGGTGCTGACCTTTAAAGCCCTAAACGGCCTTGGTCCTGTATATCTGAAGGAGCGTCTCCACCCCCATCATTCAGCCCAGACACTGAGATCCAGTGCCAAGGGTCTTCTTATCTTTAAAAGACATCTGAAGGCAGCCCTGTTTAGGGGAGTTTTTAATATTTAATGCTGTATTGTTTTTAACACTCGATTGGGAGCCGCCCAGAGTGGCTGGGGAAACTCAGCCAGATGAGCGCGGTATAAATAAATTATTATTATTATTATTATTATTATTATTATTATTATTATTATTATTCACTCATAGGGAGCTCTCTGAATCATAAGATGTCAGGGAACACACACCCACAAAAATAATTCGTGCTAGGAAATGCCATTTGTCCAAAGGTCTCTGAAGCAGATGCAGCTGGAATGGTTAGAAGCAGTACCAGTACCAGGAGCGGGGAACGCTGCACAGGAATTTTCTAATCCAGCCAATCAGTGATCCAAGAGCTGCACAGCACTGACCTGAAAGAACAGATGTCATGCAGAAAAGGCCACAGGGAAAATTGGAAGGTTTGCAGCATCTAGAGATGAGAGACTGCACGATGTAGGAGATGAACGACCGAGAGACTGGTAAATACTGCTTGCATTTTGACAGCCTGGCTAGGGATCTGGCTGCCATTACCACGATTTGTGTTCCTGGCTGTCATGCATATCCTCTCTCCCAATCCAAGGTGTGAGAAATCCCCTCTGCCTCCATCCCACCTGTAAAGGTAAAGGTAAAGGTAAAGGGACCCCTGACCATTAGGTCCAGGCGTGACCGACTCTGGGGTTGCGGCGCTCATCTTGCTTTACTGGCCGAGGGAGCCGGCGTACAGCTTCCGGGTCATGTGGCCATCAGGACTAAGCCGCTTCTGGCGAACCAGAGCAGCGCACGGAAACGCCGTTTACCTTCCCGCCGGAGCGGTACCTATTTATCTACTTGCACTTTGATGTGCTTTCGAACTGCTAGGTTGGCAGGAGCTGGGACTGAGCAACGGGAGCTCACCCCGTCGTGGGGATTAGAACCGCCAACCTTCTGATCGGCAAGTCCTAGGCTCTGTAGTTTAACCCACAGCGCCACCTGCATCCCTTCCCATCGCACCTGAGGTGTGACTAAATGCTAAAATTATCTGCTAATATGCTGTGGTCACTTTCAAACCCTTTCCAGCCTCTTGGACAACATTCCAAGGTCATGTATGGGTGGATGGCAAAGCGGAAAGCAAAAGTGGGTGCAGCAACGAATGTCAATCTTACCTTTGTACATTAGGCTATGCTATAGATACAGATACAGATACTGCTATGTGCTGTGGTCTAAACCACTGAGCCTTTGGCTTGCCGATCAGAAGGTCAGTGGTTCGAATCCCCGCGACAGGGTGAGCACCTGTTGTTCAGTCTCAGCTCCTGCCAACCTAGCAGTTCGAAAGCACATCAAAGTGCAATTAGATAACTAGGTACCACTCTGGCGGGAAGGTAAACAGCGCTTCTATGCGCTGCTCTGGTTCACCATTCATGCTGGCTGTACGCCGGCTCCTTCAGCCAATAAAGCGAGATGAGTGCCGCAATCCCAGAGTTGTCCGCGACTGGACCTAACAGTCAGTGGTACCTTTACCTTTACCTTTTTACAGATAGCTCACACCTCTGACCTCCAACCAGGCAAGCAAAAGGGATATTGAGAGCTCAAGGACACATTCCAGACAGGCAAAAACACTTTGGTGTTTGTTTGTTATACGTCCTGGGTTGCCTTGGGTAAGATAAAACGATTAAAAAATTAATAATAATAATAATAATAACAATAATAATATCTAGTGCCCTGCTTCCTGACTGCAACTGTAGCCAACGAGATTGGCCTGGGAGCTACCGGGGAGGGGAGGCTTTGGTGAAAGTGCGAGCTTCACCAGTTGGATTTTCAGCTGCATAGCTGAGAGCGAGAGCCAGGAGATAAGCTCTTGCATGGAGGTGCAGCGATGGAAGCGAAGCATCGCCCGCTGAATGTTAGCAGCGGAGCCAGAGGAAGAAGAGAAATCCAACAGGTAAAGATCAGCCCGGTTGAACTCCAGCCTGTTGAGCAGCAGCAGCTTTGAAACCCCGCAGCCTAACGCTGAGGCCGTCTACGCTACTGCCTGCTCCGCGCTCCGCGCAACAACGAGGGCATAAGCGCCGCGCCCTGTCCCATCCCTCCTTCCCGCCATCCTCGGACGGCTCTCGTTAAGCTTAGCGGCTCCCTAGTTCTTCCTTCCTCCGCTTTCTTCCAATCAGGCGCCCATTTTAGACAGCCGTGAGGCGCGCCTGGCAGGAGCTAGGTCCCCAACCAAGAGGGCGGCGGCGGCGTTGTCGTCATCGCCGCGCGCCAGCCTCTCTGGGAGGCCCCCTCTCCCCAAGATGGCGATGCTGGCAGAACGTGAGTATGAAACCGGCTGAAAGGACGGCAGGGAGAGGAATGAAGGCGCGGCGGGGGCCGCTCTTCGTCTCTCGGCCGTTAACGACGCCCCGTCACGCCAAGAGAGCCCCGCTGGGCCCGGCTTCCCCCCACCCCACCCCGCCCACCCAAAGGGTCCCGCTCAGCCCCAGTCTCCTGCTCCCGACCGAGGACAGCCAGATGCCTCCGGGGCATAGCTGTCAACGTTTCCCTTTTCCTCATCATCAATCTTTATTACGGTCCAGAGACCCAACAAATCATTACAAAGCGACGCACAATTCAGACAGCCTATCTCCAGGTTAAACAAGCATTCTGTTCAGACTTAAAGGTTTTTATTTTTTTCAATTGATTTAAATTTTTAAATATCCATTAAAAAAAATAATCATTGATTTTTATCCACCCTGCCTGGAACTCATTTTCTTGCCAGAGCAAGTTAGAGTTTAAAAACACAGGAACACAGGAAGATGCCTAGGAGCCATGTACCTACAGGACCGCCTCTCCTGTTATGCCCTGTGGAGGACCTTAAGGTCCACAAATGACAACATTTTGGAGGTCCCAGGTTGCAAGGTGGTTAGATTGGTCTGAACTAGGGCCAGGGCCTTTTCAGTACTGGCCCCGACTTGGTGGAACGCTCTGTCACAAGAGACCAGGCCCTTAGGGACTTGACATCTTTCCGCAGGGCCTGCAAGACAGAGCTGTTCCACCAGGCCTTTGGTTTGGACCCAGTCTGACCCTTATGTTTCCCTCCCCTTATGGTTTTGATCTATGAGCTACTTTTAAAATGAGGCTGCATTTTAAATTGCATTTTAACCTGTATTTTAAATTGTTTTTTTTCCCCTTTTTTTTTTTTACTGTAATTTTACTGGTGTTAGCTGCCCTGAGCCCAGCTCTAACCTGGGCGAGTGGGGTATAAATAAATATTATTATTATTTCAATCTTTATTATGGTCCAGAGACCCAACAAATCGTTACAAAGCAATACACAATTCATACAGCCTACCTCCAGGTTAATCAAGCATTTTGTTCAGAATATAGGGATCATTGGTTCTTGCAACCACCCATAAAAACTTTGCCACTGCTAATGTTCTAGCGTTTATCCAGTCTTCCAATAGGAACCTGACATAGTGAGCCTTTGATTTTCCTAGGAAAGGTGCCAGCACAGATAATATCAGTTCAAGCCCTGGCTTGCTCATATTTTGCACAATGCAACAAAATATGTTTTATGGAATCGATGTCTTGAGCACACAAGCAAAGTCTGTCCTGGTAGGGAACTCCTCTCAACCTGCCATCCAACACTGCAGAAGGAAAGACGTTTAGTCTGGCTTTGGTGAAAAGCCTTTGATAGTTTGGTACTGTCAGGTTTTTAATGTAACTTAACTTAACTTAAAGACATGCCCATATTATACTCCTACTGCCAGTGGGTACTCTTACTTTCTTGCGAGTAATCCTATTCGGAATAAGGGAATTTCCCTTTAAAAAAGGGGAAAGTTGACAGCTATGCTCCGGGGTCCTCGCTTCCAAGTAGGGTTGCCGCCTGCCCTGCATAACTCAGGACTGCCCCGTATTTCAGTATAGAATGCTGTGCATCCTGTATTGAGACAATTTTTGTCCTATATTTCAGGCAGGGTGGATGTGATTTAAATCAAATCTATTTAAATCACTAGTCAGTAAATTTAATTTTTCTTCTTCTTACAGAAATACATTCCTACTGGTATAATCTTAATACAGTGGTACCTCAGGTTACATACACTTCAGGTTACATACGATTCAGGTTACAGACTCCACTAACCCAGAAATAGGACCTCAGGTTAAGAACTTTGCTTCAGGATGAGAACAGAAATCACGCGGCAGCAGCGGGAGGCCCCATTAGCTAAAGTGGTGCTTCAGGTTAAGAACAGTTTCAGGTTAAGTACAGACCTCCGGAACGAATTAAGTACTTAACCCGAGGTACCACTGTATTTACAACCAGATGAAGGTTTCATTTTTGGAATAATAAATTTTCAGAGTAGTTTTTACAGTTATATCAAAAACTGCCGATTTGGTTATTCTATTAGAAATACATAGACAGATAATTATGAAATTATTGTTAACTGTTTATATCTGGACAACTTTTCTGCTGTACTTTATTAGAAGGAGAAAAATAATCATTTCCTTAATAGCAATTTAAACAATTTATTTAACTAAAACAATAACATTAAAGCATATGTATCCATGTTTTGTTAACTGATGTAGTTCAACTTTTTTAAAAAAAACAACAACAACCCCAACTTAGACTGAGTTTCAGCACACATGAAAAACTTAAAACAAATCCTTATTTCCTGATGAATAGCCTTTTGACTACAGTGGTACCTCGCAAGACGAATGCCTCGCAAGACGAAAAACGCGCAAGGCGAAAGAGTTTTCCGTTTTTTGAGTCGTTCCGCAAGACGAATTTCCCTATGGGCTTGCTTCGCAAGACGAAAACGTCTTGCGAGTTCTTGCGAGTTTGTTTCCTTTTTCTTAAAGCCGCTAAGCCGTTAATAGCCGCTAAGCCGTTAATAGCCGTGCTTCGCAAGACGAAAAATCCGCAAGACTACGAAACTCGCAGAACGGATTAATTTCGTCTTGCGAGGCACCACTGTACAATGTAACTTAAATAGAAAACTATCTTTAGAAATATTTTTTTTCCTCCAAAGGCATTTTATTTTAAAAGTCCAATTTAAATTAAAAAAAAATCAATTTAAATTAAAAAAAATCCCATTTAATGTGATGGATTGCTTTGGAGTCACTTCAGCACCAGATTGGAAAAAATTAAAAATCGTTCACCAACTCCTCCCCCCCCCCCCCCCCCGGTCCTGTATTTTGCCAGAACAACTTCCCAACCCAACTTCCAAGGTATATGTTAGAAAGAAACAAGGGGAAAGTGGCTCATTGAGACCTGTGTTTTATGATGTGCTTTTTTGTGTACTCTGCTCTGAGGTTTACGAGTCTGGTTTAAGAAGATCCCTAAAATTTAACAAATTTTCCCGACTTGCTGGCAAGCTGAATAGGAGCAGCCCGTGCTTGTTGCAGGTTCGGTTCTTCTGGACACGTCAACTGGCGGTCATTGCCACCTCGTGTAAGAGGCTCTGCTGCCTATTCTTACTCTGCTTATTTTGTTTGCTCTGCAGTGCTCTGACCCCTGTGTGAATTTAAAAGCCTAGAGGCAGTTAGTGGAAGGGCTTCATGGAAGGAGAATGGTCTGTCAGTGTCCTTAAAGAAGCCAGTCCTGGCCAGGAGGGGAGAGGGAAGAGCAAGCCAGAGGGGAAATTTCTTTTCCAACTTTGGGGGCTTAAATTAGCTTTCTCTCTCTCTCTCTCTCTCTCTCTCTCTCTCTTCTCAGCACGCAGGAAGCAGAAGTGGTCTGTGGATCCCCGGAACAGCGCTTGGAGTAAAGATGAATCAAAATTTGGCCAAAAGATGTTGGAAAAAATGGGGTGGTCAAAAGGCAAAGTAAGTCTGCAAAACAAAACAAAATTGAACTGTTCAGAGGTGTGTATCTGCCTTGTGCGAGCCAGGAGATGTGTGCTGAAATGGACATCGCTTCTGTCGTAAGGAGAAGGGGTTACCCTGGGATTGTAGCGCCTGATCAGTCCCCAGCCAACCCACTTGCAGCCTTCCCTAGCCTTCCATCTCCTCAGATAAAAATTGTGTTTGTGGCAGCAGGGCAGGCTGCCCTGCTGCATGTTTTTCACCTGCTAAGCAGGTAACACAAACTGGTGAACTGTTCTTTCCTTCTCTCTCTCTCTCTCTCTCTCTCTCTCTCTCACACACACACGTTTAATGAAATTTCAGCAGCTGGCATTGTTTTGTGTTTATGACTTTAGAAATGCATTTTTTTATTGCATTTTTACACTGTTCACTGCTCCCAGCGTCCATGGGAGGAAGGTCAGTATGGAAATGGAATCCATCATTGAAGGGTAGCTAACTCTGGCTCCATCCATCAACTAGGGGATTCAGGGATGCTGGTTGATGTCTCTCTCTGTGTGTGTGTGTGTATGCATATATATAAAAGAGTCATGACCGACTCTGGGGTTGCGGCGCTCATCTCGCTTTATTGGCCGAGGGAGTCAGCGTACAGCTTCCGGGTCATGTGGCCAGCATGACTAAGCCGCTTCTGGCAAACCAGAGCAGCGCATGGAAATGCCGTTTCCCTTCCCGCCGTAACGGTACATATTTATCTTTGACGTGCTTTCGAACTGCTAGGTTGGCTGGAGCAGGGACCCAGCAACGGGAGCTCACCCCGTCGCGGGGATTCGAACTGCCGACCTTCTGATCGGCAAGTCCTAGGCTCTGTGGTTTAACCCACAGCGCCACTTGCATCCCTATGTGTTTGAGATGTGGTGTTTTTATCACTGTTACAACCTGTTGTATGCCACCTTGGAAGGCACGCCATTGAAATGCAAGTTGGAAATCTTTTTGAGACAAATAAAATAATTTGCAAGGTGCTTCAGCCTCCCTTGGCTGATTTCATTACTCTGCTTCTCTTTCTCTCCCAGGGGCTTGGAGCTCAGGAGCAAGGCAACACCGAACACGTCAAGGTCCAACTGAAGAACAACACTCTGGGCTTAGGAGCAGCCGCCAACCAAGAGGTGGGTGGAGTGAATGGAAACGAGGTCTACATCTGCTCAAATCAGGCACGAGCATTCAAATTCACATTTAATCTACCTATCTTGGAATTCATATTGCGAGTTTTCCGCTCTCTGCAGAGCTTCCAGATCCTCAGGGTTTTCAGAAGGGGAATCAACCCTGTAAAATGAGGAGATATGCAGACGGGCTTGATTTGTATTTAAAGTTCACAGAAGGTGACTTTGACTAGTTCTTGTTTTGGGTTTGCACAGAATAATTCGAATTTTTGTGTGAGTGCAGTCTGTCGTTTGGAATTGAATTAGATCACTTGTCATTTTAGCAACTAGACAACAGCTCTTTTCCAGCATCATGCCAAGCCCAAGGTTACAATTGGAACTATCGCTTGGTGTGATATCAGTTGACCAACCATGGCTTGCAGTCATCTGCCAATTTGGTTTTGAAATGCTGATGGCTATGCTCTGCCTGCACAGTAAAGGCAGCAACACTCCTGAATACCAGTTGCTGGAAACCACAGGAGGGGAGAGTTGCTCTTGTGCTTGTGTCCTGCTTTTGGGTTTACCTTTGTAGCACCTGCTTCACCATTGTGAGAATGGGACGCTAGACTAGATCACCATTATTGTTGTTGTTGTTGTTTAGTTGTGTCCGACTCTTCGTAACCCTATGGACTAGAGCACACCAGGCACTCCTGTCTTCCACTGCCTCACGCAGTTTGGTCAAACTCATGTTGGTAGCTTCGAGAACACTGTCCAACCATCTCGTCCTCTGTCGTCCCCTTCTTCTTGTGCCCTCCATCTTTCCCCACATCAGGGTCTTCTCCAGGGAGTCTTCTCATGAGGTGGCCAAATATTGGAGCCTCAGCTTCAGGATCTGTCCTTCCAGTGAGCACTCAGGGCTGATTTCCTTAAGAATGGATCGGTTTGATCTTCTTGCAGTCCATGGGACTCTAAAGAGTCTCCTCCAGCACCATAATTCAGAAGCATCAATTCTTCGGCAATCAGCCTTCTTTATGGTCCAGCTTCATGGATCACTGCCTTGCCGTAGGGAAGGGGCTTGAATAACTCAGAGAAGCTATGAGCTATGCTATGCAGGGCCACCCAAGATGGACAGGTCATAGTGGAGAGTTTTGACCAAACGTGATCCACCTGGAGCAGGAACTGGCAAGCCACTCCAGTATCCCTGCCAAGAAAACTCCATGGACAAAGACAACAGATCACCATTAGCCTGATCAAACAAAGCTCTAATCACTTTGTTAGTCATGTCTGCCTAACAGGTCTGGTACCTGCAAGCAGTCTGGTACCAGAGGCCTTCTCTGGTGCTTGTAGGGTCCCCTCTACCCCCACAAAAAGGCTTAAGAGAGACATATTGTAGCCAGTGGATTAGGTTGTGCTGTGTATTTGGTTGTGAGTCTATGTGGTGCCCACAACAGTTTTCCTGGTTTGCAAAGAAAACAACCCCCAAAGACTGGTGACCCTCTTGTGTGATATTTTGTAGGACAACTGGATCGCCCATCAGGATGACTTCAACCAGCTTCTGGCAGAGCTGAACAACTGCCACGGACAAGACACCCCAGGTACAGGAGTGAGCTATGAAAGGGCCCTGTGATTTGTTCCCATTGAATCAGCTACCAAATAAACTTATGCTATGCAATCCTTGGCCACACGAGGGCACTGCTGCCACTTGTGTGATTAAAATTGAAACCACAAACTACTCCAGTGGCCAAAAGTGTGGAAACCTTTTGGGGAAAGTGTATTTTCGAGGTTTGATGGCTCATAACACCTGATTGGCTCTCTAAACACTCATGCTGATTGGCTACATTCAAATGAAGGGAAGCTACTGCATATCAACCTAAGCAAGTTTTGCTTCCTTTTTCTGGTTATTTGGCCATAACTTTTGATAGAATATAGATAATTAAACAAACTTTGTTGCATCACATTCTTCATTCACATTTTTTTTTCTTTTTTCCTTTCCTTCTCCTCCTGCGATGAGGCTACATTTTAATATTTTAATGTTTTCCATATTTTAATGTTGTATTTTAATTTTGTTTTTAAGTTGTAATCATTCAGTTTGTTTTTATTATTGCTTGTAAGCCACTCTGAGCCCGGCCTTGGCTGGGGAGGGCGGGGTATAAATAAAAATTATTATTATTATTAAATTATATTTCCATTGATGTACAATTTTACGGTATTACTCCCCAAAAAAGTGGTGTTATGAGCCATCAAACCTCAGAAATACACTTTCCCCAAAAGGTTTCCACAATTTTGGCCACTAGTGTACACACAGTCTGGCCAAACAGAATGAGAGGTGTGTATTGCTGAAGGTGTGTGGGAGCAATTTTTAAAAAATATTAAAATTGCATTAAAAAAATCTAAAGAAATAAAGTAATAAAGAAAAAAGATGGGAAGTGGTGGTGAGGAGACTAAAGAAGTGTATAATAAAATAAAAACAATTACAAAAATTCAGTGAATATACTCCCATACATTCTTATATAAACGTTATTATCCAAATATATATGTAGATGTTAATATTCTACTACATTCTATACAAACTCCTTCCAAGTGTTGTCATATTTATCCAAACATAGTCTACGTCTCTAAGCAGTCCATTCATAAGTTGTCCTATTATCAATCCATTGATTAAATGGTATCATACATGTATATTATTCCAGTTAGTCAGTATCAGTCTCTTGGCCACCATTAGGGCTCGTAGAATCCATTTTTTGATGTCCCGGGAGTGACTTGAGTTGTGCCTCACTTCCTAGGCTTGAGTTTTAGGAACATAGGAAGCTGCCTTATACTGAATCAGGCCATTGGTCCATCTTGCTCAGTTTTATCTACACACTGACAGTCAGCTTCTGTCCAGGGTTTAGGCAACAAGTCTCCCCCAGCCCTACCTGGAGATGCCAGGATTTGAACTCAGGACCTGGATGCAAGGCAGATGCTCTGACACGGAGCTCTGGCCCTTCCCCATAGACTAGTTTAGACTAGCTCTTGAACCACACAACACATAGATGAGACATTGACTGACAGGCAGCAGGCTTGGGATGAGCAAAAGGGGGGGAAATTGTTGCACAACTTGGTGTACTAATTATAGAATTCCACAGGCTATATCACAAATTGGTGTGAATCAAAGGAAGAACAAAGGAAGAACTGGAGAGCCAGTGTGGTGTAGTGGTTAAGGGCGGTAGTCTCGTAATCTGGGGAACTGGGTTCGCGTCTCCGCTCCTCCACATGCAGCTGCTGGGTGACCTTGGGCCAGTCACACTTCTTTGAAGTCTCTCAGCCCCACTCACCTCACAGAGTGTTTGTTGTGGGGGAGGAAGGGAAAAGAGAATGTTAACCGCTTTGAGACTCCTTCGGGTAGTGATAAAGCGGGATATCAAATCTAAATCCAACACCCATTTAATCCCTGCTAGAATTTACCAGGGGCACAATGCAGAAGTTAAGCCTTTAAAGCCCTAAACGGCCTCGGTCCAGTATACCTGAAGGAGTGTCTCCACCCCCATCGTTCTTCCTGGACACTGAGGTCCAGTGCTGAGGGCCTTCTGGCGGTTCCCTCGCTGCAAGAAGCAAAGTTACAGGGAACCAGGCAGAGGGCCTTCTCGATAGTGGCACCCGCCCTGTGGAACGCCTTCCCATCAGATGTCAAAGAGATAAACAACTACCAGACTTTTAGAAGACATCTGAAGGCAGCCCCGTTTAGGGAAGCTTTTAATGTCTAATAGGTTACTGTATTTTAGTGTTTTGCTGGAAGCCACCCAGAGTGGCTGGGGAAACCCAGCCAGATGGGCGGGGTATAAATAAATTATTATTATTATTATTATTATTATTATTATTATTATTATTATTATTAATGCCCTTTGCTGCTGAAGTTAATGTGGGAATCATAGAATTGTAGAGAGTTCTCAAGGCTCATCGAGTCTATCCTGACAGCCGTTCAACTTCTTTTTTGAAAACCTCCAGTGAAGGAAAGTGTTTTAAGCAGGAAGTGTGAGGCGGGTTTCTCGGATCAGAAACAAAGTGAGATTCTGCAGAAAGCAGCACATGTCTTTGCCTCATACAGCAACTTCTGCTTGTGTTTCCAGAGGCCGCGTCCAAGGAGGAGAAAAGAACCTTTAGCCTGGAGGAGAAATCTAAGAGTGCCCGGAAACGAGTTCATTATGTGAAATTTGCCAAAGGTAAGGGAGAAAGCAAAAGGAGAACAAAACCAGATCACCAGGGTCGTCTCCTGGACACAGCAACTGCTTGCAAGCAGGGATGCGGGTTTCCTAGGAAATGTCGAATCGGGGGCTTGTTTGTTTTCTGGGAAATTTCCCCAGGCTTTAAAAATCAGTTGGGATTCATTAGCGCATGTTCTGACCTCTGTTTAGTAAGCATAAGTCTGCCCTGTTCATGGTATGTCCAGTTGGCTGCAAAGGTTTTTGCTTTTGCGACTTAAATGTGCTTTAAACCTTACTCAGAACTTAACTTGGATATTACTTTTATCAGTAAACTCAGTGTTTATAAGACAACTCAACAGCACATATTTCCTTTAAATTGCTTAAATGTGAAGATAAAAGATTTGAAGGCAGTTAACGTTCTAATTCAGCTCTGCTAAGGAGGTGTGCATTAGATAAACCAAGAGTTTCCTTAGGGAAATCAAATTATCGGCGGATGGGGAGTTAATTACACCATTGAAACTACCCAGTTGAATTGGTATTATTCATTATGTTACTGTATATAGTAGAGGCAGCCAATGTGATGCCTTCCAGATGTTACTGGACTACAACTCCCATCAACCCTTGCGGTACGGCTGATGGTCAGGAACGATGGGAGTTGCAGTCTCATCTCCTCTGGTGGTAACCATGTTGCCTGCTCGTGATTTAAAGGTGTTGAAATGGAACATCGTTGTTTCCAGTGCTTAGATCAGGAGTCAGAAAACTTTTTCAGCAGGGGGCCGGTCCACTGTCTCTCAGACCTTGTTGGGGGCCAGGCTATATTTTGGAGAGGAAAAAATGAACAAATTCCTATGCCCCACAAATAACCCAGAAATGCATTTAAAATAAAAGCACACATTCTACTCATGTAAAAACACGCTGATTCCCGGACTGTCTGCGCGCCGGATTTAGAAGATGATTGGGCCGGATCAGGCCCCTGGGCATTAGTTTGCCTACCCATGCCTTAAGTATTAGACAGGCACCATCTCTGTTGTCTGAAGCCCTCCTCTTCTCCAAAGCCTTCATTATACACCTTTAGGCACCAGGCAAAAATTGGATCCGGCCCAATCGCCTTCTAAATCCAGCCCACGGATGGTCCAGGAATCAGCATGTTTTTACATAAGTAGAATGTGCGCTTTTTAAAAAAATGCATCTCTGGGTTATTTGCTGTTGTTTAACACTGGCAATTTGCCTAAAATTCTCTAAGCGCCATACATATATTAAATATATGGCAATCCCCATCTGCTGGCTCTCAGTCAAATAAGACACAACACGAGAGGAAAAGACAATGAGGAGGGAAGAGGAAAGCAAGTGCTGGAGCAGCTGCTCCTTCAGCTAGTAGCCTTCACTAGTCCTCTGCTCCATGAATTTGCGCAGTCATCTTTTAAAGCCATCCAAGTTGGTAGCCATCACTGTATCCTGTGGGAGAGAGTTCCACAGTCCTTTCCTTGTTCTGAATCCTCCAGCACTCAGCTGTGTCGGATGCCCATGAGTTCTAGTGTCATGATAGTGCCTCTTTTGTTTCACTCCAGGAAAAGATCTCTCCTCCCGAAGCGAAGATGACCTGTCTTGCATTTTTGGGAAACGGCAAGCCAAGAAAACACAGGTATGGGACTCGTTTTGATTTCCCCCTCCTTTCACCTGCACTCGGTCTAGTTGCAAGTTGTCTTTCCCTGAGTACAAAATCCACATTAGGGTGACCAGGTCATCTGGACAAACTTGGCTTGCAATCCTTTTTCTGCCCTGAGCTCCTTGGAGGAAAGTGAGGGGTGTAAATCCAATCGATCACTCAATAAAACAGCGGTTCTCAACCTGTGGGTCCCCAGATGTTGTTGGACTACAACTCCCGTCATCCCTGGGCTCGGGCCTTGCTAGCTAGGGGTGATGGGAGTTGCAGTTCAACAACATCTGGGGACCCACAGGTTGAGAAAGGCTGCAATAAAATGGATGGCTTTAAAAGATGACTGCAATAAAAAGGTTGTTTTCTGCTGCTCCAGAGAAGCGGACACGGAGCAATGGATCCAAACTACAAGAAAGAAGATTCCACCTAAACATTAGGAAGAACTTCCTGACAGTAAGAGCTGTTCGACAGTGGAATTTGCTGCCAAGGAGTGTGGTGGAGTCTCCTTCTTTGGAGGTCTTTAAGCAGAGGCTTGACAACCATATGTCAGGAGTGCTCTGATGGTGTTTCCTGCTTGGCAGGGGGTTGAACTCGATGGCCCTTGTGGTCTCTTCCAACTCTATGATTCTATGAAAATAACAACACTAATAAAACACACATTGGGACGTACATTTCATTGCACATGATAGGATTTAGAGTAAGTATGCATATTATTGCGCTGTTAGGTGGCATTGGCACACACACACACACACCCTCTGCTGTGCATTGACCAGGCTTAGGCACACTCAGCCCTCCAGATGTTTTGGGACTACAGCTCCCATCATCCCTGACCACTGGTCCTGTTAGCTAGGGATGATGGGAGTTGTAGTCCCAAAACATCTGGAGGGCTGAGTTCGCCTATGCCTGCCATTGACTGTGCAGGCAAAGCCAGGTCAGGGAGTGTCATTCAGATGTCAGGAGATTGACAGGATAGTAGCCCTGCTCAGCTGTCAGGTGTGGCCTGCAGGGAATGAGGGGTCCTGTTCTGTGGCAAAGGGGAAGGTTGCCAGCCCAAGGCTGGCAGGTGGAAATCAGTCCCAAAGCTGGTAAATCGGAATGCAAAAATTATGGTTAAAAAAACCCAACCCCAGCTGGAAAACATCTTGCCATTGAAAATACATTTTATCTATTATTTTTCTAAAATTCATAACACCGCTTGATTCAGAGGGGTTTGTGTAAAAAAGGATTAAGCAGTGAAATGACCGATAAGAAAAATTAACAGTAATTTTTAAAAAACCTCCCAAGAAGGGAAAGAAGATTAAGTCCCGACCAGAGAAGAATGGCAGATTAAGTTGATGGATTATTATGCTGTGTCAAATGGTGTGGTTTTTCGAGAGTAAACAGGCCTGTCTTTTCCAGGCTTTATTCTTGGTGCAACCTATTTAAGTTCCTGTCTGGCTCAATCGCTAGTAGAATCTGGGAGTGGTCGGTCTTTGTACCTCCCCCAGCATAAAAGTCGTGTCACCCCCAACCTTTTCCGCCCCTCCCTGCGCCGAAGCCTACTGCGCAGAATGGGCACTGGCAGGGGCGTACTTCCCGCCTCTCCGGTTTGCTCAGGCTCGGTGTTTAGGCTCTCCCTAGCTTCCCCTGGTCCCTGCACCTCTCCCCCACTGGAGGTGGGGCTTTCCTCTTCACCGGAAGATGAACTGCTTCGCAAGATTTTCGGAGGCTCCCTGTAACACAACTGCCCTTCCATCTCTCACCTCTGAGCTGATGGCAGTTCCCTGACATGCTGAAATGACAATAATGACTGGAAGAATCAGAAACTGGGGAAACCAAAATTTTAATAATGAATGGGGGGAAATTTGTGATTGATCTTAAAAACCATTGCAAACAGTTAAAATTGGTAGTAGGATGGGAATAACACTTGTAGTTCAATGGTGAATTTTGGATATAATGGAGAGATAAAAGATTTGGATCATCAAAAAAGGTGCAGAAGGAAACAATAGGACTCGCAAAGGGGAGGAGAGTCTATGGAATCTTGTCTTTATGTTGGATACGTGTTTGTCAAACTGTAATTTGAAAAATCAAATAATTTTTTTTACAAACCCTTCCAAAATTTAGAATGAAAATACACTGCAGCCATATTAAAGCACTCACCAGCTTCCTATAAACACCTGGGTTGGCTCACCTAAGCAAACATGTTTCCAACAGGCACCGAAAAGAGCACAGTGAACCTGCCTGCCTGTTATCAATCGACGGGGAGTTCCAAAGTGTAGGTGGTGCCGCACTAAAAGTTCTTAGAAATGGGTGTTATGTGGCACTCGTAACTGCCAGTACTTCTGACTGAGGTAGCCGATTGGGCGTATGGGGTAAGGCAATATTGGAGATAAGCTGGTCCAAAGTTATTAAGGGCTTTATGCGCTGATAGCAACACCCTTGAACTTGGCCCAGGACCATTTTCTGTCACGGTGAGTCAGAGGGAGCCAACGTGTAGCCCTTCTGATGCTGCGGCCATCTCTCAACTCTGAACAGCCCCAGCACCCTGGGGAGGCGCCATAGCCCCTATAGAGATCACCGCGTTGACTACCCCTGCGTTGAGCTATCCACAGTACCGCACGGAGCAGCTCTTTCTGATGTAGGTATCGTTTCCATCGCGATGGAATTTGGAGCTGTCGTGCTGGTGTAAATCAAATCCACGATTGCAACATTAGCAGCGAGATTGCGATGAGTCACCCGTGGAAACTGTCACCGGTTGATAGGTCTAGATCGAGATCTAGGCCAGATTAATTTTCCTTTTTCCAATGCAGGAAAAAAGTGTGTGTTTGTGTGTGTCGCTTATGTTTGGGAGTTGAAACGGTGTATCTGACCTGATCCATAAATAAAATATTCAGCTTCCTGGAATCGGCTGCTGGCTTGGGTGCCTTTGGAAATGGGGATTAGGCGGGTTTGCAGAGGAGGTGTCACGACAAGCCGATCTGCAGCAAAACATGGCCGTGTGGAGTTTCCCAGTTCTGGGTTCCAGCCAGCCATGCCCTGCTCCAGGAAACTCTTCTGTTCTGTTACGACTCTTGCCTGCCTGCCCCCGCACCCCCCAGTTTTCCTGCCCCACCTCTCAAGAAATACCAGTCCATGCCCACTAAATTTTCTCAGAACTCACTGGGCTAATCTGGAGTTCCCCCTCCCTTGTTTTCTATTTCTGAGAAAGCTTTAAACCCCGCTCCACCCCTGAGCACATTTGATGGCTCCCAAGCCTGATAATAACTTCCTAGTCTAAATAACTCAGTTAGTTACAGCTAATAACACCAAGCTGGCAGGTTCAGTCCCTGCTGCATATTCCTGCGTTCCAAGGGGTTGGACTAAATGATCCGCAGGCTCCCTTCCAACTCTGAAATTCTGTGATTCCTCCTGTGTGGACAGTGCAGAAGATGTTTCGGGAGAAGCACTCGCTACCCCATTCCCCTCCCAGATGTGGCCACATGTGGGTCTCTGTTTCCGTTCCTTGGAAACTTGGCACCAAACAGAGGGCCTGGTTACGAAGCCCTGGAGCACATCAGTTTCGGACCTGAAAGAGCAAGGGATCGCTGGCCGTGAGTGTCCCCGTATCTCTTCCGGCCAAGATAGGAAGAGTCCTGGTGTACATCAGGAACTGGGGTTCTTCTGTCAGAAGGAGGTTCACCAGGGCTTCAGCCATCTCTGTGTTCGCTTTCTGGTCGCCTTGGGCGAGTTCACTGCTACTGATAGCAACTGCAACCCAAGCCTCTGGCTGGGACATCTTCAGCCTCAGAGCTTCCCTGCGGTCTTAGCTCCTATATCCTTGAAAGACTGCCATACCGAGGGATTCATATTTTCTCTCTCTCTCTTTCCTTTTTCCTCCGTCGCTTATCCAGCAGCTGCTTAGCCGGTGACACAACACTGACATCTCCCGCTATCTCGCTCCCAGCCCGTTGGGAAGCAGGCATGTCAAAAGTGACCCTAACCAGTGATGCTTTTGCTTTGGGGGAGAGTTCAGGAGAGAAAAGTCAGCCACGGAGAATCGGGTTTTCTTCCCTAAAGGACCATGTGCAGCAGGAACAAACTATTCCCCCAGGCTTGGCCAACTGGGTGCCCTTCGCGGTTGTCGTCATAGTCCCAAACCAGAGAGAAAGAGCATAAGAGAGCGTGCAGGATCAGGCCAGTGGCCCATCTTGCCCAGCATCCTGTCCTCACAGGGGCCAACCAGATTCTTGCAGGAAACCCACAAGCAGGATTTGAGCACAAGAGCAACACTTCTGACTCCTGCGGTTTCCAACAACAGGGATACAGAAGCTTTGCTGCCTCTCAGCTGTAGAGGCAGAACATAGCCGTAATGTTCTATGTGGATTTCTCAGATTTCTCAGATTTTCTGTGGCAGTGAGTTCCCTAGTTCAACTGCACAACCTCTGGGGAGCACCAGGGTGGCAAAAGCTGGAGTATAACACCGAGAGCCTCTCCCTTCCAGCAGGGGGAGCTAGCTCTCCAGTCCCTTCACAGAGATGGTTTTGTTGAGTATTCCCAGCTTCCAGGGGTTTGCGGTGAATTTTTTTGTGGAGGGGAACAGCTCGCAAAGGGTTGTTGTTTAGTCATGTCCGACTCTTTGTGACCCCATGGACCAGAGCACGCCAGGCACTCCTGTCTTCCACTGCCTCCCGCAGTTTGGTCAGACTCATGCTGGTAGCTTCGAGAACTCTGTCCAACCATCTCGTCCTCTGTCGTCCCCTTCTCCTTGTGCCCTCCATCTTTCCCAACATCAGGGTCTTTTCCAGGGAGTCTTCTCTTCTCATGAGGTGGCCAAAGTCTTGGAGTCTCAGCTTCAGGATCTGTCCTTCCAGTGAGCACTCAGGGCTGATTTCCTTCAGAATGGATAGGTTGGATCTTCTTGCAGTCCATGGGACTCTCAGGAGTCTCCTCCAGCACCAGAATTCAAAAGCATCAATTCTTCGGCGTCAGCCTTCTTTATGGTCCAGCTCTCACTTCCATACATCACTACTGGGAAAACCATGGCTTTAACTATATGGGCCTTTGTCAGCAAGGTGATGTCTCTGCTTATTAAGATGCTGTCTAGGTTTGTCATTGTTTTTCTCCCAAGAAGCAGGCGTGTTTTATTTTCGTGACTGCTGTCACAAAGGGTAGTTCCCTAGTTTAACAGTGCACTGCGTGAATAAGCCCTTTTCTCTGTGCTGAACCTTCCAGCATTCAGCTTCATAGGAGGCCAGGCCCTCCAGGATTATTATTATTATTATTATTATTATTATTATTATTATTATTATTAATACCCCACCCATCTGGCTGAGTTTCCTCAGCCACTCTGGGCGGCTCCCAATCAAGTGGATATCATGGAATCATAGAGTTTGAAGGGCCAGTGTTGTCCAAGCCACCACAATGCTGGAATCTCAACTTCTCAGCTCATCAGGAACCGCTCTTGCTGCTTGCAATAAAACTCCTGAGAGCCAGGGTGGCATTGGGGTTGCAGAGCCATCTGGGGTTCCAGGGCTCAAACTTTCAGTCTGTCAGGAATCTCAGTGGGCAATGCTGGACCTCTTGGTACCTTTCAACCCGAGCCTACCCCACAGGGTTGTCCTGATGATAAAATAGGGGCAGGGGGTTAACAGCTTTGTTAGTTAATCAAATCATCACAAGGCTAATCGCAAGTGGGCAAGATACGCACATTGGAGAGGAATAAAAATGTAGTTTGGGGACCAGGAACAGATGGTCACCACATTTATTTTATTTTTGTTTATTCAATTTATACACCGCCCTATAAGGGACGTGGGTGGTGCTGTGGGTTAAACCACAGAGCCTAGGACTTGCCGATCAGAAGGTCGTTGGTTCGAATCCCCTCGACGGGGTGAGCTCCCATTGCTCGGTCCCTGCTCCTGCCAACCTAGCAGTTCGAAAGCACATCAAAGTGCAAGTAGATAAATAGTTACCGCTCCGGCGGGAAGGTAAACGGTGTTTCCGTGCACTGCTCTTAACTCCTGGGATCAATAACTGTATTTATTAGGATTCACTCTTCTACCTGACTCCCAAGTCTCCCCTCCCACCCATCTCGAGGGGGCTTAAGGCCAGCCAAGTATCGTCCCACTGTGGACTTCTGTTCCTCTCCCAGTGACACGTAACACACACACACCACCACCACCACCACTACTGCTAGCAAACGTCAGGCCTCATTCCGGTCTGAGAGCTTGCTTCCTTCAAGAGAAATCGTGAGGCTGAATGAAGCTGTCATTAGTAAGCAATTGGGGGGGGGCTGTATTCCTCCCCCCTTTTTTCCTTTTTATATTTTCTATCTCAAAACAATAGCTGTCTATCCGAACAGACCTAAATAGGAAAAATCGACACCTATTCCTTTCGCTCCTATGGGAGACAATGAAGCAATTGAAAATATTGATTGGCAATTAGATGTGTCTCTCCAGAGACCTCTGCCTCAAAAAGCCCAGGGCTCTCCTTGAACTTGGGACCGGGAATTTCCTTACATGGCTCCCCTCTGTTTAGATCTCCTTGCTTGCAAGGGAGGAAAAAACATGGGGTTAGTTCCTCTCTGGTTGGACTTCCTTGACCCCACCCATTGCATGCTCCCTCTCTCTCGTGTGTGTGTGAATATGCACAGACATGAACATGCATACGTAATATATTAATTTCTCCTCCGTTCCTCCTTCCTCCGTCCAGCTGTGTTTCCTGACAAAAGGCCTTATCACTTGCGAAAAGTGTTCCTGGAAGAGATGTATGGTTTGGGGAACAAGCTGTGGGTCAGAACTGACTAAACGTAATCCCGGCATTGTCTTGCAGCGAGAGGAAAGTGCCTGTTCACAGGAACATGTTAAAATAAGGAGCTCTGGCCTGCCAACAAACGCACCTGCCTCTCTCTTTCTTTCTTTCTTTCTTTCTTTCTTTCTTTCTTTCTTTCTTTCT
>JAXCMG010000060.1:575216-616732 GCA_034642415.1 Podarcis siculus
TCTTTCTTTCTTTCTTTCTTTCTTTCTTTCTTTCTTTCTTTCTTTCTTTCTTTCTTTCGTCCCTCCTTGCCATATGATCCTCGATTGGGAACCGCTTTCCTCTCAAGCACGTGGTCAGCAGCCTGCGTGGAAAAGTGACACGTCGGATCCCTTCCCTTGTTTAGTCATGTTGAGTGGGCATTTTTCCGGATGACACTCTCTCCTCTTAAGGCAATTTCCTGATTACGAACACATTTTCGCGCTCAGGTTTCCTCTCCTGACTCACATTTCCTGGTGGTTGTCGTAGGCATCAAGCAGGGACTCATAGAATCGTAAGAGTTGGAAGGGACCCTGGGGGTCATCTAGTCCAACCCCCTGCCCAAACGCGGGGCTCGAACCCACAACCCTGAGATTAAGATTAGTTCTCTTTTTTAAAGAAAATGAAATTAAAAATAAGTGTGCATATATAAGGGGACGCGGGTGGCGCTGTGGGTTAAACCACTGAGCCTAGGACTTGCCGATCAGAAGGTCAGCGGTTCGAATCCTCGCAACGGGGTGAGCTCCCATTGCTCAGTCCCTGCTCCTGCCAACCTAGCAGTTTGAAAGCACGTCAAAGTGCAAGTAGATAAATAGGTACCGCTCCAGCGGGAAGGTAAATGGCGTTTCCGTGCGCTGCTCTGGTTCGCCAGAAGCGGCTTAGTCCTGCTGGCCACATGACCTGGAAGCTGTACGCCGGCTCCCTCAGCCAGTAAAGCGAGATGAGCGCTGCAACCCCAGAGTTGGCCACGACTGGGCCTAATGGTCAGGGGTCCCTTTACCTTTTATGCATATATGAAGGGGTACTCAGTCAACCAAGCGTTGTGAGCCCTGCCAGTTTGATTAACTGATGGTGTTTGAAGAGGCAAGGAGGCTCATAAAACCACTTCATGTGGGAACTTCCTACTAACTTTGCTTAATGAAACAAACAGGAAGCGCGCCAACTCCTTGCAATAACCAACTAAAGGATGGAAATATATATGTTTACATGTTGTCTCTTGTGTGTGTTGCCTGTTAAGTGTATGTGAGCCTGTTCCTTGCGCCTCTGTCATTTTAGAAATCTTTAAGGGGTTTGTGTTTAAAATTGGCCACAACATCCACAGACTGCCTTTCTTAAGTGTGTGTAGTTTAAAACTGCAAGCTTGCTTCAAGTTTTAGTTTAAAGAAACCATGTTGGACCTGATCAACTTAAACATGGCATGTTTTTAACACGGCAGAGCTGCCCAGAGTGGCTGGGGAAACTCAGCCAGATGGGCGGGATATAAATAATAAATTACAGTGGTACCTCAGGTTAAGTACTTAATTCGTTCCAGAGGTCCGTACTTAACATGAAACTGTTCTTAACCTGAAGCACCACTTTATCTAATGGGGCCTGCTGCTGCACCACCGGAGCACAATTTCTGTTCTCATCCTGAAGCAAAGTTCTTAACCTGAAGCAGTATTTCTGGGTTAGTGGAGTTTGTAAGCTGAAGTGTATGTAACCTGAAGTGTATGTAACCCGAGGTACCACTATTGTTATTATTCTTATATAAGAGTCCCATGCTCCACCGACTGAGCTACCCCTGACAGTTGTGGGGGGTATCCCATTTGGCAGTGCATCAGCCATTGTGGGCTTGGAGCAATCGACTGTATTCCATGAGGACTAGAAAGCTGAATTCGTTTTGGTTTTGGTTTTCCGTGGGCTCCATGGAGCTGGATAGAATCAAAAGGCCACAACATCCACCATGGGGTGTAGAGCATCAGTCTTGTTCCAAGATGGGTCATGACAGCAACACTACTCCCCTCCCAATATACCGTATTTTTTGCTCTATAAGACTCACTTTTCCCCTCCTAAAAAGTAAGGGGAAATGTGTGTGCGTCTTACGGAGCGAATGCAGGCTGCGCAGCTATCCCAGAAGCCAGAACAGTAAGAGGGATTGCTGCTTTCACTGCGCAGCGATCCTTCTTGCTGTTCTGGCTTCTGAGATTCAGAATATTTTCTTTCTTGTTTTCCTCCTCCCAAAACTAGGTGCGTCTTGTGGTCCTCCTCCCAAAACTAGGTGCGTCTTATAGAGCGAAAAATACAGTATATGGTGAAGGGTTAAGAAACTGACCCCCAAATGCACACTTGGGGTTAATGTCCCTGGATGTCTTGAAAAGAAGGACAAATGCGTGGAAGATTTCTACAGCTACTATTCTCTGCCTATGCAAGTCAAAAGGCAGCTGTGATTCTGAATACCAGTTGCTGGATACGGCAGGAGGGGAGACCACTCCTGTGTTCGAATCCTGCTCGTGAGAACAGGATGCTGGACTAGGTGGACCACTGGCCCAGTCCAGCAGGCCTCTTCTTACGTTCTCACGTGAACCAAATCCTGACCTGATCCAATCTTTTAAAACCTTTTGGTTAGTCAGGAGAGAGTAAAATGTATTGCTGCGCAGAAAACAGCCTTCTCAGAATGTGCAGTTTTTGTTCCCCGTCTTCTCTCTCTCTCTTTCTCTCCCCCACCCTTTTCCTTGGTGGAAAATCTCGCCTCCAGCCATTCATTCCTTGGGGGGTTTGTTAGGGCCCAATGCGAAACCGAGGCGGGGAGGGGATATGAGAGAGAGAGAGAGTTTGCTCTCTTTGATTTATCATCCTGCCTTCCCGTTCGGTCACTTCTCCAGGCTAAAAGAGCCACGTTGGCTGTAATGTGTCGCCATTAGAGACCAAACATTAGCTGGGATAACCCATCATGGCTCACAGTGAAAAATGTCCCCTGATTGGCTAATTAATCAGTCAAAAGGGGAATGACACGACTCTTCGGGTTGAGGGACTCCTCCATGGAGGTAAGCAGCCGTGTTGATGAATGGTTTCCCGGTAAATTCATATATCAAGAAAACTTAGTCATTTTTAACTGTGCTTTGGAGGAAAGCTGGCTTCCTCGCCCCCCCCCCCGCCTTACCCAGCACGGTTTCTTCTTCTTTTTCTTCTTCTTCTTCTTCTCCTCCTCCTCCTCCTCCTCTTCTAGCTTTAGCAATCCCCCCTTCTTCCCTTCCCACCCCCATTTTTTGCTGTCTTTGCTTTTTACGGCTTCGTTGGAGCATGAGAAATGGGGGGAGTGGGGCAGAAGGCTCTGTGGGGGCAGACGCAGGAGATATTTTGCCAAGGCAGGAGTGGGGGACTCTGCCCAGCCCGGCCCCATTTCCTTTGGCAGAAGGGCAGGGGGGCATGTGTCGGCGGTGGGCGGGGCCAGAGACAAAACTGGGCGGGGTGACATGGTCAATTTAACATCATTAGAGTGGTACCTCTGGTTGCGAATGGGATCCGTTCTGGAGGCCCGTTCGCAACATGAGCAGAACGCAATCTTCGCGTGCGCAGGTCACAATTTGCCGCTTCTGCACATGCGAGCGGCGAACACCCGGAAGTAACCCTTTCCGGTACTTCCTGGTCGCTGCAAGACGCAACCTGAAAACGCTCAACCTGAAGCAAACATAACAAGAGGTATGGCTGTATTATTATTACTACAGTGGTACCTCGGGTTAAGTACTTAATTCGTTCCGGAGGTCCATTCTTAACCTGAAACAGTTCTTAACCTTAAGAACCACTATGCTAATGGGGCCTCCTGCTGCCGCCGCACCGCCGGAGCACAATTTCTGTTCTCATCCTGAAGCAAAGTTCTTAACCTCTGAAGCACTATTTCTGGGTTAGCGGAGTCTGTAACCTGAAGCATATGTAACCTGAAGCGTATGTAATCTGAGGTACCACTGTACTACTAAAGGTAAAGGTACCCCTAACCGTTAGGTCCAGTCGTGGATGACTGTGATTGCGGCGCTCATCTCGCTCTGTAGGCCGAGGGAGCCGGCATTTGTCCGCAGACAGCTTCCGGGTCATGTGGCCAGCAGGACTAAGCTGCTTCTGGCGAACCAGAGCAGCACACGGAAACGCCGTTTACCTTCCCGCCGGAGCGGTACCTATTTATCTACTTACACTTTGATGTGCTTTCGAACTGCTAGGTTGGCAGGAGCAGGGACCGAGCAACGGGAGCTCACCCCGTCACGAGGATTCGAACCGCCGACCTTCCTATCGGCAAGCCCTAGGCTCAGTAGTTTAGACCACAGCGCTACCCGCGTCCCTTCATTACTACTACAACCAAGCCCCCATACCTCAATTAGTTAGAGCATGGTGCTGACAACACCAGGGTTGCAGGTTCAAGCCTTGTATGAGGCAACTGCATATTCTTGCATTGCAAGGGGTTGGACTAGATGATCCTCAGGGTCCCTTCCAGCTGTACAATTCTACTATATTAATTTATATCACGCCTTTTTTCCTGGGCCAGGACTGAAGGCGGCTTAACACAGATTTGAACAACTCAGATAAATGTCCAAAAGGGATTATTGGTTTCCTTTCGCTCTTATTTTTATTATGTATTCTGCATTGTTTTATATTGTATTTCTGCTTTGCGAACCGCCCTGAGATGTAAGGATGAAGGGCAGTGTACAAATTCAATAAATAATAAGAAGGTGAAAAAAACATTTTAAAAATGATTAAACTCTCAACACAATAAAAGCAGTAGAATGAAACAAATCCGTTAACATACGGATAGTAAAAGCAGCGCAGCACTATCAAAAGCCCTTTCCAAAACAAAATAAAATAAAATAAAATAAAAGTCAGTTCCCAAAGGCCTGTTGGAATTAAACAGCATTCACCTGCCAGCAGAAAGACATCAAGGAGGGAGCCAGTGTCATAGAACTCGTTGACACCCAGTGGACCTGAATGTTGGAAGATTCGGGACAGATAAAAGAAATGGCTTCTTTGCACATAGTTAAACCGTGGAACTCATTGCCACAGGACCCAATGATGGCTGCTTTCTAGATGGCTTTAAAAGAGGATGGGACAGATTTGTGGAGGAGAGGGCTGCCAGCCAGGATGGCTATGCTCTGCTGGAAACCACAGGAAGGGAGAGGGCTCTTGCGCTCATGTTCCGCTTGCAGGTTTCCCACAGGCATCTGGTTGGCCGCTGCACGGCAGGGGGTTGGGCTAGATGACCCTCGAGGCAGGGGGGTCCCTTCCAACTCTACAACTCTGATTTTGTGACTCCTGTGTCCTTAGGTAAAGGAATTTTGAATCTTTCTGTCTCTGGAATCTGAGGCCAAGGAGGGAGCGAAGGAGCAGTGCCAGTTCCCCTTTGGAAAGTGAAATAGCTGCTTCCAGTTTTGACAGTTTGTACTTAATGCATCGCTTGAGCTGTTGACTCCCTGACATGTATTCATTACACCTCGGGTTCCCCCTGGTCGAACCCTTGCAGGCGGCAAAGCAATTTTCTCTCCCTCCTTCCTTGTTTTCATTTTATAAGGAACGGAGGTGGCTTGGAGGGGAGAGAACCTGGAATTTCATTTTTTTTAAAAAGCCAAAGGAATGCTTCGCTGTATTTAATTGCCATGGATATTTCTCCCAAGGTTCCCTGTCCGCCCTGCACCCTTATCTATTGTTTTAACGAAATTGACGTCCCGTCCCCCCGATTAAATTCACTGTTCAAAGTGGCAGTGTTTTCAAATATCCCGCTGTCTGCCAGGAGCCTTGGCACTTTGACCATACGACAGTCTCCGATAAATGGTCATTACAACAACAACAAGCCTTAATAAATTATCTTCATGAGTAGGTAGAGGTCCAGTATAATGTATATCCCCAGTGTAGGAGATAAGAGTGTTTGGTCCAAGGAGGTCTGAGATTGGAATTCTTGCTGAGCTGGGAAGGTGGCCGGGCGATTGTTGTTTATTCTCAAGAGTTTCTACCTCACAGGGTTGTGGAATAACCCCATGTAAGGTAAAAGGTCTGGGACGCGGGTGGCGCTGTGGGTTGAACCACAGAGTCTAGGACTTGCCAATCAGAAGGTCAGCGGTTCGAATCCCCACGGTGGTGGTGAGCTCCCGTTGTTCAGTCCCTGCTCCTTCCAACCTAGCAGTTCCAAAGCACGTCAAAGTGCAAGCAGATAAATAGGCACCACTCCAGTGGGAAGGTAAACGGCGTTTCCGTGCGCTGCTCTGGCTCATGAGAAGTGGCTTAAGTCATGCTGGCCACATGACGCAGAAGCTGTACGCCGGCTCCCTCGGCCAATAAAGCGAGATGAGCTCCACAACCCCAGATTCGGCCATGACTGGACCTAATGGTCAGGGGTCCCTTTACCTTTAAGGTAAAAGGTAAAGGGCCCCTGGACAGTTAAGTCCAGGCATAGGCGACTATGGGGTTGTGGCGCTCATCTTGCTTTCAGGCTGAGGGAGCCGGCGTTTGCCCACAGACAGCTTTCCGGGTTATGTGGTTGGCAGGACTAAATCTGGCGCAATGGAACACTGTGACTGAAACCAGAGCGCACGGAAAGCCGTTTACCTTCCCGCTGGAGTGGTACCTATTTATCTACTTGCCCTGGCGTGCTTTCAAACTGCTAGGTTGGCAGGAGCTGGGACCGGGCAACGGGAGCTCACCCCGTCGCGGGGGTTCAAACCGCCAACCTTCTGATCAGCAAGCCCAAGAGGCTCAGTGGTTTAGACCACAGTGCCACCCGTGTCCCTATAACCCTGTGTACAGCTTCATGGGCTCCTTGGAGAAGGATGCAGCCCACCTAATCTCTGAAGGCAGGGGCATGCAAAGAGTGGCTTGTGGAAAAGGTCCTTTGTTGGAGCTTTTGAAGTGGACGTTGGGTGGCCATCTGTCATGGGTTCTTTAGATGTGATTCCTTCATTGCAGTTGGAGGCAGGATCTGTGATGATCTCAGCGCTTCAGCAGGTTCATGCCAGTACTGCGAGTTCTTGAGTTGTTGGTTATACGTCACTGTTTTTATTCTAAGCCTTTTTGGCTTCATCTGGAGAAAGGTTCCCACAGCTACTTACAATGATTAATAATGGAGAGTTCCTCACCTTAGGTTTAACAGTCTAAAGCACAAGGCACAAAAGGAAAGAGGTATTGGGAGGGAGGAGGAAAAAGGTAAACTTGGTCACCTGTTCTTAGTTAAGCAGGCCAGCCTCTCTCATTCATGTGATTCCGAACCTGCCTGTCTATCAGTTTTTCTCACTCACACACGTACATGCACGCCAGCCGGGTCTCGATCTACTTAGTCTCCTTGGCCTGCTTGCTTTCTATTTACTTATCTATAAACAAACTTAATTAAAGAGCTTTTGTCCCACCCTTCTGCTGAGAAAGACCCAAAACGACTTGCAACTGAACTTCTCCAGAAAGCAAGCAGGCCAAGGGAACTAAATAGCTCAAGACCTGGCTGGCGTTACCAGCTCAGTTGGTTAGAGCGTGGTGCCGATAACGCCAGGGTTGCAGGTTCGATCGCCGCACAGGACAGCTGCTTATTCCTGCATTGCAAGCGAGTTGGACCAGATGACCCAACTCTATTCTGTGACTCTAGAGCAGCTTACAGCTGGCCAAGACAACATCCCCTGCCCTCAGTCTTGCAATCCAAAAACGAAAGCCATATGGAAACGAAAGGGATTGGGACGAAGCCTGATGTTACCGCTGCCCACACTGGGGTGGGGGGCGCTGGGAGAGCATGTGCCTGTTTTTTGTTTTGCCCCCACAGCCATTTTTGTGAGTTGGCTTTGCGTCTCCGCAGCTCGCCCTCTTAAACCACCGCAGTGCCCCAGAGCTCTGAGTTCCCAGCTGACAGAGCTGTCCTGCTTCCCTTCCCTTCTGCAGCCAGATGGAGGGGGCTGCTCTCCCAGCACCCTCGGTAGCTTGCCCTCTTAAACCACCGTGCCACCCCAGAGCCCTCCGCTTCCCCAACAGCCTGTTGTTCTTGGGTGAGGACGCCGTGGGTGCCAGCGAGGGGCTTGCACAAACACAGGGAACGCCAGGCAGAGTGTCGCCGTTTGTGCGCCAGGAGATCTGGCTGGCAGTTTGGCGCTAGTGCCCCGTGATTTATGGGCTTAGCCAAGCCTACATTTTGGGCGCCCTCTCCCTGAATTGCTGCCCTGTGTTTTGTACTGGTTTTCCCAGTAGTGATGTATGGAAGTGAGAGCTTGACCCTAAAGAAAGCTGATCTCCAAAGAATTGATGTTTTGAATTCTGGTGCTGGAGGAGACTCTTGAGAGTCCCATGGACTGCAAGAAGATCAAACCTCTCCATCCTGAAGGAAATCAGCCCGGAGTGCTCACTGGAAGGTCAGATCATGAAGCTGAGGCTCCAAGACTTGGGCCACCTCATGAGAAGAGAAGACTCCCTGGAAAAGACCCTGATGTTGGGAAAGATGGAGGGCACAAGGAGAAGGGGACGACAGAGGACGAGATGGTGGGATAGTGTTCTTGAAGCTACCAGCATGAGTTTGACCAAACTGGGGGGTGGGGGCCATGGAGGACAGGGGTGCCTGTTGTGCTCTGGTCCATGGGGTCATGAAGAGTCGGACACGACTAAACAACAACAACATTTTGTTCAAGCGAGGGCCCATTCCTCTGTCCCTTGCCTTTACATATTTGGGATCATGGGACTTGCCTTAATCATTTTTTTTCCGGGGTGGGGGCACAGACCCCCATCTCTTCTCCTCCCCACCCTGCCTCAGACAGCCATCAGAGAGTTGCCCTCTCCATTTCTTCACCCCCACTGCCCACTCCGCCTTGGCACAAAGAAGGACGCCTAAATAGGGTTTTCTGTTCCTTCAGGAGAAATTAAGCATTTCTTCTTTTTTTTAAGCCTACTTAGCTTGTCAGCCTGGATTTATATTGTCATAGTTCACTAGGGAGAGATAATAGGGACGGCTTGGATGTTTGAAGCCACTGCCTGGCCTGGCACAGTGACCATTTTAGCAAGCAAATGCTAGATCAGGCTACTTTTATTTATTTATTAAAAGTATATACTGCCCTTCCTCTGAAGATCTTAGGACGGTTCCCAAGATAAAAATACAGGCTAAAAGCACAAATAAATAGGGGGAGACAGTAACTAACACACATACACACACACCATTTAAAAGGCTGTGAATCAGCCAAATGCTTGGTTGAAGAGGAACGTTTTAGCCTGGTGCCTAGAGATGTATAACGACAAACGGCCCTGGGGAGAGCATTCCACAAACGGGAGCCACTGCAGAAAAGACCCTGTTCTCGTGTTGCCACCCTCAAGACATATTTTGGACGAGGCACACGGAAGAAGGGCCTCGGAGGATGATCTCAGGGTCAGGGTCCTTTTCTCACAGTGGCCAATCGGATGGCTGTGGGAAACTTGCAAACAGGATTTGAGCACATGATCCGCTCTCCCCTCCCCTCCAGCTGTGGAGGCAGAGTACAGTGGTACCTCGGGTTAAATATGCTTCAGGTTACATACGCTTCAGGTTACAGACTCTGCTAACCCAGAAATACTACCTCGGGTTAAGAACTTTGCTTCAGGATGAGAACAGAAATCGTGCTCCGGCAGCGTGGCAGCAGCGGGAGGCCCCATTAGATAAAGTGGTGTTTCAGGTTAAGAACAGTTTCAGGTTAAGAACGGACCTCCGGAACGAAGTAAGTGTGTAACCAGAGGTACCACTGTATAGGCATTGTGGCTCAGAGCCATGGATGGCCTTCTCTAAGAATGACTCCATCCTCTTTTAAAGCCATCCAAGTTGGTGGCCCTCGCTGCCTCCAGTGGCAGTCAGTTCCAAAGTCCAGCTATTATTATCACTGTCATGTATGTTTATATCCTTTCTTTCCCCTCATCCTGGGACTCCCACAGCTGTTAAACTGCTAAGAGAGAACCCCACCGAATGTGGAGGGTTACTGCTGTCCCTTGGCATCGCTGATGGCAATAACATCGTGCTCATTCACCCAAAGGAGCAGCAATAACATGCGCACAGCCATGAATGCGGAGTTTTGCCCCCTGCGTTTATTTTGACGTTGTTGCTTAGTCGTTTAGTCGTGTCCTCCTCTTTGTGATCCCATGGACCAGAGCACGCCAGGCACACGCCAGGTCTTTCACTGCCTCCCACAGTTTGGTCAAAATCATGCTGGTAGCTTCAAGAACACTATCCAACCATCTCGTCCTCTGCCGTCCCCTTCTCCTTGTGCCCTCCATCTTTCCCAACATCAGGGTCTTTTCCAGAGATTCTTCTCTTCTCATGAGGTGGCCAAAGTATTGGAGCCTCAGCTTCAGAATCTGTCCTTCCAGTGAACACTCAGGGCTGATTTCATTAAGAATGGAGAGGTTTGATCTTTTATTTTACTGCTGTCCAAAGACAAATTCTCCTGCTTGCTCCCGAGTCTGGAGAACATCTCAAATTGGCCGGCTTCTCTTCTCTTTTCTTGGCTGGCTTTCCGAACTTTTCCTGTCCTGGTCTCCCAATATCTCAATGTAAACACACACAAACCGGATTCCTTTCGGGGAGCTAGCTACACAGACCCGGCATACTTTCTCTTTAATCGCTGGAAAGGAAGGAATCTTTCTCTCTTGTCTCTCTCTTTCTTAATGCTCAGGCTTAATTCAGAGGCTATGTGTTTCCAAGAAACAACCGGTTGCCTTAATGCCTGTGTGGACTGTATAGAAAAACCAGAACTGTAAAGTTGAAAGGGACCCTGAGGGTCATCTAGTCCAACCCCCTGCAATGCAGGAGCTACAACTAAAAAAATCCCTGTCAGGTGGCCATCTAACCTCTGCTTAGAAACCTCCAAGGAAGGAGAATCCACCACCTTCCGAGGGAGACTGTTCCACTGTCGAATAGCTTTTACCACCAGAAAGCTCTAATATTTAGTCAGAAGCGCCTTACTTGTCAATTGAACCCATTGGTTTGGTTCCTACCCTCTGGGGCAGCAGAAAACGAGCCTGCCTTGTCTTCTACCTGGCAGCCCTTGAGAAATTGGAACAGTTTCAGCTCATCGTTGGGCGCCCAATTCCCATCCGCCCCGCTCATTGTAGCCTAAATGGCAAGGTATGATGGGACTTGTAGTCTTGTAACATCTGGAGGGCCACACCGTCCCCCAGCCTACTTTATGTTGCTTGTGGACGTTCTGTGACATCACTGCATTGCAGCCAATGGCGAGGCAAGGCAGTCAAGTGCTGCTTGTTTGTTTATAAGTCAGCTCGTGTAGGTCTGTTGGTGAGCTGTCCTGGCCCTGGCGATGTCATAGAATGCCCACAAATATTCTGTGACTGAGCAGGAAAGGAACAGTCTTGAGGAACATAAGAATCTCCCTATACAGTGGTACCTCAGGTTGAGTACTTAATTCATTCCGGAGGTCTGTTCTTAACCTGAAACTGTTCTTAACCTGAAGCACCACTTTAGCTAATGGGGCCTCTCGCTGCCGCCGCACCACTGGAGCACGATTTCTGTTCTCATCCTGAAGCAAAGTTCTTAACCTGAAGCACTATTTCTGGGTTAGCAGAGTCTGTAACCTGAAGCGTATGTAACCTGAGGTACCACTGTATATTGAGTCAGATCATTCGTCCATCTAGTCTGGTATGCTCAAATGTTTCCTTTCCTTGGTATTGGAGATCCTTCCAAGTAGAGATTGAGCGTGATTGAAACTGGTTTCACATCCAGATCAGGGGTCGAATCCTCAATCTTGCCAGATCTTCAGAGGTGCCTCAGTCAGTGCAGTTCAGAATGGTCGGCGAAAAACAGCTCCTCTATCTTGGTGACCGTCAGGCCAGATTGGGTGCCCATATCTAGTAGGGGGAAAGACATAGAAGAATACGTATATTTGCAACACCAGTTTCAAATATTGTGCACTTTTAATATTCAAATGTCAAAGCTGCATTATTCAAATTGGGATCCCTGTCTAAGGACCTGTTCACCTCATTTACCGTTCAGATGTTTAAAAGCAGGGTGGATAGGAACCACGAGCAAACCCCTTTGCTTTCTGTTGGCCAACGCAGCTTTCCCATACAGTGATTCTTCCATATCCGTTATCATCTTCATTAAAAAGGTTTGTAAAGCATGCAAAGCAGGCAGGCTTATGCAAACGAAGCAATTTTGCTGACTTGCTTAACGAGGACTCCTCTTGGCATTGACTTCAAACAGCCCTGATGCTCTTGAGCATCACTCTGTGTACAAGTCTGTACAGTAAAAATAAAAATTGAGCCCTTCAGTTGGCAAGTCGTATCAATTAAATTGACACCCATTCCCATACCTTGCTCGGTACGGGGGAAAATGAAGTGGTATAGGACAAAAGAGATGCTGGAGATTTTTCACCCTGCCAGTCACGAGAACTAGAATTTTGATGTTTCACAAAACGCCTCCCCTCTGCTTTCTAAATCTCTCTTCATCTTTGGAAATTCTCAGTGTGCATCCTTGATTTTTTGCTTGCTCCCCAACCAAAAGCCTTGGTAATTTTTTTAAAAAAGAAACTTTCCGCTGATTCTCTTCCATCTTGTCCACACACGTATTCCTAATCACGCTTATCTGTATAGTTTCCTTCCATCCCGCCTCTCCTTCGCTCGAGGCAGCTTGCAGATCGATAGAAACGCAACAGTGAAATCCAATTAAAAAGCTAACAAACCCAATAAAGGTAAAGGTACCCCTGCCCGTACGGGCCAGTCTTGCCAGACTCTAGGGTTGTGCGCTCATCTCACTCTATAGGCCGGGAGCCAGCGCTGTCCGGAGACACTTCCGGGTCACGTGGCCAGCATGACAAGCTGCATCTGGCGAGCCAGCACAGCACACAGAAACGCCGTTTACCTTCCCGCTGGTAAGCAGTCCCTATTTATCTACTTGCACCCGGAGGTGCTTTCAAACTGCTAGGTTGGCAGGCACTGGGACCGAACGACGGGAGCGCACCCCGCCACAGGGATTCGAACCGCCGACCATGTGATTGGCAAGTCCTAGGCGCTGAGGTTTTACCCACAGCACCACCCGCGTCCCCAAACAAACCCAATACACCAAACCAAATCCAAATGTCAGCAAATCAAGCTGACATCAAGTTTGAAGGCCCACCTTAAGTCTCAAACAGCCTTCAGGAAGCCAGAAATGCAGAATGTTTCTGGAGATTCTTTGGGAGTTTTTTCTGTGGCTTCAGCTAGAGGCCACAGCAGAGAAGTCTCTGCTGTTCCACAGCAGCAAACACATCCATTAGAGAGCCACCATCTTGGTCCGGGTACAAGGGTCCAGAGGTGGATTTAGGGCAGTGTGACCAGTTTCGCTGCACAGGGTGCTGAGCTGAGGGGGCTTCCTCCCCAAAGACTGGTAAGCTCTTTCTTCGGAAAGGAGGTGAGGGCTCTGGCAGGGTCCTAGAGCCCTCCCATCTCCTTCCCAAAGTCTACCGTATTTTTCGCTGTATAGGACGCACTGGACCATAGGACACACCGGACCATAGGACACACCAGACTATAGGAGGGGGAGAACGGGGGGGAATTCTCCCCCTCTCTGCTCAGCGCCCCTTCAGCGAAGCAGGAGGAGAAACGGAGCCCCTTCCATTTCTCCTCCCACTTCGCTGAAGGGGCACTGCACAGAGAGGGAAAACTGTGCAGCGCCTCTCCAGCGAAGCGAAGCCAGGAGAGCAAGAGGGATCGGTGTGCACCGACCCCTCTCGCTCTCCAGGCTTCAGGCTATCCGCAAGCCTTCGGAGCGCAGCGGGAACTCCTACTGCGCTCCGAAGGCTTGCGGATAACTGCCTGAAGCCCCCGGAGCGCAGTGGGAGTTCTTTGCGCTCCGGGGGCTTCAGGCGGCTTCAGCGAAAGCAACGCGAAGCCTCCAGAGCGCGGGGGGAGCTCTCCCTCTGCGCTTTGGAGGCTTCACGTTGCTATCACTGAAGCCAAGGAACCTGCATTCGCTCCATAGGACGCACACACGTTTCCCCTTAATTTTTGGAGGGGGAAAAGTGCGTCCTATAGAGCGAAAAATATGGTTGTTAGTGCTTGCCCAGCTTTGGGAAGGAGACGGGAAGGCTCCATGACCCTGCCAGAGCCCTCACACCTCCTTTCCCAAGCCCGGCGCCTTGCTTTCCCATATTTGAAAAGGCACTGAGAGGGCTGAGAAGGGGGACATCAGATTTTGGCCTTGCAGAGGGCGCCATATTACCAAGGTCTACACCTGTTTGAGACATCTAAGATGCGGAAAGAGTACTGAAATCCAAAGGTATGCTTCGGTCAGCTCAAGGCCGACATAAAGCCAATCTAATAAATAATGATAATAACTCATAATAATAATACTCTCCAAGAAAGGAGATTTCGATTCAAGATCAGGAAGAACTTTCAGACAGTAAGAGCCGTTTGACAGTGGAACGGTCTCCCTTGGGAGGTTATGGGTTCTCCTTTCTTGGAGGTTGTTTTTTTTTAAAAAAATTATTCATTTTTCTTTTTCATTCATTACATACATCTCAATTTCTTAACATTTATCCCTCCCCTCCAGGGCTTCCCCCAACTTCCATTTCTGGTTTGTTTTTCTTTTCAACCACTTTGCTATCTGCTAACAGAAAAAGTTATTAATAACATAACATCAAGCCTAAAAACCTAAAAATAAAAGTAAATACACTATAATATTTCACTATTTTCTAATACTGATAATGTGAATGTTTATTTAAATCCTGCCATCAAGTCTATTGACTTTCTTTGTTTCTGCAAATATAATATAAATGGTTCCCATTCTTTTCCAAGTCTCTGTTGTCTTTTTCTCTTAGTCTATCTGTCATTTTTGCCAGTTCTGCATAGTTCATCAACTTCTCTTGCCATTGTTCTTCCGTTGGTATTTCTCCAGTCTTCCAATTTTATGCAATCAACATTCTTGCTGCTGTAGTGGCATACATAAATAAAGTCCTCATTTCTTTTGGTATGTCTTGGCCTAAAATACCTAGCAAAAAGGCTTCTGGTTTTTTTTACAAAAGTTATTTTCAACATTTTCTTCAATTCATTGTATATCATTTCCCAGTAGGCTTTTACCTTTTTACAACCCCACCACATATGATAAAACGTACCGTCTGTTTCACATCTCCAACACTCTTTTCTTTTCGTTTGTATACATTTTTGCCAGTTCACCCGGTGACAAATACCATCTGTACATCATTTTCATATAATTCTCTCTCAATAACATACAATCTGTAAATTTTGAATTTACTTTCCACAATTTTATCCAGTCCTGAAATTGTATATTGTGTCCTACATCTTGCGCTCCTTCCTTGGAGGTTTTTAAGCTGAGGTTGGGTGGCCATCTGTCATGGATGCTTCCCTTGAGATTCCTGCATTGCAGGGGGTTGGACTAGATGACCCTTGGGGTCCCTTCCAACTCTGCAGTTCTGTTATTCTAAGGCATCATGCAGCCTCTTGTGCAGGGCCTTAAGCAACAACACACTCCGTCTTCTGCCACCTCCTGTGCCGTGGGGGGTCGCACAGCAGTGCCCCTGCCAGAACAGCCTCTACAAGTTCATCTTTGGATGCAGCCCCTATATCTTCCCAGTGAAGAATGCCAAGGACCTACATTGCAGGGGGTTGATCTAGATGACTTTTGGGGGTACCAGCTCTACGGTTCTCTGATTCCGTGGACCTACATGAAATCAAAACCCTCTGATCTGTCATAAAAACATAGTGATGGGTCCAGTTGTTCACACCCCATTATTTATCCAATTGACCTTTTCCCTAATATTCTTATTTTTTCACCATCAGTCCACATGGCAGCTCCTCCCTTTTTGGAGAAAGAAGGCTAGATATTTATAAAAACCCGTAAACAAATGATAGATCAGTTCCAACAGATGGGTGGGATATAAATATTAAAATTATTATTATTATAAAGGGGAAATAGGGTCATTTGAAGAAGGGTTAGGTGAATTAAGAAAAACAAGATGTGGCTCTGATTAATGTAGTCATTTGTTTTAATTCCAGGCTATAGGAAACAATGAACGCTGTAAAGGCAAAATTTGCATTAGAGTAGATTGAATATTATGTTAAACGGACCATTCTTGATCCTGCTTGTAGAATATATTGTCTTTTAAGGAAATGAAATCTGAATCTGGAAATTCATTGTGGTGGAGGGGGTAGTTTGTGTTTATATTTATATCCAAGCAATACGACTGTTGTATTTCAGTTTGGAATGGGAAATAGAAAACTAATTTTTAACAAGAGAGGGAAACTGCTGGATATCAAGAGGAAGTTCAGGCCTCGGGAGCAGAGCGTGTTGTTGTGGTTTTGGGGGAAAGTCGTCCCCTCCGGATCAAGCATGCTGAGAAACCACAAAGTCCACCCTTTCTGGTTTTAGAGGTGCGTGGGGAAATTGTTCACTTTCGACTGGCCTGGCCTCTTCCGCCCACCCCAGCCCCCCGCCGGCAATCTCGTTTGAGCAAGCGAAAAGCTTGCTTCGCCAGCCTTGGTGTGGTGCGTCTGCGCCGGGAGAGTAGCCGGAAAAGCCGATAAGGCTCCCAGGACAGAAGTCTTTGTCCTTATCTCGGCAGAGCACATGTGCTCACTGAGTGTGCATCCTTTTCCTGTCCTCGGATCGGGAGACGTAAACTGACCATCTCCCGACAGCCGGGACTTCAAACGGGGGGCCCGGAACGTCTGCAAGGCGGGAGGTTTTTTTTTTTCTTCTCCTCCCACCCACCCCACGACTTCAGAGGCCAAAATGGCAAAAGTAGGTCGCTCCTTGTTTTGGGAAGCGATGCAGAGAGCTGGCCAGGGAGCAGTGAGACAGGGTGGTGCTTTTGTTTTCGCTTTTTTGATCCCGTGAAACTTTCTGATAATAACAGCCGTGCCCGTCCAAAGCTTTCTGCGTGTATATTTTAGTTTTGACCGGCGCAAATCCAAAACGCTGCCTTGCTGCAGTTTGTTTTTAAGACGTTTCCCAGGAAGGAAAGTTAAGAAGGCTGGCAAGGAGAGACTTTGTATGCCTTCGTTCTTCAGCTCAGATTGTGCTTAAGAGAGAGGAGAGAGGAGTGTGATTTCTCGGGAGGAGTCTTGCAGCAGTGACCCAGCGTTTAGGGACACTTGACCATCCAGGTCGTTTGGAGGCAGCGGTGTTTCAAACGGCTGTCAGGAACGTGCCAAGGAGAGGTTGACTGGAGCCTCTTGCCAGGGCAGGGCGTCCCGGGTGTCAAGCATCTGAAAGCTGCCTTGCATGGCATTGGCACACGGGCCCCTTTAAATAATAATAATAATAATAATAATAATAATTTATGTCCCGCCCTCCCCAGCCAGAGCCGGGCTCAGAGCGGCTAACAACAATAAAAGTAACACAGTTTACATAAAATCACAATCAATTAATTAAAATACATTCTAAAATCAGTTCATTCTAAAATCAATTCAGAATCAAATTAATGGCAACCATTGGGCTGGAGTTCTATGAGGATTACCAAAGGAGGGGGGCCTGATGGAACAACTCGGTCTTGCAGGTCCTGCGGAAAGATGTCAATTCCCGCAGGGCCCTAGTCTCTTTTGACAGAGTATTCCACCAGATCGGGGCCACGGCCGAAAAAGCCCTGGCTCTGGTTGAGGCCAGCCTAACCTCCCTGTGGCCCGGAACCTCCAAGATGTTTTTCTTTGAAGACCGTAAGGGCTTTCCTCAGAAGGGAGTCATTCCAGCCCCATGAAGCCTGGGCCAGTTGCTCCCTCTCGTGCTGACCTATTCCCCAGAAGAGACGCGGGTGGCATTGTGGTCTAAACCACTGAGCCTCTTGGGCTTGCCGATCAGAAAGTTGGCGGTTCGAATCCGCACAACGGGATGAGCTCCCATTGCTCTGTCCCAGCTCCTGTCTACATAGCAGTTCAAAAGCACGCCAGTGCAAGTAGATAAATAGGTACCGCTGTGGCGGGAAGGTAAATGGTGTTTCCGTGCTCTGCTCTGGTTTCAGTGTTCCATTGCACCAGAAGCATTTTAGTCCTGCTGGCCACATGACCCAGAGAGATGTCTGTGGACAAATGCCGGCTCCCTTGGCCTGGAAGCGAGATGAGCGCCACAACCCCATAGTCTCCATAGTCACCTTTGCTATCGCCTGCTACCAGATCCTTTTTAAACTTGAGGCTCTAGGACCCAGTAAGCAGGGGGAAAGAGCAGGTCCAGAGAGCAAAATCAGCATACCTTTCCTGACCCACCAAGACTGACACGCCTGGGCACAAGCTGTCGGATTGCAGGACAAAAGTTCAAAAGTTGGCCCAGGGATGGCATCGCCCTTGCAGAGTGCCCCGTGAGAACTCCGTGTCCCAACATGTCCTTCTATCTTGATCACGGGCAGCCGGCTTGGCTCAGATTTACGGCGCATTTCGTCGGGACCTGCCGGCTTCCCGGCCCAGCCGCACCTCCATGCAAACACGGGGCCAGGAGCTGCAACTTCAAATACAAAGTGAGAACAAAATGTTATAACAGCTCGAGGTGCTTGTCGTTCTTGTAGCTGCTTCAGTCTCTCCCGTAACGCTGATCTACGGCCCCGTCCCAGGGACTTCCGAGCAACACACACGAGCAGCTCGACGCAGTTCACTGCCACGAAACGTGGTTGAGCTTGGAGAGGGCAAAAGACAGGTGGGGACCTTGTAGCAGGTCTCTGGGCTGTGTGAATGCCAGACCTGCAAGGATTTCTGATGCCCAGTTGTTTATCGGGGACACCAGCAATATGACGGAGTTTTCACATCACAGTAAACTCTAATACAGTCATACTTCGGGTTGAATGTGCTTCAGGTTGAGTGCTTTCAGGTTGCGCTCCGCAGCAACCCAGAAGTAAAGGAGCATGTTACTTCCGGGTTTCGCCGCATGCGCAGACTCTCAAAATGATGTCATGCGCGGAAGCGGCAAAACGCGACCCACGCATGCGCAGACGTGCCATCGCGTCTTACGTTCTATTCAGGATGCGAACGGGGCTCCAGAACGAATCCCGTTCGCATGCCGAGGTACCACTGTAAATGGCTTGTGACGAATGCGCAAGAGGCCCTTTTTTCCTAGCCATCAGGAGCAGTGAGCCACAGGCCTTGCATTTACGGTCATCTCCAAACCGGGGGTTGTGGTTTGTTTCACTTCAAACCAGCTGCAGTGTTGAGACAAAGCGTGTACTAGGCTTAGCAGTCCCGGGTTTCTCTGAGCCAAGGGCCAAGCCAAGGAGGGGGAACATCTGTCGCCCTCCAGATGTTGTGGAACTATAGCTGTCACTGGCTTTAGCCAGCATGGCTGATGATCAGCAAGAACTGGAATTGAGGTTCAGCATTAGGATGTGTCATTTTAGGGGGTGAAACTTAATTTTTGCAAATTTCTTCAGCAAGGGGTCTTAAAAATACATTTTTGGGGTGTGAGGAATTTGGACTTGCTATGATTTTTGTAACAGGACAACATTTAGCTTGGTAAGTCAATGTTTGGTGAAGAAGCACATAAAGTCCTTTCGGAAAACCAAAGAACTTTAATTTTACCTTCTGAAAGTGCCAATAGCCCTGCAAAAGAAGGAAAACCATACACCCAGCAGATCTGGCTTACAACATTTTGAAGCAGGTGAAGTAACGTGCATTACCATCTAATGCAGTTGTTCTCAAACATTTTTTCTCTGGGCCACGCTTTCAGAATAAAAATGGGCTCGCGCCAGACCAAATTTTTTGGAAAGCGAAAAAGAACAGCTCCTGGCAGTGCTTGATTTTATACACAGAATACAACTACTTTATAAATATGATCGTGGGGCATCCAGAAAGTATAAAACAATGCAGCTACCTAAGAACCTGAATCCAGCCTAAAATATAAACGAGCCTCTTACATATGTACCTTAAGTATGTATACGAACTCAGTGAGAGGTGTGAGCTTGCTGTCACCGTGTAATCTCATTTATGTTAGGTCTAATTTGAGACAAGCGAACTCTCGTTTCCTTATCAACACAAAGAAGTCTTTCTCTTTTCTGATCTTTCATGCTTGTCAGGGTTGAAAATCCCTGCGCACAACAACAGGTCATGGAAAAGTAAGGAAGAATAGGCAGTGCTCTTGAAGAAAGGCTTGAGTACTGCTTCTGGTTGTATATCCCCCCAAAATTACAGTGGTACCTCGGGTTACAGACGCTTCAGGTTACAGACTCCACTAACCCATAAATAGTGCTTCAGGTTAAGAACTTTGCTTCAGGATAAAAACAGAAATCGTGCTCCGGCGGCAGCAGGAGGTCCCATTAGCTAAAGTGGTGCTTCAGGTTAAGAACAGTTTCAGGTTAAGAACGGATCTCCAGAATGAATTAAGTTCTTAACCCGAGGTACCACTGTATTTTGATACTATACTACTCGGTTGATTGTCCTTGAATCTTCCCGCCGGTCCTGTCACCCTCTCCTGAAGAGAGGTGGACCTCTGGAAGACCACCCAGAGTTTAGGGTAGCCTTTCCCAACTTGGTGCCCTCCCAAACATTTTGGACTTCAGCATCCATTGGCCCCAGCCGGCAGGTGAGATGCTGGTGGAGGTACATTATAACCGCATCTTACATATGTTCCGGGATTTACACAACCGCCTGCCTCGCTTGGGATTTAACTTGTGCGATTTCAACCAGCCAGATGCCAGGGGTTGGACTGAGGAGGGATGCTGGTTTGCAGAGTTCACAGGCTGCAAAGGGTAAAAGCTGGGAAATATTGGGGGAGCCTGGGGAGCAGCAGGAAGAAGAAGAAGCACTGGGGGGGAGAGTGAGCTGGCAGACTCAGTGTCCCTGAAGAGCATTCCTGAGCCCCCCTTTCCCAGAACTAGGCGGGCACCGAGGGTGATAGAACAGAAAATTCAGAGGCAGAAAGCTCAGTTCAGCTGGTGCAGGAATGACATAGAACAAGGGTAGGCAAACTAAGGCCTGGGGGCCGGATGCGGCCCAATCGCCTTCTCAATCCAGCCCGCGGATTGTTTGGGAATCAGCGTGATTTTACATGAGTAGAATGTGTCCTTTTATTTAAAATGCATCTCTGGGTTATGTGTGGGGCCTGCCTGGTGTTTTTACATGAGTAGAATGTGTGCTTTTATTTAAAATGCATCTCTGGGTTATTTGTGGAACCTGCCTGGTGTTTTTACATGAGTAGAATGTGTGCTTTTATTTAAAATGCATCTCTGGGTTATTTGTGGGGGTATAGGAATTCGTTCATTTTTTCTCCAAAATATAGTCCGGCCCCCCACAAGGTCTGAGGGACGGTGGACTGGCCCCCTACTGAAAAAGTTTGCTGACCCCTGCTCTAGCCCATGGGTAGGCAACCTAAGGCCCGGGGGCCAGATCCAGCCCAGTCGCCTTCTAAATCCGGCCCATGGGCGGTCTGGGAATCAGCGTGTTATTACATGAGTAGAATGTGTCCTTTGATTTAAAATGCATCTCTGGGTTATTTGTGGGGCATAGGAATTCATTCATATTTTTTTTCAAAATATAGTCCAGCCCACCACATGGTCTGAGGGATAGTGGACCGGCCCACAGCTGAAAAAGATTGCTGACCCCTGACATAGAATAAGAGAGACGGAGCGGGGTTGGGCTTTACTTGAAGCAGCGCCATTATTTTATAGAGACAGTGTTCCTTTGTCTCTCTCCCTGTGAATACTGAATAAATTACATAGTGTGGGTTAAACCTCAGAGCCTAGGACTTGCCGATCAGAAGGTCAGCAGTTTGAATCCCCGCGACGGGGTGAGCTCCTGTCGCTCAGTCCCTGCTTCTGCCAACCTAGCAGTTCGAAAGCACGTCAAAGTGCAAGTAGATAAATAGGTCCCGCTCCGGCGGGAAGGTAAACGGCATTTCCGTGCGCTGCTCTGGTTCGCCAGAAGTAGCTTAGTCATGCTGGCCACATGACCCGGAAGCTGTACGCCGGCTCCCTTGGCCATAAAGCGAGATGAGTGCCGCAACCCCAGAGTCGGTCACGACTGGACCTAATGGTCAAGGGTCCCTTTACCTTTACTTTACCTTTTAAGAACTCTTTTTTGTTATCTGTTTGCCTGCCAACGGGGAGGGATTGTAATTCCCCGAAGCCTTGACACCAGCCTCCCAAGCGCGTATGGTTGAAATCACGCAGACTAAATGCATGCGTGATGCAATGTTACTGTACGGGCACAGGAGGTGCCCGTGGGTGCCGTGTTGGTGACCCCGATTAGGAGCTCCCGACCTGGAGACCAGAGCTATAAGGAATTCAGGGCTGCTGTCCGTAATCTAGTTGCTGCCACACAACTGTTCTGCCACAAGGACGAACTGAAAGTTTACCCCCAGCCCCTGGGCAAGTACTCAACTCCCCAGGCTTTGCATCTGAACTTCCTTTGACACCAGGTTGCAAAAAAACGAGGGCTCTGCTAACGTATTCCTGGGTGAGCAACGGGCTGTGGGGAAGCCTCCGGGCTTTTCTCATAATCCCTGCTTCTCTCCCGATTTGGGATTCCAGCAAAACAGGAAATGCCTGTTGCTTCCACCCTCCTGACAGGATTGATCGGGTTGTGCAGAGTTAATTAATTCTACCGGCTACCCCACCCCACCCCCCGCTCCCAATTAACAAATCTGCTTGTTTTATTTCATGACGAACCAGATTATTGGTTGTTCTCCCTTGAAGCTTCTTTCTTTTTTCAAAATGAAAGAAAACTTTTGGCACATATACAGAACAAGGCTGCTAAAAGATTGTGGATCTTCTTTTGCACATGTTTATAACATGAAATAAAAGTGGAAAGGGATATCTAGAGCTAGAGGAACAAATTTGCATACGGAGATTGAAGATAATAAATTAACATCACAAGTTTCCAAATAACACAAGTGGGTTTACGTTATCCTGTACCTTACTACTCCAGTACATTTTTTTAAAAAATACTCCGTTTCTTAATCAATGCATTATTCTTGTTGCCTTTCCTATGTTTAACCACGCATACGACGTCCCTGATTTTAGTTATCCATTCTTTCGAGGATGGTGTTCTCAGTCCCCAAATAATAAGGCTGGCAGCAGTTAAGAGATGTTGTGTTAATTCCCATTGATGTCCCCCAGCCTCCATTTGCCTAAATAAATAACTAAATGAATCGCCTTTCTCCCGTCTCCCTTCCCCGCCCTTCCCAGAGGGTAACCGACCAAAGTTCCCAGAGTTGCCAGTTATTCCCAATTTCAAAAGCCTAGTACATGGTTTCCTCATCTCTCAGAAGCCAAGCCCTTCGCTTGTTGACACAGCTTCCTCCTATAATCTCCGCTGGAATCCTTTTCCGTCTTCCGGGTTTTTCCAGGCTCCTGATGGCATCATTTTTTCCTAAAGTCTTATCTTGGCCATCTCCTTTAACACCCCATTCTTTTTCTTTAAAAAAATTTTTTAATTAGTTTTACAATTTAATATTCCACCCATTTATCATATAAAAGAGAAATAATAAAAGAATCTAAATATCCCCCTCACCCTATGACTTCCCTCAACTTCCCCTTCCAGTTCATTAAATGTTTACTACTTCTGCTTAATTTGTTTCCCCCTATTTCGTTAATCTTTTAATTAAATGCTCTTACGCTATATTCTTATAATTTTTTTAATACCATATTTCCTTTCCAATTATGTCTTACACATAATTAATTTCCAAATTGTTGTTTCTTAATCTTTACATTTGTTTTCTTAATTATAAGTGTTTACTCAAATCCTGACAATGAGTCCATTTCTTTACAGTATTTCTGCAGATACAGCATAAACAGTTCCCAATAATCTCTATTGTCATCGTCTCTAAGTCTTCCCGTGAGTTTCGCCATTTCTGCATATTCCATAAGTTTAACTTGCCATTCTTCTTTCGTTGGTATCTTGCCGTCTTTCCATTTTTTAACACCCCATTCTTAATCCACCCGACTGGGGGCCTGTTAGTGCAAATTTCTTTTTTCTTTCTTTTTTACTTTTAATTCTGATTTTTCCTTCCTCCCCACCCCAAGTCCTCAAGCCTTCGTTCTTCCTTCCAAATCCCCACTGGTTACTTGGCCAAACCTTGTGGACAGAGCAGCCTGCAAATCAAAACACTCAGCTGCCTAACGGCTTCATCGGAGGCTGCCATTTGCTGCTGGAGAAAACTGAGAAAGGCTATTGCTCCCTCTCCATTCATGAAATACCTTGCTTGCCTTGCTAGCAGACCAGCCAAAGGGACAGTTGCCTATAAGCATGTGCAGAGGGCTCTCGCCACTGAGTCCCCATTATTGGCCCTAGTACAATTGAGACTTGGCAAATCACTCTTGTGGACAGATGATTGATTGATTGATTGATTGATTGATTGATTGATTGCAATTATACACCACCTTTATTTCTCCAAGCAGCTCAATTTGTTTTTCTCCCACTCCTCCTTTTAATCCTCATTTTAACAGCCCTGTTGCAGGGATTAAAATTTCACAAGGATGGGTTTCCTTTGGCTTTTTTCATTTATCCCTCACCAAGACAACTTCCTGTTCAGTTTTCATTTTTTTGAGAGGTGTGTTATACGAAACTTTACCTTGACATTCCGAATCTTAAAACTGGGAAACTTAAAAATTAAGACAATAATGACTTCAAAAAGGATTGGGAACCTTTTAAGATATATATACAGAAACAATACATTGAAATGAACTCACTTGCAGGATTTGAGTGATACACTTGCAATGGACAAATACAAATAGTAAATACAAACTAAGAGACTAAGTACAGATTAAGTTTATTTTATCATAGAAGGGATACAAAACTATATGAAGAACAAAAATAATACACTCTAAACCAGAAAGGGAAGTTGGGGGGTATATTGAGTATGTAAAATGTAATTTGAGTTTCTTGAACATTTAAAAATTTGTTTTAAAAAAAACTTTAATAAAAATTATTTTAAAAAATAAAAAATAAATTTCAAAACCAATTTTAGAATGTTAGAATTTTTTTAACTCTACACTGTTGCACACAGATTACTCATCCTCCTTGGGGAAAGATGACGATTCCTCAGCCTTCTGAGTGCTCAGTCATGCTTTGACTTGATCCGTTTGGCTGTGGGTCGAGACAAAAGAGATCTTTGGATGGGCAGGATAGGCCTCTTCATCTTTCTGCCTCGTCATAAAACAGGCCCTCCCATCCTTGGCTCCAGGTGTGTGTAAGCATCTTTGGCCATCATCTCTTGTTGCTTGTGCCTCAGCATACTTCTCTGTCTTTAGGATCCCAAACAGCTACCGTGTCAGGAAATGTTTCTTAAAGCGTCCGTCTCGTGTTACCCAAATTGCCCGTTCGCAAAGGAGGCTTCCTACTTTCTGTCACGTCGCTGCCATTAGGTGTAATTGGGTCAGCTTCGCTCGCTGTCAAATGCCAAGACGCACATCGGATTCAACTGTCCTCAGAGGAGACATGCCCAGAACAGTGACTCATGCAGAAACTCCTTTGAGCAGGTTGCCTAAGGGAGGCAGTGTGATTAATTAATTTTTTCCCATTTGGGGAGCTGTAGTAAGTATTTAATGATTTGAAGTATATATTTTTCCTGATTAAATTCATGCCCTGCCTTTCCTCGCAAAGGAGCCCAGGGCAGCAAATAATGAATGATAATAAAGACATATTTAAAACGCCTTAGAAACAATTCTGATACAGATGCGGACTGTGAAAGATCTCAACTTACTATTGTTATTCTTATTTATTAATTTATACAGTGGTACCTCTGGATGCAAACGGGATCCGTTCCGGAGCCCTGTTCACATCCTGAAGCGAACGCAACCCGCGTCTGCGCGTGTGCGGTTCGCGTTTCGCTGCGCATGCGCGTGACCTCGTTTTTGAGCATCTGCGCATGTGTGAGCGGCGAAACCTGGAAGTAACATGTTTCGTTACTTCTGGGTTGCCGTAGAACGCAACCCAAAAACGCTGCACCCCTTTGTAAGTCACTTTGGGACTTTTTACACAGCAGACTGCTAGTAAATTGAAATCATCATCAGATCATAAATCAACAGGCAGTACAGCAAAGGATTGGCACATAACCAGACCTGAGCGCTCATACCCTGAGACTGCCTGTGTGAAGTTTCCTCCAAGAAAAAGCCCAAGGTGCTCTACCATTTTATCCCCCGTTTCATCATCGCAGCAACTCTCTGACGGAAAGAGCTGTTGGGCAGTGGAACGGACACCCTCGGAAGTCTGTGGATTCTCCTCCTCTGGAGGTTTTTAAGCAAAGGTTGGATAGCCATCTGTCGGGGATTCTTTCGCCATGATTCCTGCACTGCCGGGGGTTAGACTAGACAGCCCTTGGGATCCCTTCCAGCTCTTCATTTCTTGCCCAGCATCCAGCAGGTACCAGCCAATTTTCACCTGGCCAGCCTGCTTGGAAAGAGCCATTTGCTGTACCTGCCTGGTTTCCATGGCTCCCTCGCAGGGAACCCTTCATGCGAGGCATTCCTGGCACCACCCCATCTTTTCCCAGGTGATTGATGGTCTCCCACCAGTGTCCCCGAAACCGAATGTGCGAGTTTGTTTGGGGCCTGACACTGCCTTTACCTGTCTCCATGCCCCGCTGCCTTCATGCTCAGCAGCCCGTGGTTATTAAAATTCCTCTTCGATACAGGGGCCTCTGGCAGGCTTCCCTCTCTTCCAGGCCGCCCGGGTTTCTCTGAGCTCCAGTCTTGTGGCCAGGCCAGGTCTGGCGTTGGCTCGAAGGGAGTTAAACGCCCTGTGTTCCTGTCAAAAACTGTGCTCCGTGCACCTCCTTAGTGGTAATTAATGTGTCTCTGGCCGGATTTGCAAAGGCGGCTTGGAAAATGCATCTCAGCCTGTACAGGTTGCTTACGTGTGTCAGAGCAGATCGGCTGGAGTTGGCAAAGGGGTGGTGGAGACATTTGTCATTGTGTAAAGCGTGGCGTCGGAACTGGTATGCAGTCAGAAGGAGAAGGGGGGGAGCCTTTCATAAAATCATAGACTTGTAGAGTTTGAAGGGACCTCCAAAAGTAATCTAGTCCAACCCCTGCAGTGCAGGAATCACAGCTAAAGAATCCCTGACCAACCTCTGCTGAAAAACCTTTGGAGGCAGCCCATTCCACTGCTGAACAGCTCTTACCGTCAGAAAGTTCTTCCTAATGTTTAGTCGGAATCTCCCTTCTTGTAACTTGAAGCCATTGGTTCGAGAGCGGGAGAAAACAAGCTTGCTCCATCTTCCGTGTGGCAGCCCTTAAGATATTTGAAGATGGCTATCATATCTCTTCTCAGTCTCCTCCTAAACATACCCAGCTCCTTCAACCGTTCCTCATAAAGCTTGGTTTCCAGACCCTTGATCATCTTGGTTGCCCTCCTCTGCACATGTTCCAGCTTGTCAACATCCATCCTAAATTGTGGCGACTTTAAGGCATTGACTTTCAGAACCTCAAGGACGCGGGTGGCGCTGTGGGTTAAACCACAGAGCCTAGGACTTGCCGATCAGAAGGTCGGCGGTTCGAATCCCCACGACGGGGCGAGCTCCCATTGCTCGGTCCCTCCTCCTGCCAACCTAGCAGTTCAAAAGCACGTCTAAGTGCAAGTAGATAAATAGGTACCGCTCCGGCGGGAAGGTAAACGGCGTTTCTGTGTGCTGCTCTGGTTCACCAGAAGTGGCTTAGTCATGCTGGCCACATGACCTGGAAGCTGTACGCCGGCTCCCTCGGCCAATAAAGCGAGGTGAGCGCCGCAACCCCAGAATCGGCCACAACTGGACCTAATGGTCAGGGGTCCCTTTACCTTTACCTATAGAACCTCAGAACGTTCCTGTACCTGGATCAGGCCAAAGGGGACCACATATCGCCCAGCATCTTGTTCTCACAATGGCCAACCAGAAGGCCATGAGCAGGACCTGGGTGCTCCATTGCTCTCCCTGCTTGTGATTCCCAGCAACTGGTATTCATAGATAATTGAATCATGGAATGGTAGCCCAACCCCCTGCAATGCTCCAACAATGGAGGTAGTGCACAGATGTTGTAGCTAGTATCCGCCATGAATTTGTCTAAGCCTCTTTTAAATCCATCCAAGGTGATGACCATCCATGCCTCTTCTCCCTCCCCACACATACTTTCAATGGCACATCTGCCCAGTAAGTACATGCCCCAGGATGCATTATCTCTTCACTGTATAAATCTATTAGTTTCCTTTGAAATTAAGCCAAACCCCTGCTCTGTCAAATGCAATTTTCTCCTGCCTTTGGGCTCACGGGCCCTTTTCATATATATTGTTTTCCACATTCACGTCTGACAGGGTATGCAGTCGTCTGCCCTCCTGGCACGGGACTTGGGAATTAGTGTCCTAATGAGGGAGAATATGCAGATTTGCTTCGTTAGGAGCAGAGCAGGGAAGCAGCTTCCTGCTAGACCTCCGCTCCAAAGACTTCAGCCCAGTGCAACAAAAATAACATTGCACTTGAGATTCCAGGAGTGTTACTTGGGGCACTTAAAAAAACTCTGGCTCATACTCTCCTTTAGAAAAAGGAAAAGGAAAGAAAGAAAAGATTCGCTTGGTCCCTGGGCTGGCCTGTGTCCAACCCTTGGGCGTATTTGTGTTCACAGGGCTTTGCCCCATGAAACAAAAGCCTCTTGCAAGTCTTCACTAACTTGGTGCCTTCCATATGTTTTGAGCTGAGCCTGATGGGAATTGTAGTCCAAAAGATCTGAAGGGCATCTGGTTGGCGAAGGCAGAGCGATTCTTTTACGAGATGGAAGATGGAGCAATCTTGTTTTCTACTGCTCCGATGTCCTTCACTGGAGGTTTTTAAAGAGAGGTTGGGTGGACCATCTGTCAAAGATTCCTTTTTCCAACGAAGGAGAGTCCCTCCAGAGCAGGAGAAAACAAGCTTGTTTCCTCTTCCATGTCACAGCCCTTCAGATATTTGCAGATATCTATCATTTCGCCTCTCAGTGTCCTCTTACCCAGGTTAACATCCCCAACTTCCTCAGCCGTTCCTCATAAGTCAATGAGATAGTGTGGATGTAATATTTAAACGGATTTCTATTTCACTTCCAAATCAGTGTTCACCATGACCTTCTTCTGCTCTCCCCAGTCTTTTTACATTAAGAGAGAGAGAGAGATAAAACTATGCTATGCCTAATAAAGGATTGACTTTTATAAAACTTTATTCACATTAGCCAATGGCCATAGCAACAGTAAAACACAACAGTATATGCAGAAAAGGAAATTTGATATAAAAGCACCTGAATCAGCCGTCAGTTAGTGGCCCTTATTCTGATTGCCCTTGCTATGAACCTAGCAACCTTTGCTGTTATCTGCTCATTTTGATCTGATAGGAGAAAGGACATTGTGGCAGTGGTTGAATGCCCTGGGATGGTTAGTAAGAGTGGGGTGATGATCTCGTTCCTCAGGTCTTTGTAGAGAGTGCAAGACAGGACGTGTGCCGCTGTTTCGGTGCTACCGTCTCCACAGGGGCAAATATGTTTCTCAGGCGGGATCTTTTGGAATCGACCCTCGAATACCGCAGATGGCAAAACATCCAGTCTTGCAAGTGTAAAAGCATGTCTGTATTTTGGGATAATAAGTTTGTGCAGATATGGGGCCAGAGAATCAAAATGGAGAGGTGGAAACTGAATATACCAAGGGCAGAATTTCCTTATGGTGGCCAGGTTGTTGTGATGCTCAATATCTTTTAGACATTGACCAATTAAACTGTTTGCTTTAGTGGGGCCCTTTTTTACGTTAATATTTTACTGGAGCAGTAAGTCTACCATCTTGGATTTAGCCTAAGCAGCCTGCTGAACTGAGAAAGCACTTTTATTATGTACAGCTCTGAGAAGGTTCTGTGCAGGGGATAATCATTAAGGAAGGTTTATATAATGCTTACTAGTCTTAAAGAATTGTAAAGAGACACACCAAGGGTCATCTAGTCCAACCCCCTGCATTGCAGGAATCTCAGCTAAAGCATCCATGACAGATGGCCACCCAAGCTCTGCTTAAAAACCTCCAAGGAAGAAGAGTCCACCACCTCTTGTGGGCGTCTCTTCCACTGTCGAACAGCTCTCACTGTCAGAAAGTTCTTCCTGATGTTGGGTTGGAATCTCCTTTCTTGTAAATCGAATCCATTGGTTCAGGTCCTACCCTCTTGAGCAGCAGAAAACAAGCTTCTTCCATGTCACAGCCCTTGAGATCCATGAAGATGGCTATCATATCATATCTCAGCCTTCTCTTCAGTGTGGTGTAGTGGTTAAGAGCGATAGACTCGTAATCTGGTGAACTGGGTTCGCTTCCCCGCTCCTCCACATGCAGCTGCTGGGTGACCTTGGGCCAGTCACACTTCTCTGAAGTCTCTCAGCCCCACTCACCTCACAGAGTGTTTGTTGTGGGGGAGGAAGGGAAAGGAGATGGTTAGCCGCTTTGAGACTCCTTAGGGTAGTGATAGAGCGGGATATCAAGTCCAAACTCCTCTTCTTCTTCTTCTTCTTCCTTCTTCTTCCTCTTCCTCCTCTTCTTCTTCTTCCTTCTTCCTTCTTCCTCTCCTTCTTCTTCTTCTTCTTCTTCTCCAGGCTAAACAATACCCAACTCCATCAACTGTTAGAAGGCAGTTTGGCTCACTGACTTCATCTCTCTCCCTTTTCACTTTGCAGGCTGCTACCGTTGGCACAGAATCTCCAAAGGAGAACCAGAAAGAGGAGGAGGACCCATCAGACGAAGTGGATTCTGGCAACACCGTAACCAGTGCCCTTACCGTGCAGGAGTATTTTGCCAAGCGCATGGCCAAGCTGAAGAAAGCCCAGCGTGAGGATGACTTCAGGACAGCTGAGTCTCCTCCAGCGATGGCTGAGGAGTCGGAGTGTTTGGTAGCCCAGCCCATGAAGAGGAAGTACCCCAAGCATGGTTGTTCTGAAAGTGAGGATGGCCTTGAAGGACCAGAGGCAAAATGCCCCAGGGATCTTGGCTCAAGTGAAGAAGGGGAGCAGCTCAACACCCAGAAGAAGAAGAAGAAGAAGAAGAAATCTAAGCACTCCAGTCCTGGCGGTGGCAGCCTTAGTTGCAACGGATCTCAAAATGGCACCCAAGAGAATGGAAGTTGTGGCTCAGGAACTTCTGATGCAGAAAGCAATGACTCAGAAGAGCCAAGAGGAAAGAGAAAGAACAAGGGCAAAAAGCTAGACAGGGATGCAGGGGCAGATGTCAAAAAATTGAAGAAGAAGAAGAGGAAGAAGGAGAAACTCTCCAGTTAACAGTTAATGCACTCTCTAGACTGTTGACCTGGTTGAATTGTTGGTTTTTGGTTGCCCTAATGTATTAGCCAGGTGCCCAAATGTGCCCACATCCATACACAGAAGTAGGGAGATTATCTCCCCCTCTTTCTCACACATGCCCAAACACACACCAAGCATTGAAGGAACATGCCAAGAGTTCTCATGAAGCCACATACTGCCCACCTCCTTCTGCTGCCCTGCACAATCACCTTCAATTTTCGGCATGTGGGGGTGTGATAACCCCTCACCCTCTCAGGTTCGTTCAGCACAAAGGAGGGACATCTGGACCCCCTTGGTTTTCTGAAGCAAACCTGGGCTCGTATTCATAGTTCCTTCCAGCCCCCAAAACAAACCCAAATCACCAAAAGGAAGAGGACCTTCAATTCACCCTCCAAACAAAACAGTTAAAGTCAAAGGAGGACTGTTTCTACTCGGTTCTGGTTTTATTCCTGGCTCGCTTGATAAGAACCAAATCAGCAACCTTCAACCCAGTTGCTCCAGAATCCACTGGTGATTTCGGTGAATTGAATGAATTAACAAGAAACTCCTGGGCAAGAACATCAGTGGCACCCTGATTTCCACATGTTGGCAGATAAGTCATGGAATCAATACAGGTGGTTGTCTTTGGCACACCTGTTCTGCCAGTGGGTGCTGCGGAGGGTCGCCTACCTGGGCAAAGGGGTGGTCCCTGTCTTCTCACTGGACCAACAGTAACACCCCAGACAGCACCAGGTGGCTGGATGTTTCCACCATTTGCATTTTCCCACAATGCCCCTGGAGGTACACTGCCTCCAGGGGGATTGTGGGGAATTGAGACGGATGCTAGACCCAGCTCTTTGGAACCACCATCTTTTTTTAAGGGAGCTCCAAGGCAGCCATCGCCACTGGGCAACTCTGCCAGGGCAACTTTGTGCCCTCCAAATGTTTTGGACTATAATGTCCATCGGCACAGCCATGTGACACGGCAGTGGCGGCAGGGTCTGATGGGATTTGTAGTTCTGAAGGACACCAGGTTAGAGAAAGGTGACCTTGGCTCTTTGATTCTCAACACCCGCCATCACTACAGAGCACACTCGGATTGTGTGTTCTCTTCCCAGCCTTTTCTCTTAATTATGAAATGCCTTGATTTATGACGCTTGGGTTGGCTTTTCCAGCTTGCGTAAGGACTCGCCATGATATAGGACGCCATAGACTCATTTGCTGCCACGTTGGCAGAAACCAATCACCCTGCCGGGCTTCGGGGAAATGACCCAGGCGACTTCTGTAACAGAGCCCCAAAGAAATGGCCCTGCAGAGATTGGACGGGGTGGGGTATCTGTTAATTTGTGGTTTGCAAAAAATAAAAAAATCTGCATTCCTTAGGTTCTGTTGGCACACTTCAAAAGAGCACCAGGCCTTGAGTGCAGGCAATGAATCACTGCTAGCAAAACTCTGCATCGCTGCCTATTAATGCGTGAATCCAAAGACGCCCTTCAGGCTTGGTTTCTAAACTCCAGATTGGCTGTTTGGGTAGTTGTGGGTTTCGGGCTCCCTTGCTAGCCTTCCAAAGAATGAAATGAAGCTTTGGGACAGAGGCCGTTTCCAATTGAATTTGGTGTGTGTTGGGTTGTTTTTTGCTTTTTTTAAAAAAAAATAAAATCTCCCCCGTCTACCCTTTGATCTCTGTTTTGGTGTCTGCGAAGCCTCACACGCAAAATGCAATTATTTTAACAAAGGAGAGCGCCAATCTCGGTGGAAAATCAGGTGCGAGACCAACACGGTAAACAGATTGAGCAAACGGGGTGTGTAAGAAGCCTGTGGCTGGTTTGGGAAAGATCGGAAGATCACCATATTACTCATAATCCCTGCACACGCATGAGTACAGTCTGCTCCTTCGCTTTGGCGCATGAGATCATAGCATTGCGGAGTTGGAAGGAACTACAAGGATCATGGAGTCCCAACTCCCTGCAATGTAGGAATCTTTTGCCCAATGTGCAGCCTCAAGATTAAGAGTCTCATGCTCTAACCAACCAAGCTATTCCAGCTGTTAAAATGCTTTCCACCCTCACATCCCAAGTTCATCTCCGTTTCCTATCTCCTGCTTCCCTCTCAAGCAGCAAAAATACATTTTTGCTGTGGCCCGTCATGCATAACCAGGGATCCCCAAGGTTCCCTAGGAATCAAAATCATTCCTGCCGTGGCTTCCACAACCTGGTGCTCTCCGGAAGTTTTGAACTCCCGTCAGCTTTTGCCACCACGCTCCCTCCTGCACCCTTTCTAGGCCAGTGCCTGCCACCTCCAATTTCTATAAGCTCGTACCAAAAGCACTTTGTTTTGTTTTTAATCTGCATACCTTTTCAGCACGTCAGAAAGGTGCATTGGCTAGATAGCTCCGTTGGTTAGACTGTGGTGCTGATAAGCCCAAGGTTGCAGGTTCGATCCCCAGATGAGAAAGCTGTATATTCCTGCATTGCAGCTGGTTGGACTAACTGATCCTCTTAAGAGTCCAACTCTACCATTCTGTGAATTCCAGTCAATTGATCCAATGCTCAGTCCATTTAAAGCTGTGACTGAGTGTAAAAACCCTGTTGAATGCAGCACAACTCGCTTCTTTTAAGCACGCATTGGGTGGCTCTATATATGTTGGAAGCTCTAGTACTCGAGGGTTAAGGATTCACCATTAAGCCAATAATAATAATAATAATTTATTATTTATACCCCGCCCATCTGGCTGAGTTTCCCCAGCCACTCTGGGCGGCTTCCAATCAAGTGTTAAAAACAATACAGCATTAAATGTTAAAAACTTCCCTAAACAGGGCTGCCTTCAGATGTCTTTTAAAAAGAAGATAGCTGCTTATTTCCTTCACATCTGAAGGGAGGGATCCACAGGGCGGTCGCCACTACCGAGAAGGCCCTCTGCCTGGTTCCCTGTAACCTCACTTCTCGCAATGAGGGAACCGCCAGAAGGCCCTCTGTGCTGGACCTCAGTGTCCGGGCTGAATGATGGGGGTGGAGATGCTCCTTCAGGTATACAGGACCGAGGCCGTTTAGGGCTTTAAAGGTCAGCACCAACACTTTGAATTGTGCTCAGAGACGTACTGGGAGCCAATGCAGATCTCTCAGGACCGGTGTTATGTGGTCCCGGTGGCCGCTCCCAGTCACTAGTCTAGCTGCCGCATTCTGGATTAATTGCAGTTTCCGGGTCACCTTCAAAGGTAGCCCCACATAGGGTGCATTGCAGTAGTCCAAGCGGGAGATAACCAGAGCATGCACCACTCTGGTGAGACAGTCCGCAGGCAGGGAGGGTCTCAGCCTGCGTACCAGATGGAGCTGGTAGACAGCCGCCCTGAACACAGAATTAACCAAGTCTTCGCCAACCTGGTGCCCACCAGGTACCTTGAACTACAACTCCTGCCAGCCCAGTCGCGATGGGAATTGTCGTCCAAAATATCTGGAGGGCATCAGGTTGGCAAGATGTGGGTGAAGCCGGAGGCGTTAAGGAAGAAGCTTGTGCAATGAGCCCTTTAAATCAGAAAGAGGGAGCTTCAGGCCTTGAGCCCAAAGGTAGGGGAAGCAGAGGCCACAAACCTCTCAATGCTCTGCCCCTCACTGCTCCTGCTCTGGTGTTTCCCCTTGTGCTTTGGCCTGAACAACAGCTCAGTCGGTAAAGCATGAGACTCTTAATCTCGTGGGTTCAAGGCCCATGTTGGGCAAAAAGATTCCTGCATTGCAGGGGGTTGGACTAGATGACCCTCAGGGTCCCTTGCAGTTCTGTGATTAATAATAATAATAATAATTCTGGGCGGCTTCCAACAAAATATTAAAGTACAGTAATGCATCAAACATTAAAAGCTTCCCTAAACAGGGCTGCCTTCAGATGTCTTCTAAAAGTCTGGTAGTTGTTTATCTCTTTGACATCTGATGGGAGGGCGTTCCACAGGGCGGGCGCCACCACCGAGAAGGCCCTCTGCCTGGTTCCCTGTAACTTGGCTTCTCGCAGCGAGGGAACCACTAGAAGGCCCTCAGAGCTGGACCTCAGTGTCCGGGCTGAACGATGGGGGTGGAGATGCTCCTTCAGGTATACTGGACCGAGGCCGTTTAGGGCTTTCAAGGTCAGCACCAACACTCTGAATTGTGCTCGGAAATGTACTGGGAGCCAATGTAGGTGTTTCAGGACAAGTGTTATGTGGTCTCGGCGGCCACTCCCAGTCACCAGTCTAGCTGCCGCATTCTGGATTAGTTGTAGTTTCCGGGTCACCTTCAAAGGTAGCCCCACGTAGAGTGCATTGCAGTAGTCCAAGCGGGAGATAACCAGAGCATGCACCACTCTGGCAAGACAGTCCACAGGCAGATAGAGTCTCAGCCTACGTACCAGATGGAGCTGGTAAACAGCTGCCCTGGGCACAGAATTGACCTGTGCCTCCATGGACAGCTGTGATTCCAAAATGACTCCCAGGCTGCGCACCTGGTCCTTCAGGGCACAGATACCCCATTGAGGACCAGGGAGTCCCCCACACCTGCCCGCCTCCTGTCCCCCCAAAACAGTACTTATGTCTTGTCAGGATTCAACCTCAATCTGTTAGCCGCCATCCTCGAATTGAGATAATGCTTCATGCCAGCCTGGGTGAAATATAGAGGCAAGTTGGCTGTGTGTTTGTTAGACCTGTATTTTCCCATGCAACCTATAGTACAAGAGGGAAAGGGAGTTGCCTCTGTTGCTCTGCCTACTTTTTGCCTCTGGCCCCATCGATGTGGCCCCCATGAGGCACTGTGGCCCTCCAGCCATAAAAGTTTGGCCCACAAGAAAGAAGGGCTTTCTCGCTGGTTCTGTGGGATGCGGGTGGCGCTATGGGTTAAACCACAGAGCCTAGGACTTGCTGATCAGAAGGTCGGCGGTTCGAATCCCCGCAACGGGGTGAGCTCCCGTTGCTCGGTCCCTGCTCCTACCAACCTAGCAGTTCGAAAGCACGTCAAAGTGCAAGTAGATAAATAGGTACCACTCCAGCGGGAAGGTAAACGGCGTTTCCGTGTGCTGCTCTGGTTCGCCAGAAGCGGCTTAGTCATGCTGGCCACATGACCCAGAAGCTGTATGCCGGCTCCCTTGGCCAATAAAGCAAGATGAGCGCCGCAACCCCAGAGTCGTCCGCAACTGGACCTAACCGTCAGGGGTCCCTTTACCTTTAGGTTCAATTCTAATCCTTCTAACCTCCTTTGGGGTGGGTTTGCGGGTTTGGCAGAAGGAGATAGGATCTGCCCATGTGGTGGAAGCTCTAGCTCACATGGCCCTTAAATGTAAAATGTATGATGATCTCCACCATCAGTTTCTAGACCATCTATGTATTCCAACATGGAAACCAGAGACAGGTTATACGCTCCTTATTACAGTGGAGAGACCAGGAACTCACCAAGACAGTAGCTAAGTTCCTCTATTTGATTTTTTTATCGCTGAAGTACGCTGCAGGATCCTGCCCTTGCTGGAAACCCACAGAGATGAAACATATTTCTCGCCTCTTCTTCCCTTTGGCGGGTGGCTGTGCTGTTGGGTTGGCGACGAAATCGCACTGGCTTATTTATTCTGAATGTGTTCTGAATGTTCCTATGTGATGCCAATAAAAGTGACTTGACTTGACTTGATAAAAGTTTGACCATCCCTGCTTTAGAGCAAAATGGGAGACATCAGCAGGTCAACAGATTTCAACTGACATTGAAATAGCCATTCGATTTAGCGATTGCTAAAATAGCCTTTTGTGATTGTGCAAAGAAATGGGAGATAAGGTGGAAGCCATGTTCAAATTCATCCCTGAATTTCAGAAGGAAATGTCGCCTTCATTCCGCACTGCTTCAGACACACTAGAACCAAAGCCTTCAGCTTCGAGGTTAAAATCATCATTCAATTAACAAAAGTTTTATGGTTGATTAATTCACCGGGTAAATGGATCAGACGTTGCAGCTTTGATAAATACGAGCCCCTTAGAGCAGCCTTTCTCAACCTGCGGGTCCCCAGATGTTGTTGAACTACAACTCCCGTTACCCCTAGCTAGCAAGGCCAGAGCTCAGGGATGATGGGAGTTGTAGTCCAACAACATCGGGGGACCCACAGGTTGAGAACCGCTGCCTTAGATGAAAGCACCTGACCAGCACCTCCCCAATAAAGGGTGATCCCCCTGATGACATAATGGGCTTAGTGGCCAAACAAAGCCTGGCCAATTAGCGAACCAATTTGTCTGCCTTGCTATGTAATCTGCCTGTATCCCTTTCCCCCTTCCTAGGGCTCAAGGTAGAAACTCGTGTTTTTTTAAAAAATTAAAACTATGACAGAGTTGTGGAACGAAATAAAAACAGTAAACCATGACACAAAATTACAATCCTGCTTCACCGAATATCAAAAGGTATTTAAATACCCCACCAGTAATGAAGAATGAGAACTTTCTGACAGTAAGGGCAGTTTGACAGTCTCCCTTGGGAGGTTGTGGACTCTCTGTCCTTGGAGGTTTTTAAGCAGAGGTTGGGTGGCCATCTGTCAGGGATGCTTTAGCTGAGTTTCCTGCATTGCAGGGGGTTGGACTAGATCATGGGCAGGCAAACTAAGGCCCGGGGGCCGGATCTGGCCCAATCGCCCTCTAAATCTGACCCCCGGACGGTCAGGGAATCGGCATGTTTTTACATGAGTAGAATGTGTCCTTTTATTTAAAATGCATCTCTGGGTTATTTGTGGGGCATAGGAATTCGTTCATTATTATTTTCTCCCCAAAATATAGTCCAGCCCCCCACAAGGTCTGAGGGACAGTGGACTGGCCCCCTGCTGAAAAAGTTTGCTGACCCCCGGATTGGATCATGGGTAGGCAAACTAAGGCCTGGGGGCCGGATCCGGCCCAGTCGCCTTCTAAATCTGGCCCGTGCACGGTCCAGGAATCAGCATGTTTTTACATGAGTAGAATGTGTCCTTTTATTTAAAATGCACCTCTGGGTTATTTGTGGGGCCTGCCTTTTCACATGAGTAGAATGTGTGCTTTTATTTAAAATGCATCTCTGGGTTATTTGTGGGACATAGGAATTCGTTCATTCCCACCCAAAAAATATAGTCCGCCCCCCCCCAAGGTCTGAGGGACAGTGGACTGGCCCCCTGCTGAAAAAGTTTGCTGACCCCTGGACTAGATGAAACTTGGGGGTCCCTTTGAATTCTACAGTTCTCTGATTCTATGAACCTCTCTGCGAAACGTGGTTTTACAAGCATTGGCAAGGGATATGACGAGGCTCCGTGTCAGAGCTCTTGTTTTCCATGCAAAAACAAACCGTCCCAGGTTCATTCCCTCTCCAGGGTAAAGTTACAAAGAAACTGCTGCCAGACAGCACACACCGCTAAATGCACCGATTGCCTGACCCGGCCACATTCACACCATGCATTTAAGGTACTGTGATACCACTTAAAACCGTCCTGGCTTTCCCCAATGAATCTTGGGAAGTGTAGTTTTCTAAGGGTGCTGAGAGTTGTTGTTGTTTAGTCGTGTCCGACTCTTCGTGACCCCATGGACCAGAGCAGGCCAGGCACTCCTGTCTTCCACTGCCTCCTGCAGTTTGGTCAAACTCATGCTGGTAGCTTCGAGAACACTGTCCCACCACCTCGTCCTCTGTCGTCCCCTTCTCCTTGTGCCCTCCATCGTTCCCAGCATCAGGGTCTTTTCCAGGGAGTCTTCTCTTCTCATGAGGTGGCCAAAGTCTTGGAGCCTCAGCTTCAGGATCTGTCCTTCCAGTGAGCACTCAGGGCTGATTTCCTTCAGAATGGATCGGTTTGATCTTCTTGCAGTCCATGGGACTCTCCAGAGTCTCCTCCAGCACCAGAATTCAAAAGCATCAATTCTTTGGCGATCAGCCTTCTTGATGGTCCAGCTCTCACTTCCATACATCACTACTGGGAAAACCATAGCTTTCACTATACGGACCTTTGTCGGCAAGGTGGTGTCTCTGCTTTTTAAGGTGCTGTCTAGGTTTGTCATTGCTTTTCTCCCAAGAAGCAGGCGTCTTTTAATTTCATGACTGCAGTTACCATCTGCAGTGATCATGGAGCCCAAGAAGGTAAAATCTCTCACTGCCTCCATTTCTTCCCCTTCTATTTGCCAGGAGGTGATGGGACCAGTGGCCATGATCTTCGTTTTTTTGATGTTGAGCTTAACTTTTATATGCCTCTTGTCTTTGTCCATGGCTGAGAGTTGTTAGCCCCTAGTCCTTTCCCATAACTTCTGTCCTCAGAGTGGTTTAACCCATCAGTCCCTTTTCACAGGGAACTCTGGGAGCTGTAGTTCCGGGAGCGGAATGATGGGGGTCTCATAAAAACTTCCAACACTCTTAACAAACTACAGCTTCCAGGATTCTTGAAGGAGGGGGGCTGAGCCTTGACTATTTGAAGTGGCATCACAGTGCTTGCAGTGTATGCTGTGAATGTTGCATCGATATACAGCCATTTCTGGCAATTTCTTGACCATTTCTACACAAAGGTGGCCTTACACTTCCACCTTCCCGCAACATATTGTGTTACCTGTGAACAGAAGTGCATTTTCTCGAGCACATTTTAATCCACCAATATTTTTTTCCAGTGCTGTATTGTAAACGTGTGGAAATAACTTCTCCCCGTCCCCTCTGCAAAACCCCACACATGCACACTTTTCTAAAACAGCATTTCAACCCCTCCTGTGCAAGAGACAGATCTCCAGTTGCTATCAACACAATCTAGCTGCAGAGGTGTGTAGGGACATCACAACTTGTGAATGGTCGTAATTCTTGCCATGAATTAAGCGGAGGAAGGTTTTTGCAATAATTTTTATTAAAGGCTTTCCAACATATTCTACAATAAGAAACAAAATAATCTGGAAAGAAATAATACAGAACAATATGGAAAGAAAGCAGGAAAGTGAGAAGAAATAAAATAGTAACAATCACCAACATAGCAATGATCCTAATAAAACACACAGTTATATATTTATGTATCATTGTTTAATCTGAATCTTCAATCTGCGCACAGAGAGTTTGCTCGTCCCCGCTCCCACCTGGGAGGGTTAGCAGAGGAAGATTTTCAAGCAATTACACCTGCAGTTAGAAGACTGGCCTCACCTGATGATAGGTTGAGTTGAAAGTTCCCTCCTGACTGAGGAATCCACAGGTGGTGCCCACTTTGGTTTAAACAAAATAAAAAAATTCCTTCCAGTAGCACCTTAAAGGTAAAGGGACCCCTAACCATTAGATCCAGTTGTGACCAACTCTGGGGTTGCGGCGCTCATCTCGCTTTATTGGCCGAGGGAGCCGGCGTACAGCTTCCGGGTCATGTGGCCAGCATGACTAAGCCGCTTCTGGCAAACCAGAGCAGTGCACGGAAACACCGTTTACCTTCCCACCAGAGCGGTACCTATTTATCTACTTGCACCTTGACGTGCTTTCGAACTGCTAGGTTGGCAGGAGCAGGAGGGACCAAGCAACGGGAGCTCACACCGTCGCGGGGATTCGAACCACTGACCTTCTGATCGGCAAGTCCTAGGCTCTCTAGTTTAATCCACCCACGTCCCAGAGACCAACTAAGTTTGTTATTGGTATGAGATGAAAAAGTGTGCATGCACACGAAAGCTCATACCAATAACAAATTTAGTTGGTCTCTAAGGTACTACTGGAAGGAATTTTTTTATTTTGTTTCGACTACGGCAGACCAACACGGCTGTAACTAGCACTTTGGTTTAATCACTCATCAGTGATGAATGAGGGCTCTGATTCTCTGCAGACGAAGACCTTGACTCCCCACAACGGTCTTCCACCCGGCTCCTGTCTTATGGGAAGGAAAGCGTTTTTGCACAAAACCACAACAGTGAGCATTAGGTTCCAAAGTCTGGAAATCAAACTGCAAGATTTGTCTTGCAGCTCCATGTCATGGCGACCTGAGCATGAATCCTATTGAATTTGGGTTTAATCAAACCAACCTAGAAAAGATGGATTGGGTGATCATGTGGGCAAGCTGGAATGAGCAGAGCTGAACGTTAAGGGCCAGACATCCTTGGATGTTGTCTTCTCCAACCAAATAGAAGCCCTTGTTACCTTTTGCTCCCATTCTGCCTCTCGCATTTATTTTCGTTGTTTTCCCCTCTCTCAAAAGATGTAAGCTCCATGGGGCAGAGATCTCTTTTCCTACGGTTTCTCTGCAAAGTTCTAGCTACATAAAAGCATCAGACTGATGCTCAAAGATCTGTCTAGTACAACACCCTGAACCCCAGCTGCCACCTTGTATTTAGAAAGCCCACAAGCGAGACGCAGAATCACCGAACTGAGTCTTTAGCTGAATTAGCTTGAATACAAGGCAGATCGGAGCAGGAGACTTTCAGATGCTGCTAATCTCTCTCCACGGACCTTGGCATCAGGACTTTTGCACCCTTACTCCCATTTTGATTCCTGCTTTCAGAAAACCCATACTGTCTCTCTCACACATATATACACAACCTTAGCTAAAATGGAACCATACAGTTGATTCGGACTACAACTCCCATCAGCACCAGCCTGCCTCCTGGTTTCATCAGCAGAAAATCTTGCCCATGTTCTAGCAACTGATGCAGAACAGCAGGTGTGGCTGGTGATAGCTCGGGGGGGGGGGG
>JAXCMG010000060.1:619475-655708 GCA_034642415.1 Podarcis siculus
TTCACATTTGCCCTAATAAAGTCCAGCCCGGCTGTGAAAAGAGGGGCACTCTGCACTTGCTCAGGGGTACTGTCCTCCTGGCTTTTGTTTGTTTAGTCGTTTAGTCGTGTCCAACTCATTGTGACCCCATGGACCAGAGGACAACAGGCACTCCTGTCTTCCACTGCCTCCCGCAGTTGGGTCAAACTCATGCTGGTAGCCTCGAGAACATTGTCCAACCATCTCGTCCTCTGTCGTCCCCTTCTCCTTGTGCCCTCAATCTTTCCCAACATCAGGGTCTTTTCCAGGGAGTCTTCTCTTCTCATGAGGTGGCCAAAGTCTTGGAGCCTCAGCTTCAGGATCTGTCCTTCCAGTGAGCACTCAGGGCTGATTTCCTTCCGAATGGAGAGGTTTGATCTTCTTGCAGTCCATGGGACTCTCAAGAGTCTCCTCCAGCACCATAATTCAAAAGCATCCATTCTTCGGAGACCTCCTGTCTTTACATTTGCCCTAATAAAGTCCAGCCCAGCTGTGAAAAGAGGGGCGCTCTGCACTTGCTCAGGGGTACTTTCCTCCTGGCTTCACATTTGCCCTAATAAAATCCAGCCCGGCTGTGAAAAGAGGGGCGCTCTGCACTTGCTCAGGGACACTGTCCCCCTGCCTCCCCCCTACCCACTTAATGGTTGGAAAGGAAGCTGCCCGAGCCCTGGAGACCCCCCGCGTCCCTTGCCCACGCCTCCCTCCCGACGGCGCCAGGCCCTCCTACCCCTCCCCGCTTTCTCTTCCTCCGGCGAGGCAGGCAGGGCGCGCCCGAGGCGGAGCCGGTCCCTCCCCAGGCGGCCCGGGAGGAAGCTCATAAATAGAGCGCGGCCGGGCGGAGGAGGGCGCCTGCTGGAGCGTAGTGCAGTGGATAGAGGGGGACGCCGCCCGCTTGCGCGCCCGCCTGCCCGGGACTCGCCGGTTCGAGTCCCGCCAGCCGCCCTCCTGGCATGGCTTCGCTGCTGGGCTCATACGCCTGGTCCGAGAGACTGGAGTGCTCCGCGCTGGAGCTGCCCGACGGGGGCGCAGCATCCGCCGGCGGCGTCGGAGGGAGCCGGCCGGAGAAGGGGTCCCCCGAAAGCCGCATCCGACGCCCCATGAACGCCTTCATGGTATGGGCCAAAGACGAGAGGAAGCGTTTGGCTGTCCAGAATCCGGATCTGCACAACGCCGAGCTGAGCAAGATGTTGGGTAAGGCGGACGCGGGAATGAGCGCGCGCGCAAGGAGTGCGGGAAAGAGCGCATCTCGCTATTCGAGTTTTGTTTTTCAAAAAGTTTTTTAGGTTTGATTACCTTTTTAAAGCTTTAACATTCGGTTCTGTGTTTTTAGATCTCTCAGTTTGCTTTGCAGGCCGTCTGATTTAGCCGGCGCTCTGTGCGTAAAAATCCTTTCTGCGCGTAAAAATCGGTTCAGGGCGCGGGGTGACTGCCCAAAGGCACTGAGATCGCGGCGTTTAACAAGGAGGAAAGGCCTGATCCGGCCGCAGTTCAGCAACCTCTAAGCCCGTTGAGGTTTACTTGGTGGTCCGTTCCCGAGTTCCCATCAAAAACACCGATAAAAGAGCCCCCGGTTTGGCTGTAGCTTTGGAGTCAATGGGGACTTTGGAGTGATGGGGTTTGGTCGGCGCGCTCAGGAGTCGCTCCGAAGCGGGTCCCTTTGCAGTGGAAGTTCTTAAGTGGGTTTCCCGTCAGCTGCGGTTTGCTCAACCTATCGGATCGGGGCCCTCAGTATCTCGGAATCGGGAAAAGCCGGTGAAAAGGAGTCGATTCACTTTATTTTTTCACAAAGTTATCAGATTTCTTAATCTTTTTTTTTTTAAAAAAGTGGGCTTTTTTTGCACGAGTCTCCCTATTTTTTATTTTGCTTAAAGCTACTTTAAAACCGTGCGAAAGTTCAAAAGATGCCTCCCTAATGCCCCACCCTCACCCCAATAAAATTAAAGCTAAATAAATAAATGACCGTGCTTTTTTATGATTAAGAGCTCACCTTTGCAAATAACCCGCTGGGCAGAATGAGATCAGTTTTCCTGGAATAAAGGTGAGGGGAAAAGGCCTAAAGTTTATTGCAAACTTGACGTGTCGCAAATGCACACAATAAATCCGGGGGGGGGGGGTAGCTATATTCTGTATGTATTGTTCTGAAAAGCGTCAACGACCTAATACTGTATAAACAATATCGTACATATTTTAGGGGAGGTGCTTCGAAAACTTTGAAAGCTCTCTAATAGGCGCTCTTTCTGTTTTCTTCCCGAAGGAGTATTAAAGGGCAGGAGGGAGGAATAGCCATATATAACACCACTTTTATTTTTATCTAGGAAATTAAATTACAGCTTTATTAATTTTTAAATAAATGAATAGGGCATTTAAATTTGGTTTTAATGATGGATACGGCACACCAAGAAGAATACTGCTGAATATATATATTTTTTAAGGAATGAAGGATATTTAAATCATGTATAATTAAATCAAAAACAACACAACAGCTGTGATGTACTTATTCATATCTGTATAGTCGCTGTTTATTAAACTCACGAGTCCCTCAATCAAGCAAAAAGGTCTCCAAGCCACTGGCAACATATTTAAAAACATGAAGAAAGAATAAATATTATACTAAAGTATAGACACATTTTTTTTGGCCAAAATGCGGGAGGCAGTGGAAGACAGGAGTGCCTGGCGTGCTCTGGTCCAGGGGGTCACGAAGAGTCGGACACGACTAAAGGACTAAACAACAAATAGACACATTTACACAGAAATGGATGCAATGATATAAAATAATAAGAATACACAAAGCAACCCCCGATGATAGCAGCAAAACAAAACAAAAACAAAGCACGTTAAGAACAAGGAACAGCCAATCAAAAGTCTAAGGAGAAAAGGTAGCATCTCCAGGTATTATTCTTATTTTTTTATATGAGCACTACATGTTAATAAATATTTATTTATCATCTTCCTAGCCATGTTCTACATAAAAAGTGCCTAAAGCAATACACTGTGCCAAAACATTTTTTTTTAAAAAATAAAAGTTCAACAGCAATAAGGACAAACAACACTTATAAAATGAAGATAGCACGAACATATTCAACACTTAAAGCAATTCAGAGCATCCCGTATCAAGCACAAACACCAAAGGTTTGTTACACCCGCAACTGCTTGATCTGAATTCGTTCTCTTTCTGGAGAGGCCGTGGAGAGACACTTTCCCTTTCAAAACAGTAATTTTATTTACAATAGAATTTGGGATCAATTTAAAATCACATGTGGGAAAGTGGTAATGAGTAACTAGCTCGCAATTCCCAGCGTTGAATACTTTTCTGCACCTCTAGATGTAACCATTTAAGCCACTTATCCTAAGTTTATGTGTCCGTTGGAAGCAAATTCCACTGAAAGGTGCATTAAGCGTTCAGTCGGAACCAGTTTTAAATAGAGCACAAGGAACTTTTAAATATTTGCATCAGTATTTCAGGTTTGCGCTGTCTCACCCTGACCAGCTGATTTAGAAATAAATGCCTCTGATTTCAATTGCATTTACTTCCAAGTAAGCGTATGTAAGGTTACAGCCATAACTTGCTACGGGGTTGTGCAAGGGTAATCTGCAGGAATATCTGTCCTTGAAAACATTTTTCTGCCCGTGAGCTTTTCATTTGATTTCTCAAATGCTGGAAATTCAGCACATTTTCTTGGCGTTCTTCGTAACTATACAAACCTCTGTCCCACAAGTAAGAACCTTTACCTGTAAATTAGGCTGCTGCCCCTTTCTCCCCACCTGTCCCCAGATTTTCAGCACCCTCTTGAAAGATGCTGTGCTCACATTACCCATTGGGTTGCAATGCTGTTTTAGTTTCATTTAAGAGGCGACGCATCAAAATTAGCAGACGTGGCTTACTTAAAGGTCCACGAATTTCAGTGGGACTTCTTCGACTAAAACATACTTCAATACAACCCACTTTCCCAAGCCTGATTACAGCAGAGATTTATATAAGGTTTGGCCATATCAGAGGTTCCACGTTGAACCCTTTTCCTAAAAATTCCTGCCCTGGGTTTTCCTTTATCACAGCTGCCACACACCGCCTTGACATTTCCCTCAAGCTCGGCCGTCATGACCCCAAGATCTCTTTCCTGCTTATCGCTGCCAGTTCAGTGTATTGATTTCATTTAGGGTTTGGTTTTATTTTCTTCCACTGTGGACCACTTTATAGCTCAGGGTGCTGAATCGCCTGAAGTCCCATTTTGCTGCCTGTTTCCCCAGTTTGGAGAGATCTTTTGGGGGCTCTTTGTGGTCTTTTCGGGGTTTCGCGCTCCTGAGACACTTAATGTTGTCTACAGACCTGATTCCCATGCCATTCGACTCCTAGTTCTGCAGTCCATCATGCTGTGTTACGGAGGATCAAGCCCCAGTAACAATCTCTGCATCTGAAGGAAATTCCATCAATAGGAATACCTTGGAACACTGGGAATTCTACAGTTTTTTGGTTTTTTTAACAAGATTCCCCCAGAGTCTATGACCAGGCACCCTTATGCTGGTGATAAATGATGCAAGCTGGACTTCATCTGCATTGTACATTAATTAATTTGCAGGTTCTAGAAGACTAGCTGCGCAGGAGCGAAAAAGGCCGAGCAGTTAATAAGGCTTTAATTTCTGTATCACTTATCATTTCCATTGGTAGACAGCTTGCTATCTGAGATCTCAAAGAGTAGTTTGCAATAGATAAATAAGTACAAACACAGTAAGTGCCATGAAATCCATATTATTATTATTAAGTGTAAATCAAACGATCTGCCAAACAAAATATATAAGCAATACCCTTGCGCAGAAACACAAAATTAATACCAACACAAAATCAATACAAAAACCAGAGAGCCTTACAAAGCAGCGTAATGCAAAATTTCAAACAACGGAACACGCAATATTCACATGACCTCTCAACCTCACTCCCTATCCGTTCCTTGCAACCATTTCCTCATCTATTGCCATGCAGAAACCTTCAAAGGCGAGTTGAGGGTTGGGACTTTTGGAACACGTTTCTTGACCTGGTGGGGGAATCTGTGGAGGGCGACAGAATGGCAGAAACTGGTGCGGGGTGTGAGGAATAGGACTCTATTTTTTGTTTTTTCTCTCTCCCTTTTAACTTGATGCAGAGCAGGCAGACGTTCAACAGGTGCACCTCTCTCCCTGCTTCTCCAAGCCCAGCAAATTCTTAGTTTGTTTATCATTAATAGAACTATTTATTGATGCCTTCGCACAACAGACGCATCAGGGGCACACAACGCTAATGGAAAAGAAAAAAATTAAAACCACATGACAATGCAAAGTGGTTATACTGATAGTAAAACTGTACCTCTTGAAATTCTGCCTGTGAAACTGCACCTAACAGCAGGAAAGGGAAAATAAAAAGATGGCACAGGGTGGGGAAGGCGGGTGGAAAGAAATGATAAAAGCTGCTCAGACTCTGAATTGTGCCTACCGTTAGTCCTGCTCAGAGTAGACTCATTGAAATAAAGGGAGCTGAGGTTGCCATGATTTGCAATGGACGGCAGCTTGCTCTGCTGTGATCCGGTGCTGCAGTCCAGAGTTTGGGAGCATAGCTGTCAACGTTTCCCTTTTTAAATTCCCTTATTCCGAATAGGATTCCTTGCAAGAAAAGGGAAAAATTGACAGCTATGTTTGGGAGAGAAGAAGGATCTGGGGGGAAGTCAAGGCAGGATAGAAACGGCACAGATTTGCCAAGCTCATGGTAAACATTCTTGCTTTAAAACGAAGTGTGGTGCTGAGAATGCCGAGGTCGTAGGTTCGATCCCCGTACGGGACAACTGCGTATTCCTGCACTTTCAGGGGGTCAGACTAGATGATCCTCAGAGTCCCGTCCAACTCTACAATTCTATGATCCTAAGCAAAATTTGATACTCCTCCCTCCTCCCTGCCCCGGGAGCATCGCTCAGCATTTAAAACATCAGGCTCAGATTCGGATTGGTGGATTTGCATGTGAGTTGACCGCCTCTCCTTAACCAAGTTGATGTCCATAGTAGGAACACAGGCAGAGTCAGGCCGCTGGGTCCATCTAGTATCGTTGACACTGACTGGCAACAGCTCTCCAGGGTCTTTCCCAGCCTTACCTGAACATACATACTGGGGAGTGAACTGGGAATCTGCCGCTCAGCTGCATCTAAATTCACCTTTTGCTCTTTCTGCGATGCAGCAGATTAGAGTGGCCGAAGGTGCATAAGTTCACCCACGAAAGCTTTTGCTCCTTGCGAGGAGGAGACGCTCCCTCTTGACATTTCCTTTTTCCTTCCTTGACACAGCAACACTCCAGGAACAAAAGTGCTCTCAACCCACAAACCTGTTGATTACATTTGCGCTCACTAATTAAATTATCCCTGATCCGGCTATAAACAACTCTGGCCGTCTATTGCCGAATTATTTCAGATTTAACTCCCGACCTTCGTCGATTTTGCTCCCTTCTGAAATTCTGGGTATACTTGGGTGTCAAGAATGAGGTGTTGGGCAATGGCAAAAGTGTGCTCACTCAAGAACATTTAGATGTGAAGCAGGTTTTAAGGGGGGGTCGTCGGTCTGCTTTGAGGCTGCCGTCACACTTGGCAACCGTGGCAAGTGGAAGCGGAGCTTGCTTGGCGAAGTCCATTGAGTTCAATAGGTCTACTCTGAGTACAGCTCGCACTGGACATCCCCCTGTAAAGCCTCCAAGTTGCATTTCCCAGTTTTCCAGGGGTGTGCAAAGAATTGCCTCTCCCCATATGAACTGACCCAAACCTTGTGATCAGCCTCTGAGGGCCTTCTTCATGTGCCACACAATACCCCTTCTACATTTATAAGAACTTGATTGTTTAGTGTGGCAGCACCTGCACTTTGGAACTCCCTGCCACTTGAGAGCAAGCAGGTGCCTTTGATTTTCTCTTTTCGGCACCTGCCAAAAACCATTCTTGTTTAGACAAGCCTGTCTGGATGCTTAAGACAGTTGAGGTGATTTCCAGATGTTTTGATTTTTGTATGCTTTTAAGTATGGCTGTGAATTTTCCTCGGTTTTATTATATTATCTTTTCATAAACCGCTTTGAGGGATTTTTTTTAAAAAACAATCAAGCGGTGTAAAAAATGTATGAAATAAATGAATAGGTTGCACCAAACGAGCTGAATCATTATTATTTAATTTGCGCAGAACAGACAATGTTAAATGCGTAGCACTGGGGTGTAACATAATAATAAATAATAATATTTTTTATTTATACCCTGCCCTTCCCGGTTCAGAAAACCGGGCTCAGGGCAGCTAATGACAAATTTAAAACAATTGATGCAACAAAAAAACAGCATAAACTACAGTATAAAACGTGAATAACAATAAATTCAGAATTCAAAAAATCATTTTAGGGGGGAAATCCATCCAATAAACATTAGGTGATCACCAGGGCTAGCTGGCTAAATTAGTCCTATTTGGGCCAGCGAGGGGAGAACATAAGCCGAAACTTTAAAATGATCGCAGTCCTCTGCCCCGAGCAGCTTACAGTCTCGTCACCAACAGTCTGACCATAACAGGCACATAGAGGAGAGGACTGGAAAGGGAGCCGACGTTAACAGGGGGTGACTGTGAGCCGGTGTGCCGAGTCCGGTTCACTGCAGCGCATGCTTTGCTGAATTTCCTCTGTGTGTGCCATCCTTAAAGGTGTTTTCCTCCTCCTCCTCCTTGCTGTCCCCGCAGGCAAATCCTGGAAGGCTTTAAGCCTGTCCCAGAAGCGGCCGTACGTGGAAGAGGCCGAGAGGTTGCGGGTGCAGCACATGCAAGACTACCCCAACTACAAGTACCGGCCGCGGAGGAAGAAGCAGATCAAGCGGATCTGCAAGCGAGTGGATCCGGGTTTCCTGCTGGGGCACCTCTCCAGGGACCAGGACTCCGCGCCGGAGAAACACAGGGTGGCTGGAGAGAAAGACCGGCAGGCCGACTACTCTCCCGGTCCGGTGCTGCCCAGCCTCGGGAGATACCGGGAGGTTCAGAGCAGCGGCGCCGGTACCCCCATGGACACCTACCCCTACGGCCTGCCCACCCCCCCAGAAATGTCCCCCTTGGATGCGATAGACCCTGAGCAGAGCTTCTTCTCCTCCACCTGCTCCGAAGACCCTTGCCGCTCCAACCTGCCTGGGGGCCCCTACTCTCTGGAGTACGCCGGCGGCTCCCTTCAGTGTGGCCGCCCTCTGGGCCACCTGCCCATCTCTCAAACCGCCCACCCTGCTTCTTCCCCTTGCTCGGCTCCCCCCTCATGCAACTACTACCCTCCCCCATCTTTCCACCCGACCATGCAGCCCCACGGCCTCCACCCTCACCTGGGCCAGCTGTCGCCTCCTCCTGAGCACCACCAGAACTTCGACAGCCTGGAGCAGCTGAGCCAAGCGGAGCTGTTGGAGGAGATGGACCGTGATGAGTTTGATCAGTACCTGAATGCCCCCGGACACCCGGAGCCTGGTGGGTTGGTGGTCAACGGGCATGTCCAGGTGTCTCAGGTGCCGGGCGGCTCCCATTCCTCCGAGACCAGCCTCATTTCCGTCCTTGCCGACGCGACAGCCACTTACTACAACAGCTACAGCGTTTCTTAGGCCCATGGGACGAAATCAGCGCCGCAGGCTGACTGAGGACAGGCTTTGGGGTGTTTTGCCGGATGATAAAAACCTGCCTTTGGCCTCTCTCTACCCTTTCTCCTCAGGGTGTCTCTCCCCCGTCTGATCTGAAATCGCCTTGGATGTTGCCTGCTAGGCTTAAGGACTCCTAACATCTTAACTTCAGAAAGGCCTTTTGAAAGTTTTAGTTTGAAAGGCCTTTTCGGTTCCACTTCAAAGGGCCTTTTGATTGACGGCCAGAGCGTCTTAATCGGGAAGCATTCCTGTCCCTCCCATTGGATTGAAGGGTCTCCTCTGATTTTTAGGGTGATTGGAGGGGCAGGGGAACCATGGGACTCTTGCCACAATAGGGGCCTGAAATGCTTGGGGCTGCCCACGTAGGATTTGCAAACTGGAGTCGAAGATGGGGAACTCAAAATTGGCCTCTGTGTTGATCTGAGCAGTTTCCTTCCCACCCGTTAACTCTCGCCCAGGCAGCAGGGGAACAAAAATAAATCTGAAAAGTGAATCTGCTTGGCTGCTCCTCTTGCTTCTCTAAGACGGCAGTCGCCATAACCAAAGATGTTCTTGGGTGTAACACCTTGGAACTAACTCCTAGGCCAATGGTGGGGGGATCTGTGTCCCTCCAGCTGTTGCTGGACACACACACCCTTGTTCCCATCAGCATGGCCGGTGATCGGGGACGATGGGAATTGTATTCTGGCAAAATCTGGAGGGCCAAAGCTTTTCCCCTCCCTGACCTAGGCGGCCCCCGTTAAACAGAGTGTGGTTTGTGCCTTGGTACCATCAGGCAGGGCTGGATCTACACCAGGGGTCAGCAAGGTTTATCTTGCCTGGGCCAGATCGGTGCTGCAGAGATCCCTTCATGGGCCAGATTGTGAGTGTGCGCGCCTGTGATTTTTGGCATGTGCCTCTGCAGAGACGCAATTTTTGGTGCCGCAGAAGCGAGTCCCCGCGCTACGATGATTTAGTGCCACGCGCAAGCAGGCAGCTCGGTTTGGGGCGGCTCGTGGGCCGGTCAAATAACCTCCACGGGCCGTTTCCAGCCCATGGGCCTTAGGTTGCTGATCCCTGATCTACACCGACATGTTAAATGTCATTTCCCCCTACTGGAACGATATTAGATATGTCATTCTAAAACGACACAGGGCATACTTGTCAATTAAAATGTTTTTCACCTTGGTTCCTCTCCCCCACCCCCCCGGTCAAATGTAAGTAATCCCTGACTAGTTGCCAGTTACTACGCTCCTCTGCTCCAGTTTTGCATTTTAATTCTTCCTTTTAATCTCTCTCCTTCAGTTCAGGGGAAACTGAACACCGCCCCTCGAACACCATTGGAACGGGGTTGGGGTTGGGTTGTGTGTTGGAGTTTGAATGCAGTAAAAAAAAAAAAAGGTAAAACACTACATGGGGACATAGGAACAGTGTTTCACCGATAGAGCAGCAGAAAACATTTAAAAATTAAGTGATAAGAAAGACAAGGCAATGGTGCGTTGTGAACATGAAACATAGAACGTCATGTGTCCCTCTGAGACATCAAAACCATTCCTTAACGATCCTTTGATGTTAAAAACCATGAGTGTAGATCCGCTCCAGGTCTTCGTAACAGAGTCCTGCAGGAGGTCTACGCTCAGATTTCTGTCCTTTCATTCCCTTTTGTGGGGCTGGTGTGGGATAGTTTCTCAGGTTGAAGCCAGAAATAGCCCGTCAGAAGGGTACCTGCCACCAACTACAAAACCTCTTTTTAAAAATGATGTTAGTAGGACGAATATTCACACTTTGGAACCGATACCTCTCTCCTCCACTCAATAAAATCTATCCATCAGCCTTGCAATAACTCCTTTGTAGATATGGACTTATTTGAAAGGCTGACTGAGCACCTGTATTTTCAAACTGGGGAGCGTAGTTCATGTAGAAAGCAGTGAGGGGTTGGTTTTTTGTTTTTAGGAAGGGCAAGATCCCTGAAAATGTAGCTGTTTCACCCCTGGGAGAAAGTGCATGCTTGAGTGATAAGTCATCAGGATTGCTGATCCCCAGAGCAATCACAGCAGCAGGAAGAGAAGGGATACTACAGGACTCCTCAATGATGGGAGCAGCATTTCTGGAAATAAAAAATAAAATGCAGTAATGCCACCAAGTCTCAACATGCGCCCTGCATCTTGGGAAACACCAAAATCCCTTAAGTGCACCTTGTGAAAGGCAACCTTTGCATCATGGTGTTTTTTTTCCAGAGCAAGGGTGAAGTTGGTCGACTTCCAGGGATGCCAATCTTTTATGCACGCATCTGCAGAATGACTAATCTGCACAGGGAGAATTTCACTTCTGATGCTTGGCGCAGGATCCTTCCCTGGCGAAAGGGTCCCACTCGGGTCTCCTCCATAGCAAGAAAGCAGAGAGAGAGAGAGCGCTGCTGGGCCAGCCCATTTGGGCCAGCATTCTGATCTCACGGTAGACAACATGAAACCTACAAGCAGATATTGAGCATAATACCACTCTCCTCACCTAGTTGTTGTTGTTTAGTTGTTTAGTTGTGTCTGACTCTTCGTGACCCCCTGGACCAGAGCACGCCAGGCACTCCTGTCTTCCACTGCCTCCCGCAGTTTGGTCAAACTCATGCTGGTAGCTTCGAGAACACTGTCCAACCATCCGTCCTCTGTCGTCCCCTTCTCCTTGTCTTTCCCAACATCAGGGTCTTTTCCAGGGAGTCTTCTCTTCTCATGAGGTGGCCAAAGTCTTGGAGCCTCAGCTTCAGGATCTGTCCTTCCAGTGAGCACTCAGGGCTGATTTCCTTCAGATGGGAGAGGTTTGGTCTTCTTGCAGTCCATGGGACTCTCAAGAGTCTCCTCCAGCACCATAATTCCAAAGCATCAATTCTTCACCTAGTAGCTGTGGTTATTCTTTGACTCCAGTGCCTGGCATTCAAGGTTACACTGCCTCTGAACTTGGAGGTTCTGTTTAGATCATCAAGCCTTTGAGAAGTCTGTCCTCTGTCAATCTGCCCTAAGCCCCTTCTCAGGCTCTTTGAGTCAATGGCAATAGTGGCAACTCAAGCAGTGAATGCTCAATGTTTTCTGTGCCTCCTGCAAAGAAGCATTTTATTTTGTCTGCCAGGAGTCGACTGCTCATCAGCCTTGCTTGGTGACCCCCAGATCTCATCTGGAAGGAGAAGGAAGAGGAAGCAAATTTCTCCCTCTACCCCAGATTTCTTCTCACCATGCATATTTTCTATAAACCTCTGTTTACATTTCATCAACAGATAGTACCAAATTAGGGTATTTTCAACGGGGACCTGTGCTTCAGAGCAGACCGTTTTGTTAGGCAAGGTGAAGTTTGGATGCTCTCCAGGAGCCCTGATAGAAGTGACCTGGCAACCATCCAACTATCTCCTCTAAGAAATCTTTTTTCCCAAGATAGCTGCCCAACGATGGCAACAGTAAAGTGGACACACCCAGAGAGAAAATCCCCTCTCTCGTAACGCCAGAACTATCCAATGCAGCTGAATGTTGGAAGGTTCAGGCCAGATTAAAGGAAGCATTTCTTCAAGGAATGGCATAGTTCACCTATGGAACTCCCTGCCACAAGAGGCAGATGTGAAAGAGGATTAGACAAATTCCTGGAGGAGGAAGGGCTCTTGTGCCCAGGTCCTGCTTGCAAGTTTCCCACAGGCATCTGACTGATCACTGCAGAGGAGACGGTCCACTGTTCTGACCCGGCCAGCGTTTCTAAGGTTCTTAACCAGCCTTCCCTAGAAGCTCCCAGTCTTTCAAGCCAGCTCATTCCAGCACTTAATGCAAGCTTCCTCAACCTCGGCCCTCCAGATGTTTTGAGACTACAGTTCCCATCATCCCTGACCACTGGTCCTGCTAGCTAGGGGTCATGGGAGTTGAAGGCCAAAAACATCTGGAGGGCTGAGGTTGAGGAAGCCAGACTTAATGGCTCTCTTGGCAGCGACGTTTTTGCCCAAACCTTTTAATCCAAATCAAAAAAAAAATTCCTTCCAGTAGCACCTTAGTGACCAACTAAGTTTGTTCTTGGTATGAGCTTTCGTGTGCGTGCACCCTTCTTCAGATACACCAGACTTTTATATATAGTGTGAGGGTGGGGAGGGGCATTACCCAGAAGGGTGGTGGGAATGGGTGATTGGCTGATAGGTGTGGTAAGCCAGTTCACGACTGTTAACGACTGCAATTGGTCTTACAGGAAAAAGCAAGGGGTGAGATGGCCCAAAATAGCTTTATCATGTAAAATGAGATAAGAATCCAATGTCTCTATTCAGACCAGGTCTCTCCATGGTTTTAAGTTTGGTAATAAGTTGCAATTCAGCAACTTCTCTTTCCAGTATATTTCTGAAATCCTTTTGTAATAAGACAGCTACTTTGATAATTTGTATAGGGTTAGGGTTAGATCTTTCTCATCCCTTGCTTTTCCCTCACCCTTCTGAGTAATACCCCTCCCCCCTCACTATATATAAGGTTCTGGTAACTTCTGTTTCAGTGTATCTGAAGAAGTGTGCATGCACAAGAAAGCTCATACCAAGAACAAACTTAGTTGGTCTCTAAGGTGCTTGTTGTTGTTTAGTCATTCAGTCATGTCCGACTCTTCGTGACCCCCTGGACCAGAGCACGCCAGGCACTCCTGTCTTCCACTGCCTCCTGCAGTCTGGTCAAACTCATGCTGGTAGCTTCGAGAACACTATCCAACCATCTCGTCTGTCGTCCCCTTCTCCTTGTGCCCTCCATCTTTCCCAACATCAGGGTCTTTTCCAGGGAGTCTTCTCTTCTCATGAGGTGGCAAAAGTCTTGGAGCCTCAGCTTCAGGATCTGTCCTTCCAGTGAGCACTCAGGGCTGATTTCCTTCAGAATGGATCGGTTTGATCTTGCAGTCCATGGGACTCTCAAGAGTCTCCTCCAGCACCAGAATTCAAAAGTATCCATTCTTCGGTGATCACCCTTCTTTATGGTCCAGCTCTCACTTCCATACATCACTGCTGGGAAAACCATAGCTTTAACTATACGGACCTTTGTTGGCAAGGTGATGTCTCTACTGGAAGGAATGTTTTTATTTTGTTTCGGCTACGGCAGACCAACACGGCTACCTACCTGTAACTAGAACTTTTAATCCAAATGTATCTCGGGGCTTTTTTCCGCCCCCCACAGCTCTTGTGCTTTGTGCCTCTGGAACATCCTTTTCCAGTATGGAGAGGACCTGTTGTCTCATCTCCTCCTGCGTCATTTGTTTTTGTCCTGGTCAGCATTCATTAAATTAGATGGTAGGGTGACAAGCAAACCACTCCCTGATCCGCCACTCTGGGCCATTTCCACACTTCATGAAACGGCTCTTTGTAGGCCCAGCGTGGCAGATCAGGTCAGGGTGTGGCTTGTCATCCACAAACACTCCTCCACCTTCACGTTGCTTTGCACGACATGCCAAGATGCCGTGCTCTCGGTGTGGCAAGAAAACGAGAGAGGTTTCCATGTCCCGGCCATCTGCAGCAGCCGTTGTGTTGCAAGTCGAACCATCCCATTCTTCTCTGAATCAAAACCGGAGTATCCCAAACTTGGGTCTCAAGCTGTTGTTGGGCTACAACTGCCATCATCCTTAGCTAACAGGACCAGTGGTCAGGGATGATGGGGACTGTAGTCCAAAAACATCAGGAGGCCAAAGTTTGCGAAACCCAGCAGGGCTCCTCTTAGTTTCTTAAGGCTACAAACTGGTGCATCTAGGAAAGGGGGATAAATCTGAGTGTTCATTTTATTGAGAAACTACCCCATTTGCTCTTCTTGAGCCGATATGCAAACCGAGACGTGTTTGTCCTTCGAAATGTGCAAGAGTTTGAATTTTGCAGTGCCAACCCTCAACCAAACAGTCTGTGCACTGTTGCATATATTGGGGAAAGTGCACACAAAATGCGTATCTTGGCAAAAAAACAACATACAAAAACACATTTTATCGGGGGAAACAGCTTGCCGAAATGTGTATGTTAGTCAAAAACTGGATGCAAAAAATTTGTTCATTCAGAGGAACTGGCACTGAAGTGCAGCTGAATTTTCATGAGGAATAATAATTTCAAAAATGCGAATTTCTGCCAGTGGAAAAACGAAAAAGTGAAAAGATCCCTTCAGTCCTGCTTTGCATGTTTCATTTTCAAATGAGTTGCACACTGAAAATGTGTGTCTTTTAAACTGGAACTTAAGGGGGGAAATGTGTGAAACAGGAATTCTGTTTTCTTTGGCAGAGACGGCAGGCAAATTCTCACCCTGTCTGTCTAATAGGGACATCTCTCCCATGTAAGCAGCTATGTTCTGGCAGCCTCTGTGGTCCACCCTCTCCAAAGATTTTGCCATTTTGCAAGGCGAGAAGTTGTTGCCCTTGTTTCTTCCCGCGATCCGGCGACTGCTCCCACACTGTTCCAACCCCACTGACGTGAGTGGGAATACCATAGAGTAAATAATTTACGGCCCCGTCTTTAAAACTCACCGCCCAAGTTAAATAATGTGTGTCGAGGGTGCGGTTTCATGAGCAGACTAAAATTCGGGGGGCCTTGCAGAAATAGTGTGTCAGTTTTGCAGGCTGACGGTGCCAGTTGAAAAGTTCAGACTTTTCAGGTGTTTTGTGATTCATTTCAGAGGCTGGCTATTCGGATAGCAGATTCTCAGAGATGTGATTCATTCGTGTGCTCCAGGGCTGAGTCTTGGCTTTAACTAGATCCCCTGATTAATTAATTTAACAGCCTGTTCTGCACACACACACACGCCCAATTAATCTTCTCCGTTTCACATCCAAACATCTTCCTCATCGCTGGCGCAAAGTCTCTGCAAAGCTTTGTTGGAAAGGTTTCCACAACCTCTGGTGTTTTTATCAAACTGTCACTGAAGGAAGATGCTTTTAATGTTTTAACTTGTCCCTTGTATCTCTGCCTGAAATGACACTGTACATATCTGCTTCACAGGATCTCCCCCTTGTCCACCATTTCTGGGACTTTCTTGTATCGATGGAAATTGACTGGTTCCTGCTCCCCCCTTTGTTAATCAGTTATTTAATAGAGTTATTCTTATTGTAATGATTAGTTAGCAGGTTTATATCATTCTTGTTTTTGTTTTTCTAATAATGTCCCTGAAGTGTGTGATTTAATATACAAATAATACTTATATATATATATAAATATATATAAAAATAAATGAATTAAACACCACAATGTTTAAGCTAAGATGTTCCTTTTAATTTTGCTCCCCTCTGTGATCTTAAGTGTGGACATTTTCCATTGGCATAAAGTATTTAAGTTAAATAAATGCATTTTTATATGAAAATTGTCATTTTTTCCGGAGAGTGGGAGGCTTGGGGAAGGTGGAGTCTCATTCCTTTATTTTTTTCTGTTGTCACAGAGATAAAAGGCCACACACTACATTTGAAACACCGTTATTGAAACTCTTCTATAAAATATTAATAGAAAACAAAATTAACAAGAAGAAGAGAAATACATTTAAAGCACTGTAATGCCACTTTAAACAGTTGTGGCGCCCCTCAAATAATTCTGAGAGCTGTAGTGTAATCTTTGAGATTTGCTAGGACCCACCTCCCAGAGTTCTCTGAGGACAGGGATTGATTGACAAACGACTCAGGGAATTGTAGCTCAGGCGGGGGGTGGGGCTGAACAAGGGTTTCCTAGCAACTCTCAGCACCTTTCACAAACTATAGCTCCCATAATTCTGTGGAGGAAGCCATGGCTGTTTAAAGCAGCGGTTCTCAAAGGGTGTGGCAAGAGAGGATGGCAAGTGTGGCAGGAAGATTGAAGGGCAATCAAAGAAACATTTAAACATAGAATTGTAGAGTTGGAAGGGACCGCTAGAGTCATCTAGTCCAACCTCCTGAAATGCAGGGATCTTTTGCCCAATGTGGGAATCAAACCCACAATGCTAGAATTAAGAGTCTCATCCTTCAGTGTAGTGTAGTGTAGTGTAGCAGTAGTTGCGTGGTGAATTCCTGTCCCCTCCAGTGGAAATAAAGACACATGACACAATTATTTAAGGTTAATGGGCTAAATATGGCCACAACTTTATTGGTTACGGGTGATGAGCGGTATTGGCTTAGGCATTGGTCCTAACCGACTATATCCGACTCCAGCCTGTCCGCTTGAAGTCCGGGAAGGGTTAACCACGAGTAGGGGGAGTCCTGCTGATGCACATCAACTAGGAACTCCCCCGGGGTCACCGTTAGGGGGCGTGCCTTAGACCCTCACCTCCATAGGCTTCGGACAGGGCCACGCCCCCCGGAATCCTTTAATGGACTACCCTTCAATATGCGGGGCAGGTGATGGCGCTACCTCCCCTCTTCCATCTACAAAACAATACTAATACCAGTGCCTAATTGCCAATATCAAGAAAGTTGTGATGATTTGCTACGAGGTAGGCGAAACCCAAGTGGCTGGTGTCAATTTGCCAAGTGGAAAAATTCCTACCAGGCCCCTCAATGGCGACCAACCAAGGTCCATAGCAAGGTCAAGGAACGAAAACCTTATAGGGCAGGAGGGTGGGTGGGAAACAGGAACAGCTGGTAGGCGGGAAAAGAGGGAGATCCCCGGCCGCACCTGCGTTTAAATCGGGTGGGCCACGCCGATTGGCTGGCCAGGGGGTGACGCAGCCAGGGATTCCCCCAATCGCGTGGGAACTGGGCTCCAGCCATTGCACGCGTGGTGGGGCCGTGACGCCCGCAATCCCACCTCCTCTGCAGGGCGGAAGTGCTTAGTAATAATAATAATAAATTTTATTTATATCCCGCCCTCCCCAGCCAAAGCCGGGCTCAGAGCGGATAACGTCATACAAGTAGGACAATGCATGAAAACAAGCGATCAATAAATTAAGATACATCCCACAATTAATTCAAACAAATTAAAGTTAAAGTTAAAACTGGACAAGTGGCAATCTTCAGGTTAAAATTGAAGGCGGTTACCACCTGTTTCCACTGATATTATAAGCACCTGAGCGGGCTGGGAACCTCCTTCGTGCTTGTTCTTATACAAGGAGATGAGTACAAAGAGTATAGTATCAAAATATTCTTTTGTTGTCTTTAGTTGTGTTCTAGGTTAGGGTTGCCATATTTCAGAAAGTGAAAAACCAGGACACCCTTGAATTGTTTAACTTTCTTTAAGGAAAACTCGAAAATTGTTGAGTTTTGTTTTGTTTTTTAAAGAGACTCCGAAAAGACGCAACTTTCAATTTACTTGCTTAAGATGCAATTCAAAGCGCCTCTGAAATCCCAGTAATGTCCAAGAAAATCCGGATATGTATGGTAGCCCTATTCTAAATCAGGCACTGATAGGAGTTTCTTCTTTTCGTTTTCCGATGTATTTCTTGCCCCCCCCCCAATTATTGATGTGGCACAAGCAAATTTTTATTCCGAAAGTGTAGAGCGAGAAAAAAGTTGGAGAACCAAGTGATATCATTGTGCTTTAAATGGATGGTGTGGATGAAGCCTAAGTTCCTTACCTTTCAGATGCATAAAGGTAAAGGGACCCCTGACCATTAGGTCCAGTTGTGACTGACTCTGGGGTTGCAGCGCTCATCTCGCTTTATTGGCCGAGGGAGCCAGCATACAGCTTCTGGGTCATGTGGCCAGCATGGCTAAGCCACTTCTGGCGAACCAGAGCAGCACACGGAAACACCGTTTACCTTCCCGCTGGAGCAGTACCTATTTATCTACTTGCACATTGACGTGCTTTCGAACTGCTAGGTTGGCAGGAGCAGGGACCGAGCAACGGGAGCTCACCCCATTGTGGGGATTCGAACTGCTGACCTTCTGATCAGCGAGTCCTAGGCTCTGTGGTTTAGACCACAGCGCCACCCGCGTCCCTTTCAGATGCATAGCTTCCCCCAAATAATCCAGGGAACTGAACTTCCCACCAGCACCACAGAGCTACAATTCCCAGCACCCTTAACAAACTACACTTCTTAGCATGCTTTGGATGAAGCCATGCACTTCAAATGCGCTTTAAATGTATGCTGTGTGCATGACACACACATACAGTGGTACCTCGGGTTAAGAACTTAATTCGTTCCGGAGGCCCGTTCTTAACCTGAAACTGTTCTTAACCTGAAGCACCACTTTAGCTAATGGGGCCTCCTGCTGCTGCCGCGCCACTGGAGCACGATTTCTGTTCTCATCTTGAAGCAAAGTTCTTAACCCGAGGTACTATTTCTGGGTTAGCGGAGTCTGTAACCAGATGGAACAAAAGCGAATTGCATGTTTAAAGTAATGGTCTGGTTTGCTTGTTTGTTTATTTCATAAAAGTCATACGGCGCTTGGTTGTCATAAAAACCTCTAAGTGGGTTACGGAGCAATTAAATAGTTAAAAACATTCCAGGGAAACAAAATCAGCAATGAAATAAAAATGGGTTAAAACACACTTCAACGTTCTACACATCTGAGTAGACCTATCTAAACAAAAATGTTTTTAGCAGGCACCAAAGAGCACACAGCTTGATATCAATAGGCAGGGAGTTCCAAAGTGTAGCCACCGCCAGACTAAAAAAAATTGATTTCTTACAAACATGGAACAGGTATTATGTGGGACTCACAATAGTGCTGGTTCTGTGGTGATGGCAAGAGGTTATTACCGTACTTTTCCGTATATAAGACTATGCTTTTTTACTCTTAAATAATGTTCATAATCTGGGCTCATCTTATACATGGATATTATCGCCCCCCATTTTCTTAAATCGGAGTCCCCCAAAATATGGGGCGTCTTATACATGGGGGCGTCTTATAGACGGAAAAATACGGTATATCCCCATTGAAATGCATTGGGGATGCCTCGCTGACTTCATCTGCCTGCCCTCGGAATTGCTACGGAAGGAATCGCTTTAAATATCGAGCAATTCTGAGAACATGGGAAACCTCAAGAATGCAATGCAGAGGCGGTTTGTTGATCTGCGTTCGTGTGTTGCTTTGAAGAGAGTTTGTGCAACGGCTGGGCGGGACGATGCTATCTTTGTGATAAAGAAGCTATCGACATCTTTTGCCTCACCTGCAATTGAGGCACTTTGAACGAGCCTATTCTGCATCTTAGGTCTGGGTAGAGAAAACCGGCGGTTGCCAAATAATTCATCCTCCCTGCCCCCCCAACCACCCCCCTGCTAAAAGGCACCCATCAATCAACAAGCCCTTGATAAACCTGGCGGGCTGATGATTGCGTCTCAACCTTTGTGAAGAGCAATCTAACTGCAGCAACCCAATTAAGCCCAATCAAGTAATGATAATGTTACAGGTCATAAAAAAATGATGACATGTTTGGACACTGCTTCCAAAAGCATGCCATGTGCACATCAGAACATCAGAAGAGACTGCAGGATCAGGCCAAGGGCCTGTCTTAGTGCAGCATCCTGTAGACCAGGCATTGCCAAACTTGGTCCTCCAGCTGTTTGAGGACTACAGTTCCCATCATCCCTGACCGCTGGTCCTGTTAGCTGGATGATGGGAGTTGTAGTCCCAAAACAGCTGGAGGGGCAAGTTTGGCCATGCCTGCTGCAGACAATCAGATGCCTCAATGGGAACCATGGAAGCAGGATCTGAGCACAAGAGCCCTCTCCCGTCCTGTGGTTTAGAGCAACTGGAATTCAAAAATGACAGCATAGCCATCACAGCTAAAAGCCATTCATTGTCTTCTCCATGAATTTGTCTAATCCTCTTTTGTTGTTGTTGTTTAGTCATTTAGTTGTGTCCGACTCTTCGTGACCCCCTGGACCAGAGCACGCCAAGCACTCCTGTCTTCCACTGCCTCCTGCAGTATGGTCAAACTCATGTTTGTGGCTTCGAGAACGCTGTCCCACCATCTCATCCTCTGTCGTCCCCTTCTCCTTGTGCCCTCCATCTTTCCCAACATCAGGGTCTTTTCCAGGGAGTCTTCTCTTCTCATGAGGTGGCCAAAGTATTGGAGCCTCAGCTTCAGGATCTGTCCTTCCAGTGAGCACTCAGGGCTGATTTCCTTCAGAATGGAGAGGTTTGATCTTCTTGCAGTCCATGAGACTCTCAAGAGTCTCCTCCAGCACCAGAATTCAAAAGCATCAATTCTTCGGCGATCAGCCTTTAATCCTCTTCTAAAGCCATCCAAATTTGGTGGCGATCATTGGTTGGTGGACGTCCCTGTGGCAGCGAATTCCTTCTTTTATCCAGCTTGAATCTCCCATCCTTTAAATTCCTTGAATGTCCACAAGTCCCAGTGTTAGGAGAGAGAGAGAAAAGCATTTCCCTCTTCTCTTTCTTGATGCCAGACGTAATCTTTTTGCAAACTTCCATCAAGTTGCTTCTTACTCACCTTTTCTCTGAAATAAAAAGCGGCAATTGCGTTCCATCGACTGCCCTTCTCCCGCCAATTGAGGTGGGTTAAACTGGCATTCCCTGGGAACTGGTAGCTGAAACCCTACTGCTCATTTCACAGCAGGGACAATGGTACCATCTCCCGGGTAGTTGTCCTAAACGGCCTCGGCCCAGTATATCTGAAGGAGCGTCTCCATCCCCATCGTCCAGCCCGGACACTGAGGTCCAGCACCAAGGGCCTTCTGTTGGTTCCCTCCCTGCGAGAAGTGAGGTTACAGGGAACCAGGCAGAGGGCCTTCTCGGTGGTGACACCCTCCCTGTGGAACACCCTCCCATCAGATGTCAAGGAAATAACCAACTATCTGACTTTTAGAAGACATCTGACGGCAGCCCTGCTTAGGGAAGGGTTTTTTGGGGGGGGGTTTCAGTGCAAAATTACAACAAAAATTACAAACACTGAATCCAAAATAAAACAGTACAAACAAGAAAGAAAGCAAAACACAAGAGAAAAAACACACATGAACAAACAAACAAAAAACACACCTACAAATAAAACCATATCATCATTCTAATCATTATGTACATATACACATATTGACTTCCTTCCTTTGTTCTAAGACCTCGAATTTTTTACTCTTTCTAAATTGTTGTGCCTAATGTAGATTACCTCTATCTTTATACTTTTTGCACCATTTTTCTCTTTCTTTAACCCTCCAAAGCTTCATCCATTACATACCGATAGGCTTACTCCAGGGGAGTTTTTAATGTTTGTAGTTTTATTGTATTTTTAATATTTTGTTGGAAGCCGCCCAGAGTGGCTGGGGAAACCCATCCAGATGAGTGGGGTATAAATAACAAGTTGTTGTTGTTGTCGTTGACAATCCTCTACATGCTAGATAGTTTTTCTCGGAGAATAAACCACTTGATAAATTCAGCAGGGGTAGCAGGTGTGTGTGTGTGTGTGTGTTATGTTAGCATGCAGGTGTGAGAGTTAAACTGCCACTTTTATTTTGTAAAATAAAATCCAAAACCCTGTTAACAAAATAGCAAAACAGCTTTTGGGTTCTCCAGAAAGAGTGAAGGATTGACAGGGCTCAATGACCAGCTTGTGTGGAAGTGGCCCCAGATGGTTCAAGGAGGGCTGGGAAGTTACTGTCTGCAATGATCCTAGTGAGGCAAAAGAGAAGAAGCTTTCTCCCTCTGGCACATTTTTGGCTCTGCTATGAAGCAATTAGAGGCAGCGCCTTCCAACAGTGAGAGCCACTAAGAGGGAGGCAGACGGGATTATCTGATGTGTATGGCATGACCCACCAGTTGGGCTGGAGAAAAAATTCAATTCAGTTCACGCTGACAGTCAATCCTACCCAATTTGCAATTTCCAAGACAACCCGCAAACCAAAAGAAGAAGAAGAAGAGTTTGGATTTGATATCCTGCCTTTCACTCCCTTTAAGGAGTCTCAAAGCGGCTAACATTCTCCTTTCCCTTCCTCCCCCACAACAAACACTCTGTGAGGTGAGTGGGGCTGAGAGACTTCAGAGAAGTGGGACTGGTCCAAGGTCACCCAGCAGCTGCATGTGGAGGAGCGGGGAAGCAAACCCGGTTCCCCAGATTACGAGACTACCGCTCTTAACCACTACACCACACTGGCTCTTCTGAAACACAACCATCTTCTGAAATCCCCACTTCTCTGAATTTTGCAATGCAGTTCTCTAGCCAAGCAAAATTGCAGATAGTTGGGTAAAGTGCGCATGTTGTTGTTTAGTCATGTCCGACTCTTCGTGACCCCATGGACCAGAGCACGCCAGGCACTCCTGCCTTCCACTGCCTCCTGCAGTTTGGTCAAACTCATGTTCGTAGCTTCGAGAACACTGTCCCACCATCTCGTCCTCTGTCGTCCCCTTCTCCTTGTGCCCTCCATCTTTCCCAACATCAGGGTCTTTTCCAGGGACTCTTCTCTTCTCACAAGGTGGCCAAAGGATTGGAGCCTCAGCTTCAGGATCTGTCCTTCCAGTGAGCACTCAGGGCTGATTTCCTTCCGAATGGACAGGTCTGATCTTCTTGCAGTCCATGGGACTCCCAAGAGTCTCCTCCAGCACCATAATTCAAAAGCATCAATTCTTCGGCAATCAGCCTTCTTTATGGTCCAGCTCTCACTTCCATACATCACTACTGGGAAAACCATAGCTTTAACCATATGGACCTTTGTCGGCAAGGTGATGTCTCTGCTTTTTAAGATGCTGTCTAGGTTTGTCATCGCTTTCCTCCCAAGAAGCAGGCATCTTTTAATTTCGTGACTGCTGTCATGCGCATATGTGATGTGCATATGTCAGTGCAAACAACATGCATACATGCATTAGGGACGATTGCTTTGCAAAAATGCAAAAGAAGAATTGCATGCAACAACGCATACATTTGAATTTTCACAATGACTTTTTAAAAAGACAGTCACAAGTTCAGTAGTACCCCCCTGGCGTACTACTTGCAGAAGCTCATTCGAATTGTCAGGGGCTGAACCAAGATCCTTGAAGCTAGAGGAATGGAAATTCTATTTTACTTTAAACAAAAATAAACAAATTACCCATCATTAAGGTCCATGTGCAGCCTATATGACTGCCGTGCAGACTGCTGTGTTAGTAATCATGAGCCATCATTACATCACCCTTCCCGGATAGCCGCTGGAACATGGCCCATGTGTGTCAGTGCATCCCTCGAAGATCATTTCCTTGAATCTTGAGAATCAGGGGGTGATTTCCACCCTCCTCCCCAATGATTTCCAGCCCCAGAATTTCAGGAGTTAAAACCCTTGTCAGCCAAGAAAGGAAATGTTGTGGATGCTTTAGCCTTCGGATCAGGACTCTGCAAAATATCTGCTCCTAAGAAGAGCAGCTTAGTTCTGATTTTAGAGTAGGCTGCAAATCGTGTTGCATTCCTGCAAATCGTGTTTTCTGCTGCTCCAGAGAGCGAGGGGCGAACCGATGGATTCAAATTGTAAGAAAAGGAGTTTCCAACTAAATCTCAGAAAGGACTTTCTGTTGGTAAGAGCTGCTTGACAGTGGAGTGGATTCCCTCGCTGGACTCTCCTCCTTTCTTTGGAGGTTTTAAAGCAGAGGCGCTTTAGCTGAGATTCCATAATACACAAAGCGCACCAGGCTGAATGATAACAACTGTGAAAATTTTACTGGCTATTTCCTATCGTAAAGGTCTAGCCCAGTATGTGCAACATATACAGTTCATATGAACGGTGTACAACTTACGAGGCTAATTCCAATATAAATACAATGGTACCTCGGGTTACATATGCTTCAGGTTACAGACTCCGCTAACCCAGAAATAGTGCTTCAGGTTAAGAACTTTGCTTCAAGTTGAGAACAGAATCGTGCCCTGGCGGCGCGGCAGCAGCAGGAGGCCCCATTAGCTAAAGTGGTGCTTCAGGTTAAGAACAGTTTCAGGTTAAGAACGGACCTCCGGAACGAATTAAGTACTTAACCCAAGGTACCACTGTACATTTCTTCTTTTCTTTTCTTATCTTTTCTTACTGCTTCTTCTTGTAAGTTCCTGTGTAACACAATCCTTAGGTTACTTACAAGAAGTAACTTACAGGAAATAACCAGTAAAATTTTCACAGTTATTATCATTCAGCCTGTTGCACTCTTTGTATTGTGACAACTGTATTTGCGTAGCAAGGTATTGAACTTGTTTTAGCTGAGATTCCTGCATTACAGGGGGCCGAATTAGATAATAATAATAATATAATAATAAAATTTATTTATACCCCACCCTCCTCGGCCAGAGCCAGGCTCAGGGCGGCTAACATCAGTAAAATTACAGTAAAGACATAATGGGGGGGGGGGACACCAATTTAAAATACAGGTTAAAATGCAATTTAAAATGCAGCCTCATTTTAAAAGTAGCCCATAGATCAAAACCATAAGGGGAAGGAAACAGAAGGGTCAGACTGAGTCCAAACCAAAGGCCAGGTGGAACAGCTCTGTCTTGCAGTCCCTGCGGAAAGATGTCAAGTCCCGCAGGGCCCTAGTCTCTTGTGACAGAGCGTTCCCCCAAGTCAGGGGCAGTACTGAAAAGGCCCTGGCCCTAGTTGAGACCAATCTAACCACCTTGCGACCTGGGACCTCCAAAGTGTTGTCATTTGTGGACCTTAAGGTAAAGGGACCCCTGACCATTAGGTCCAGTCGCGGACGACTCTGGGGTTGTGGCACTCATCTCGCTTTATTGGCCGAGGGAGCCGGCGTACAACTTCCGGGCCAGCATGACTAAGCCGCTTCTGGCAAACCAGAGCAGCGCACTGAAATGCCGTTTACCTTCCCGCCGGAGCGGTACCTATTTATCTACTTGCACTTTGACATGCTTTTGAACTGCTAGGTTGGCAGGAGCAGGGACCAAGCAACTGGAGCTCACCCCGTCACAGGGATTTGAACCGCCGACCTTCTGAGCGGCAAGCCCGAGGCTCTGTGGTTTAACCCACAGCGCCACCCACGTCCTTAAGGTCCTATAATTCCATGAAAGAGGTCAATCTTTATCATAGGCCTCTCAAAGCTGGGTTTGCGGCCGCCTCTGGGACAAGGACACTAAGCGAGACATTAGCCGTACAGATCCTCCTGCTTTCCCAAGTAAGAAAACTTTCTCCTGCTTTAATCTGTTAGGGAAGGCAGTATATTTTCCCCGCCCTGAGCTGCAGATTCAAGGCTCCCGCTGTGCTAAAGGAGAAGGAATCAAGGCACGACACTCTTGTTTTCCTGCCAGATCTTGCCACTGGAGGTGGCTTGGGCTGCCGAGGCGAAGGAGCGGATGTATCCAGTGCTGTTTCCTGCCTGATAACAGAAGCTGGCCCCTCGAGCCGGATGTTATGAGCCCTGGTGCTGCCTTCATGTTTAAGCAAAGGGCTGAGGAGGAGAAATCACGGCTTGTTTATTCTTCAAGAAAAATAGCCGCCCCCTCTTTCTCTCTCTCTCTCTCTTTCTTCCTCCTCATGAACACACGTAGAGGGGCTTCCTTGAAGGCACGGGGAAGTAAATGGCTCTGTTTGAATTTCTCTCAGTTCTTCGTTTTTCCCCGATCTTAGATTCTGCACTACTTTGCAAACTGGGTTTTTTAAAAAGTCCCCCTGAAAATTCGCCAGCATTTTGGCACGAATATCTCTCCCAATAACACACATTTTTGTACCCACACAGATTTTGGAGAAACCTGCAAGTAACTCCTCTTTCTCCTGGCTTTTGATGCTTGAGGTGCAACGTTGTCCACCTCATTTGCATGGTTATAAATTGTTTTTAATTTTGTTTTTAATGCTGTAACCTGCTTTGGGACCTTATGGTGAAGGGCAGGTAATAAATACAGTCAGACCTCTCCTTACGTCCGCCTCTGCTTTCGTCCATTTTGCCCAACATCCGCGGCAAACCCAGAAGTAACCGGCAGTTTTGCCACTGGTCGCGATTGCGCAGGAGCGGCGATCAGCATTCACACATGTGCAGAAGCGGCAGTCGCCACCCACACCTGTCCATAATGGCACCTCTCCCAGTGACCCATTTCGACCTCCGGACGGACCTCTGGAACAGATTATGGTCGCAGGTAGAGGTTCCACTAAATAGGTAAAGGACCCCTGGACGGTTAAGTCCAGTTAAAGGTGACTATAGGGTTGTGGCGCTCATCTCGCTTTCAGCCCAAGGGAGCCGGCTTTTGTCCACAGACAGCTTTCCGGGTCATGTGGCCAGCTTGATTAAACTGCTTCTGGCGCACGGACGACTGTGACAAGTGCCAGAGCTCACAGAAAACGCCATTTACCTTCCCGCTGCAGCGGTACCTATTTATCTACTTGCACTGGCGTGCTTTCGAACTGCTAGGTTGGCAGGAGCTGGGATAGAGCAACGGGAGCTCACCCCGTCGCGGGGATTTGAACCGCCAATTGGCCAGAAGCGGCTCTGTCATGCTGGCCACATGACCCGGAAGCTGTACGCCGGCTCCCTTGGCCAATAAAGCAAGATGAGCGCCACAACCCCAGAGTCGGCCACGACTGGACCTAATGGTCAGGGGTCCCTTTACCTTTACCTTTTAGGTTTGGGTCCTACCTTAAGGTCCATAAATAGCAACACCCTAGTGGTCCCGGGCCCTAAGGAAGTCAGATTAGCCTCAACCAGAGCCAGGGCCTTTTCAACACTGGCTCCGGCCTAGTGGAACGCTCTGTCTCATGAGACCAGGGCCCTGTGGGATCTGATTTCTTTCCGCAGGGCCTGCTAGACAGTTGTTCTGCCTGGCCTTTGGCTTGGAATCAACTTGATCCCCTCTCCCTCTTTCCTTTCTCTTTCCGTAATGGAACTCCTATTTGGGGACTTCCCTGGCTTTTTTCTGGCCCACGTAGGACCAGTCTGGATAGTTAGCCTTGGTGAAGATTTGACGTTTTCATCTCCAAAAAGTTTGAGTTTCTACTGAAATGAGGCTGCATTTTAATGTTGCATGTTAATCTTGTTTTTAAGTTGTATTTCAATCAATTGTCTTTATACCTGGTGTTAGCTGCCCTGAGCCCGGTCTTGGCTGGGGAGGGCAGGGTATAAATAAAATTTATTATTATTATTACCCTCCGAAGCAGCAGAAAACGACAGGATCTTCCACGGGACAGCCCATCTTTGAAGATGGCTATCATGTCATATCACACCCTGAAGTCTAAGGGCCAATTCCCTGGGGAATAATGTCTCTTCCTGGAAGTTCTTCATGCCGTAATTAACAAGGCTGACTAAATCACGGAGGTTGCTCCTCAATTACCTTCATTAACTGCGGCACCGCTGTTTGAACATAGAAACATTCACAGCCTGGAAAAGAGAAGACTCAAGGGAGATAGGATAGCCATCTTCAAATTCCTCAAGGGCTGTCACATGGAAGATGGAGCAAGCTTGTTTTCTCCTGCTCTGGAGGGCTGGACTCGAACCCATGGCTCCAAGTTACAAGCAGGGAGATTCTAAACATACGCAGAAACTTTCTGACAGCAAGAGCTGTTTGACAGTGGAACGGACTCCCTTGGGAGGTTGTGAATTCTCCTCCTTGGAGGTTTTTAAGCAGAGGTTGGGTGGCCATCTGTCAGGGATGCTTCAGCTGAGATTCCTGCCTTGCAGGGGGTTGGACTAGATGACCCCTGGGTCCCTTCCAACTCTTAAGATTCTATGATTATATGAACATATCCCCATTCAACTGCTGCTTCTTTCATCTTAGATATTTCCATCGTATTAGTTCCTTTCCCCATTCCCCAACACAGACCTTTCCCTCTTATTTCCAGTAAGTTCTGGGTCTTGGGGACCCTGTCACGGTGATCATGTCCCTCCCTATGAGCTCTGAGGAGAGTGGAGGTGCTATTTCCTAACCTTGGATCCTAGAACAATAGGCAAGTAGGATCCTAGAATGCAACACCTGATTGGCTTGCAGGAAAAGACCAGTCAGGCTCCAGGAGGAAGTTAATCAGCCTATTAGGCTGGTAGGATCGTAGAATGCGACAACGGATTGGCCTGCAGGAAAAGACCAATCAGGCTCCAGGAGGGAAGCAGAATCAGCCAATCAGACAGGACTCATTCTGCAGATAATGTATATAAAAGCCTGAGGTTTGGGGGGCAATTCACTGTCTGTTTTACAAGCTGCAATAAAGAGCATGAAATCACTACAGGACTCTGAGTATATTTCAAGGACATTAGTCATCTTGCCGTGGTCTCAGGAAAGAAATTGCCCGATCTGCTTGGATGGAGGGCACCAGCCCCAAACGGTGTCTGACCTTCCCTTGAAACCCCATGGAAGGCGAGAGCAAGACTCCCGAAAATATGGCTCAGAAGTCGAAAGCAATGGATGGGGGGGTTGGGAAGGGTGGGGTCCCCAAGGCTGACTTACCTTCCTGTTTGATTTGTTTACAAAAGGGCAGAAGCGAGAGGTTCCTAAAGAGGAAGACCTGAGCGGAATGAGAGGTTAAATGCCACTGGATTTGCTTAAAATATCTGGATTTGTTTTACATGCTTTTAAATAGTGGGTGTATGTGTGTGTGATATTTACTCCCTACTGCAACATAGTGTGCCAACTCGCTTACTTATATTTCCAAACATTCTCCCTGAATGCTGAGGACTGGGTAAGAACAATGCATTGAAATAACCAGACTGATTCAGTTTACGTTGATTACACCCCCTCCAATATTTCTCCAATGAAAATAGGGACGTCCCATTCCATACCCTACAACATTTCTCCGATGAAAATAGGGATGTTCCGTTCCATACCCTCCAATATTTCTCCAATGAAAATAGGGACGTCCCATTCCATACCCTCCAACATTTCTCCGATGAAAATAGGGGTGTTCCATTCCATACCCTCCAACATTTCTCCAATGAAAATAGGGACGTCCCATTCCATACCCTCCAACATTTCTCCGATGAAAATAGGGGTGTTCCATTCCATACCCTCCAACATTTCTCCAATGAAAATAGGGACGTCCCATTCCATACCCTACAACATTTCTCCGATGAAAATAGGGATGTTCCGTTCCATACCCTCCAACATTTCTCCAGTGAAAATAGGGACGTCCCATTCCATACCCTCCAACATTTCTCCAATGAAAATAGGGACGTCCCATTCCATACCCTCCAACATTTCTCCAATGAAAATAGGGACGTCCCATTCCATACCCTTCAACACTTCTCCAATGAAATCAGGGACGTCCGAAGGAAAAGCAGTGCATTCTGGGATTAAATCAGAAACCAGGGTGGCTTCTGTAATAGGGACACTTGGAGGGTTTGTGGTCTGTATGTGTGCAATTGGGATTCTGTGCCCATTATCGCCCATAGATGTGGTCTACCCCTTTGAATGGGATGTGTCACATTCTGACAAATTCCCAGCCACGCTCTGTGCGCAGCCAGAAGCTGGATCAGGACCGAAGCCTGTGAACTAGTAAATAGGTCTACACCGGCTTATGCAGATTGTTTTCAGGATTGCCTGCCAGGGGGAACTCAGAGGGCTATTTAAAACAATGCCCCCCCAAAAAAACCCCACACTCCAGCTTGAGTTGAAAGAAATATTAAATGTTTTAGTTTATTTGGAACAGTAAAGACAGTGGGAGCTCACGATGGACCCTTTGCAGCATCTGAAACAGTCTCTTCATCCTTCCATAGGCCTGGCAGGAAGAATTTTTGTTGAGAAAGATGGAACGAAAACCTCTGATGTTTTGGTGAATGTTGCATCTACATTTAGGTGCACACATCTGTCTGAGTTTCTTTGTTCTACCCCTGTGAACAAAGAGACTTAGGCTTTGTTCTCAGTGAGGGAGTTAACCCGTGTCTGGACGAGACAGCTGAAGGCTGCAAGATGGAGGGGTTCACGTGAACGAGGGAGAGAAAATTATCTCCATGGAAAACCAGCGTGTCAGAGAGGAAGGCAAGGCCACAACACTTCCCCCCCCTGACGCGCAAGTTTTCTATGGGATATGCTTGAAGGAAAGTGAGGTCCCACCTGCAGTGTGAAGTGGGGAAGCCCCAGGCACAGATTTACTGTGGCCCTGAGAATCCTCCTCAAGGCCAGAGGACGAAGAAGACCTGGAAAAGAGAACACAGGGATTGAGAATGTCAGGGCATGCCTGGGAGAACCGGAATGCTGCCCTCACTTCTTTTTCTTCTTTGACTTCTCGTCTTTTGCAGCCTTCTGCGCCGCTTTCTGGGCCTTCTTCTCCGCCTTCCTCTCCTTCTCCCTCTCCTTCTCCCTCTCTTTCTCCTTCTCCCTCTCCTCCTTCTCCTTCTCCTTAATCTGAGCCTCCAGTATTAACTCCTTCAGCTTCTTCTGCTTGCTGGTCTTCCTCCCATCAGGGCTGTAGGGCGGAGGGTAAGGGGCAGGCGGGTTGAGCAACAAGGCCTTCTTCTGGAGCCGAAGCTGAAGGATTTCAAAGGTGGCCTGGATCTCGTTTTGGATGATATCGTGCAGACTCTGGACCTGGGCCTTGATCGCTTCTCGGACAAGTGACATCAGAGTCTGGAAAACAAACACAGGGGCATTGTGGCTTCTGACGTTTCCGCTAGACTTAGAATGAACCTGGGCTTGCTGCCTGGGCTTCCAAAATGGTTACCTAGCACAGCAAGGTCGTTTGAGGTTGTTGAGCATGTCAAACTCAACCTCAAATCGTTGTTGGCATATACAGTGGTACCTCGGGTTACAGACGCTTCAGGTTACAGACGCTTCAGGTTACAGACTCCGCTAACCCAGAAATAGTACCTCGGGTTAAGAACTTTGCTTCAGGATGAGAACAGAAATCGTGCTCCAGCAGCGCGGCAGCAGTGGGAGGCCCCATTAGCTAAAGTGGTGCTTCAGGTGAAGAACAATTTCAGGTTAAGAACGGGCCTCCAGAACGAATTAAGTTCTTAACCTGAGGTACCGCAAAATTCTGAAAGCTTCAGTACAATAAAATCACCCGGCAAAATCGGCACCTAACAATTAAAATGCTGTGGTATAGCATTCGCAAATCCTCGTTGCATGCCGCAGAAACTTGGCTGCCATCTCCGTCTTAACGTGTTCTCCGAGATGTGGAAAAAGGAAAAAGGGGACATTTCCAGATCAAATCGGAAACTAGGAGAGCTTCTGTGATTCCTGGACTTTCCCTGGAAAATCAGGACACTTGGAGGGTATGCAACCCCCCCTTTTTGCTGTTAAAATCAGATTCCCACACCTGCTTGCAAAACAGGTGCATCGTAAACAAACATGGCTGCCGCCGGCCGCCATGTTTGCCCCCGATATTTGCAAGGCCTGCCGCTTCTCAGCGACAAGCTCTGCAAAGGTTTTGACCTTGTGCATTCCGAGAAGCCAGGGTGGAGCTTGGGAACTGGCAAGAAAGCCGGGGAGGGGCCGGGGAGAGAGTGTGGGGGCCAATGTGGGTCAGGGAGGCAACGTTTGTGATACTTGTCAGCAGAAGCCGTCAAGCAGCTGTGAGGACTGGCCTCTTGCCAAGCTCCCAGGAGCTGATCGAGGTTGGAGGAGAGCCATCGGATCTCGAGGATGTCCACGGCAGCGGGACCCAATCCCAGGAACCGGGAAGGATGGGTGCTGGGGTTTCCCCCCCATTTGCGCACAGGGTGGTACGCTGAACAACCCACTGAGCGCACCAGGATAGACGTCTCGGCTCGAGTTCAAAAGGTGACGTTCTCTGAACTCACCCGCGGCCGTTTCTGGCAGCGCGTTGAGGAGCACACGTGTAAGCATTAATTGCCAATTAATTCCACTCCGTAGATGGGCTGGCAGTAATAGTAAAAACACGTCGGAGTTTCATTTGGTTTCCTCAAACAGTGCGCTCCCAGGCAGGGAAGCAAGTCTCGGCAAGGAGGAGATTTTCCATCTTGAGGGCGATAAGACGCGTCGCAGCTTGAATATGCAGATCAGGGCTGGGGAGAAAGTTTTGGACGAGGCAGCCACAGATGGAACTCTGAGGTGCTGTCAACAGGCTGCCGGAACCGGGAGACCCAAAGGCCGTAGTTTTGCAACGAGTGGAACCTGTGGTGCAAACTGGGATCGACGCACTAGATCCCTAAGTGAGAAGTACCACACCCTGGGGGCCGATGGGATTACCTAGGGGGCTGCAACAAGGCAAGGGGAAGACAGGGAGATGCTGGAGGTTTGAATCAGGGTGCCAAGGGCCACTAATCGCGACTGCTAGAGGAAGTGAGCTCCTGAACCCCAGTTGCCAGGAACTGTAGTGTCAAGTTCCAGATGTTACTATTAGCATAAAGGGGTGGCGCTGTGGGTTAAACCACAGAGCCTAGGACTTGCTGATCAGAAGGTCGGTGGTTCGAATCCCCGTGACGGGGTGAGCTCCCGTTGCTCGGTCCCTGCTCCTGCCAACCTAGCAGTTCGAAAGCATGTCAAAGTGCAAGCAGATAAATAGGTACCGCTCCAGCGGGAAGGTAAACGGCGTTTCCATGCGCTGCTCTGGTTCGCCAGAAGCGGCTTAGTCATGCTGGCCACATGACCCGGAAGCTGTACGCTGGCTCCCTCGGCCAATAAAGCGAGATGAGCGCCGCAACTGCAGAGTCAGCCACAACTGGACCTAATGGTCGGGGGTCCCTTTACCTTTACCTTTAAAGGTACCCCAACCATTAGGTCCAGTCGCGAATGACTCTGGGTTTGAACTGCTGACCTTCTGATCGGCAAGTCCTAGGCTCAGTGGTTTAGACCACAGCACCGCCTGCATCTCTTTACTATTAGCATAGAAAGACGTTAACAGCTGGGGGCGACCTTGTGCACAAGATGGCCTACCCCGACAGGTGCCCACTCAACCGCTTCAATCCACGGAATTGCCACTACAATTGCCACGCAATACCCCGGCCCCCATTTGCTGGCTCTTGGTCATTTGGTGCACTTTGGAACTCCCCGCCTATTGATCTCAAGCAGGCCCCTTCACCATATTCTTTTTGGCGTCTGCTGAAAGCATTCCTGTTTAGACAAGCCTACCCAGATGCTTAGGGATGCGGGTGGTGCTGTGGGTTAAACCACAGAGCCTAGGACTTGCCGATCAGAAGGTCGGCAGTTCGAATCCCCATGACGGGGTGAGCTCCCATTGCTCGGTCCCTGCTCCTGCCAACCTAGCAATCTGAAAGCACGTCAAAGTGCAAGTAGATAAATAGGTACCACTCCGGAGGGAAGGTAAACGGCGTTTCCGTGTGCTGCTCTGGTTCACCAGAAGCGGCTTAGTCATGCTGACCACATGACCTGGAAGCTGTACGCCCCAAGCTCACCTCTTTCTCCAGGGTCGCCGTTTGCATCCGGACGCTCCTGTAGACCTCCTCCAGCATGTTCTCCCTCTCTTTGCACAAGGTTGCCCTGATCCGCTCCATTTCGGCCTGCTTTTCCTCCTCCGCTGCAGAGACTGCAGCCAGCTGCTGCTGGTACTTCCAGGCCCTGATTTCCGTCCCCCGCCTCAGCGGCAGGGGCTTAGGGGGAGCGTAGACCTCCAGGCTGGCAAAGGTCTGGCAGCGGTCCCTCTCCTGAGCCAGGACAAACTGGTGCAGCCCGTAATGTTTGATGAAGGTGTTGTGGAAGTAGTCGCAGACGGCACGCAGGTGGAAGTCCGGAAGAGTCACCCGGAAGGCAGCGAGCTTTTCCTGCAGGAGTTGGATGGCTTGTGAGACGGGCAGACCTGGCACAGAAGGGAGGAAAGTCTGTTTTTTGCATTTATACCCCAACTTTTTTCTCCCCTAAGGGGCTCAAGGCAGCATGCATGGTTCCTCCCCGCCCCCATTTAATTCCCCCCCTCTAATTTTTTATTAAATTTTCTTTTTACATTTTAGAATATTCATTTAAACAACTGTTATGTACTGAGTTGAATAGGATCCAAAGGGCAGCAGTCTGATTGGTCCTAGAACAATAGGATTCAGAATGCAGCAGTCTGATTGGTCCACAGGAGCCACCCAATCCAGCTCCAGGTGGAAGTAAATCCGCAACCTGATTGGCCTACAGGTGAATCCCGGAATTAGCCAATCACGTGAGGCCCATTGTGTAAATAATGTATATAAAGCAGATACTTTGGGGGAACATTCATTCCTCCTCACCACTATGAGCTGAATAAAGAGGATGAAATCCACTCTCGACTCCGAGTATATTTCAACAACCTTAAAATGTCGATGACTTCCCTTCGTCTCTTTCCGTGGTTCATTTTGCGTAACATAAATCTAAAAGCCTTTTAAAACAGTCATATACTACACGTGCATTACAGGGAACTGTTTTAAACTCTCTTCACATATAGAGTTGTTTTTAATCGCTTTTTATGTGTGTGTTTTCTGTGACGTCGCCTTGAGATATTTCACAGGAAGGGATCCTTGGATGGAATCAAATAAACCGACAGTATCCAGATTACGGATTTAATAAATAACATTGTGGTTTTTAATTCCTTTGTGGGAGCTTAGAGCAGCTTACCTGTGCCTCTCAGGCTGGTTTCTCAGGCTGCAAAGACGACAATCTGATGTTTTGTTTATCATTGTATTTTTTAAAAAATCGCGGCGTGTAACTGCTTTAAGGGGTCCGAGGTCACAGCCCCAAGCAGCTCACAATTGGAACCGGATGTCGGAGATGCGTCCACAAGAAAAAGTGTGTGGGAAAAGGGGCAGGAGGAAATTGGAGGGGGCGGGGAGAGGATGCGATGACACCCTTTTAGGGGGATAAGACAATGCGTTATATGTAGGGCTGCCTCTGGAGACGGTTTGGAAACTTCATGTTATGTACTGAAGTTTTCACCCTGGGCCAGCAGGGGGATTCCGTAGATAGTTTTCACTCAGGTCCGCATATGCATATAAGGAATTGAAAGCGACGTTCAGTGATTGGATAGTTACAGAAAGTGGTTACTGTTGCGTTGTAGTGGAGCTCTATATAAGCAGGTTGGCTGAACCCTTCAGTTCAGTTCTGTTCTGGCCTATGAATAAACAAGAGCTGTCTGAAGAATCGCTGTGTCGTCTGATATGTTCATCCACAACTTAACACTTCAGCCAGTGCAGATTTCAGCAGCCAAGTTGCTCACCGGAGCAAGGCGGTCTGAGCATATTACACCGATCCTGGTCCAACTGCACTGGCTACTGATTAGTTTCCAGGCCCAATTCAAAGTGCTGGTTTTGACGCAGAAAGCCTTAAACAGCTCAGGACCCCAATACCACAAAGACCGCCTCTCCCCATATGAACCTAGCCAGACCCTGAGATCATCTTCTGAGTCCCTCCTTCATGTGCCTCCTCCTCTAGAGATCTGGAGGGTGGCAACATGAGAGCAGGGCCTTTTCTGCAGTGGCTCCCCATCTGTGAAATGCTCTCCCCAGGGAAGTTCGCCTGGCGACTTCATTATACACCTTAAAAACGTTCCTTTTTAACCAGGCCTTTGGTGGACCTGATTGACATCCTATACCCTTTTAAAATATGGCTCTTTTCTTGGGGAGGGTTATTGGGTTGTTTTTATTCTGATTATATATATTGTGATCTTTTCTGTGAACTGCCCTGAGACCTCCGGGTATAGGGCGGTATATAAACTCAATAAATTAATACTAAAAATAATGACAGAGTACAGTGGTACCATGGTTCTCAAACTTAATCTGTTCCGGAAGTCTGTTCCAAAACCCAAGCGTTCTAAAACCAAGGCGTCCTTTCCCATAGAAAGTAATGCAGAATGGATTAATCTGTTCCAGACTTTTAAAAACAACCCTCCAGCTGTTCGACATCCGCATGAAACTGCTTAGTGGGACCACCTGGAATCTCGGAGCGCGTTGCCAGCAACACCTTGATGATCCTCAGCTCTGCTT
>JAXCMG010000060.1:675492-729338 GCA_034642415.1 Podarcis siculus
GAAGAAGAAGAAGAAGAGGAGGAGGAGGAGGAGGAGGAAGAAGAAAGTATGAATTACCGGTACTGCTGGAGGAATGAAGGAGCCTTGAGTGGTGATGAGAAACCTCAAGAAGCATCAGCTTCTTATCAGCTGTAATAAATAAATAAATAAATAGCCCACAGCTAAGACTAAGCCCCTGGGCTTGGTTTGCTCTTGTTCATTTGCTTCCCGTGGTTATGTGTTCTAAACGTGTGTAGAAAGCAAAGCATTTTATGGTAACTGTTGTGTAGTGCATGAATCCCTATGGAAATTCAGAGGAAGACCCAAATTCATCAAATGCCAAAAAAAAGCAAGCCATTATTTAAAACATCAGAGGGGCTATTTCTCTTGTGACTTCGTAGATACTTTGTGCCCTAAACCATATTCCACCCAGACTCCTCTTGACAGGGTTTTTTCTGCTTTTAAACAGTTTCTGAATAAAGTTCTGTTATTTCAAGAAAAGAAAAAAGGGGATATTTCTGCTGTTAACAGGTTGGTATCGCAGCCACAAGAGGGAGATGTGTCACAGATTTGTGTAGCCGCCAAAGGATGTCAGCTCATGCGAGCTTTCTGGGGAAACCGAGACAGGAATTCTCCGCCATCAACAATAAGGACACTGAGCCCATGATTATTATCCTTATTAATCATCATCATTAAGTTATCCTCTGCTGTCGTGTTGCTTTTAATTGTGTTGCCGGATGAACATTCCAGGAATTTTGATTTGTGCATTGCTTTTGTTTCAGTGCTATTTTTCCAGAAAAAAAGAGGTGCCAGAACTTACCAGGAAAAAAACCTTCCTTGTTTTCTTATAACGGCAATGATGTCCACCTGAGAGGTGATGGAACCCTTTGCTTTTTAATTGGTTTTGGCTGTTTTTAGTTCACCTTCTAAAGTTGCTCTGAAACATTTTTTGTACGTAGAAAGTGACTGTCAAATGTAATCGGTGAATATTGCTACTTTCATATACAGTGGTACCTCGGGTTAAGAACTTAATTGGTTCCGGAGGTCCGTTCTTAACCTGAAACTGTTCTTAACCTGAAGCACCACTTTAGCTAATGGGGCCTCCCACTGCCACCGTGCGATTTCTGTTCTCATCCTGAAGCAAAGTTCTTAACCCGAGGTAATATTTCTGGGTTAGCGGAGTCTGTAACCTGAAGCGTCTGTAACCCGAGGTACCACTGTACTGCTGTTCTGTTCTGAAGGCAGCCCTGTTTAGGGAAGTTTTTAATGTTTGATGTTTTATCACGTTTTTAATATTCTGTTGGGAGCCGCCCAAAGTGGCTGGGGAAACCCAGCCAGATGGGCAGGGTATAAATAATAAATTATTATTATTATTATTATTATTATTCAAACACACACATACAAAATAACTTTTAGGGAGGGTTTTTTAAAGGGGGTTGTTATCAATATTAATTTTGTGTATCCTTGTCTTAGATCTTATTATGATTTATGTAGCAATTGATTGATTTGGTACTGCACTTTTTGATATGTTGTATTTATTTTTTATGGCTGCTTTTGCTATGTGTTTGCAATCCTGTGTTTTTTTCATGTTGTAAGCCGCCTCGAGGTTTTTTTGTGTGTGCTTTAATGTTTTGTTAGAACCTGCCCAGAGTGGCTGGGGCAACGCAATCAGATGGGCGGCATATTTTTAAACCTCTTTTGTTGACCACCAGCAATACGCTTTCCATTTTTAAGTTTGGAATAGAGTAGTTGCTTTGGAGGACGATAATCAGGCATCCACACAACATGACCAGTCCAAAGAAGTTGATGTTGAAGAATCATTGCTTCAACACTGGTGATCTTTGCTTCTTCCAGTACACTGGCATTAGTTCACCTGTCTTCCCAAGTGATGTCTGAATTTTTTCGGAGACACCGTTGATGAAATCTTTTGAAGAGTTGGACCTGGCGTTTGTAAGTGGTCCATGTTTCACAAGCATATAGTAAGGTTGGTAGTACAATAGCTTTGTAAGCAAGCATTTTGGTTTCCCTGTGAATGTCCCGGTCCTCAAACACTCTGCACTTCAGTCCGGAGAAAGCCGCACTTGCAGAGCTCAGGCAATGCTGGATTTTGGCATCAGTGTTGGCCCTTGTGGAAAGATAACTGCCCAGGTAGGAGAAGTGATCGCTATTTTCCAATGTTACCCCATTGAGTTAGATTTGTGGCACTCTTGGCAAATCCACACCGTGATCAACTCCCACCCAGAAACCTATGTCCCCACTGTGGAAGGACGTGTGGATCCAGAACTGGCCTCCACTGTCACTTACGGACTCATTGTTAAAACCATGTTTATGGAAGACAATCTTACTCGGCTAGGAGCAATCGTCAAAGAAGAAGATAAAGGTAAAGGGACCCCTGACCATTAGGTCCAGTCATGGCCGACTCTGGGGTTGCGGCGCTCATCTCGCTTTACTGGCCGAGGGAGCCGGCGTACAGCTTCCGGGTCATGTGGCCAGCATGACTAAGCCGCTTCTGGCGAACCAGAGCAGCGCACGGAAATGCCGTTTACCTTCCCGCCGGAGCGGTACCTGTTTATCTACTTGCAATTTGATGTGCTTTCGAACTGCTAGGTTGGCAGGAGCAGGGACCGAGGAATGGGAGCTCACCCCGTCACGGGGATTGGAACCGCCGACCTTCTGATCGGCAAGTCCTAGGCTCTGTGGTTTAACCCACAGCGCCACCCGGGTCCCATAAGAAGAAGATATCAATAACAAAAATGATGATGATGATGCATTTTTTTATCTACTGAAAGGCGGCATGCAAATAAAATTATGTTTGCAGGCATAACCCTCAAATGCCAAAAGGCTGAGCAAAGAGGTGTTTCTTCAGCATCGCCTAAAAAAAAAACCCTGTACAATGCATCTGAAGGGAGGGAGTTCTGCAGTTTAAAGGCTGCCAGAGAGAATAATCCCAGACACCTTGTTCTTCTTCCTTCTACTGATAAAGGAAATCACCTGGATTTCTACCAGGAGATCCTGATCTCCCTTCTTCCCGCCCCCGCCTTAGGGCAGATCAAACAAGGTCACATCCCCACAGGTAACGCTGTGGCGTATTCAACATGTTCCAAGCACCTCCGGGTCAAGGAAGCACAAAATGGGATCACAAGGCTGGGCAAGGCACATTCAGGATTTGGGGTTGACAAAGGGGCCTTCAGAATCAGGAAGGGGCAATTGGTGTGTGGGAGATACAGCCTGTGAGCCCCCGAAAACCGTGCAAGCAAACCAAGGCTCTCTCTGCACTGTGCATTTAAAGCAGCCTCACATCATTCCAGACTCTCCAAGTGCCCCTGCTTTTCCAGGGAGAGTCCTGGATTTACAGAAGACATCCCAGTTTCTGATCTGATCCCGGAATGCCCTGCTTTCCCTAAGGCCATCCCTATTTTCATCAGAGAAATGTTGGAGGGTATTTTTTATTTTTATTATTTTCATATATATTTAAAATACGTACAATTATGAAAAAACAGACGTACATACAAGTAAACAAACATACAATCAAACAAATAACAGAAGAATCAGGCAAACCACCACCCTATAAGATACAAGAAGATTAATATAATTATCATCATGTATACTCCAGATATTGAACACAATTATAAAACTTACAGAGAAGAAATTTAAAACTGACTTCCAATTAATCTCACTGTACTTTATCTATCCATTATTTGATACCGCACAGTTACATATTTCATATATAATTTCATTTTACCTCCCCGCAAACTTATATTTATACAATACAGGGATCAGTCTAATTCTGCCAAGATGTTTCCTTTTATTCCATAGTTTTCTAAATATTCTTTAAAGATTCTCCAATGCTTATAGACTTTTTGTTTCGGTTGGCCTCTTACTCTTCCTGTCGCTTTCACTAGCTGCAGATATTCTACGATTAGGTTTTGCCAATTGGAGGGTATTTTTTTAATCGTAGAGTTGGAATAGACCCCAGGGGTCATCTAGTCCAGCCCCCCTGCACTGCAGGAATGGAATATCCCTATTTTCACTGGAGAAATGTTGGAGGGCATGCCACTCTAAGCAGTCAAGACTGCTTCTCCCCCGAAGAATCCTGGGGTCTGCAATTTGCAATACATGCCGAGTTGCTAGGAAGCTCCCTATTCCCCTATTAGCTGAGATTTCTGTGTCAAAGGGGGTTGGACTAGATGACCCACGGGGTCCCTCCCAACAGTATGATTCTATTATAAAGTGGTACCTTGGTTCTCAAACTTAATCTGTTCCAGAAGTCTGTTCCAAAACCAAAGCGTTCCAAAACCAAGGCACACTTTCCCATAGAAAGCAATGCAAAACCAATTAATCCGTTCCAGACTTTTAAAAACAACCCCTAAAACAGCAATTTAACATGAATTCTACAATCTAACGAGACCACTGATCCATAAAATGAAAGCAATAAACAATGTACTGTACAGTGGTACCTCGGGTTACAGACGCTTCAGGTTACAGACTCCGCTAACCCAGAAATAGTACCTCGGGTTAAGAACTTTGCTTCAGGATGAGAACAGAAATCATGCTCTGCCAGCGCGGCAGCAGCAGGAGGCCCCATTAGCTAAAGTGGTGCTTCAGGTTAAGAGCAGTTTCAGGTTAAGAACGGACCTCCAGAACGAATTAAGTTCTTAACCTGAGGTACCACTGTACTAAAAAATAATACAGACAGTGTTGTAGATGAAAAAAATCATCATCCACACAGTCACAAAAACAAATTGACCGAAAAAGCCTCAAAAACAAAAAACGCAAAATAAACAGCAAAAACAAAAGTGCCAAACTTAATCCATTCCGGAAGTCCGTTTGACTTCCGAAATGTTTGAAAACCAAGGCACAGCTTCTGATTGGTGCTGGCGCCCCGGAAACAGTAGCCGACAACTGTATCGGATGTTCGGCTTCCGAAAAATGTTTGAACACCAGAAAACGTATTTCCGGGTTTTCGGCGTTTGGGAACCAAGGTGTTTGAGAACCAAGGTACCACAGTAATTCCTGAGGACTGGAGAGGCCTGGTCCCATCAGCCTCAGTCAGGTCACAACAGCTGTTGTGCTTCTTCATATTATCCCAGGGACCTCTGCCCTGCTCTCCTCCCCAGCTCGCCATTTGAGCTACTGAGCCAATGAGGATGGGTTGGTACCAGCATCAAATTGAAGCCGGTGGAAGTCTTTAAAAAACAACAACACACACACACACACACACTTTTTAAGGTAGATAAGGACAAGATGAAATTATACAATTGAATATAGATGGGAAACGGCTATGTATAGTGAATACTTAACTACTTTTAAAAATTTTCACCTATGATCCTTTTCTTTTACTTCTTTATTTTTTCTTTGTTCTTTTTTCCTTTTTCCTGATATCACTCCTTTATTGGGAATAGCATTTTATAGAGGTATAAAAGTAAAGGTACCCCTGCCTGTACGGGCCAGTCGTGACCGACTCTAGGGTTGTGCGCTCATCTCACTCAAGAGGCCGGTAGCCATCGCTGTCCAAAGACACTTCCGGGTCACGTGGCCAGCGTGACGAAGCTGCTCTGGTGAGCCAGCACCAGCGCAGCACACGGAAACGCCGTTTAACTTCCTGCTATAAAGCGGTACCTATTTATCTACTTGCACTTAAAGGTGCTTTCGAACTGCTAGGTGGGCAGGAGCTGGGACCGAACGACGGGAGCTCACCCCGCCGCGGGGATTCAAACCGCCGACCTTTCGATCAGCAAGTCCTAGGCACTGAGGTTTTACCCACAGCGCCACCCGCGTCCCCTTTTATAGAAGTATAAATAGCTGTAAATATGAAAATAGAGAAAGTATTTTTTTCCTTGGTTATATGTTTTTTTTCTTCTTTTGTTGTAAATATGTATGTTTTCTAATTTGTACTTAATAAAAATTCAAAATTTAAAAAACAAAAACACAAATTGAAGCCCACCTGCCCCAGTCATCGTTTCCCCCCCCCCCAACTCCCAGAAAACAGATCAGCCGAGATCTAGGTCTTAATCAGAAACTGACAGGCTTGCGCAAGGAGCGGCAGAGATGTGTCAGCCAGCCTGTGGCACAGGGCGGGGTCTGTTTCCTAGATCTGCAGCCTGGATCACCAACGGGCAAAAAAAAAAAAGGGGGGGGCCACGGTACAGGGTCACCCGCCTTTTTTCTGGCAGATGGCTTGGCTGGAAAAGTCAGCTGGGAACCAAGAGAACTTGCAAAGCGTCTCTCTCTTGGGATGCTGAGCTCAGCTGCTTGGGCTGGAGGCTTCCCCAGCTCTGGGTCTTAGCCCCATGGATTGGGGAAGGGATTCTCTAATCACCCAGCTACTTGCCACCTTTGCAGTTCACCGCCTGGGTGCAATCCCTGCCAGAGCAATCTGCTGGCGGCTGATAACCACAGGATTGATAACCAAGCGAAGGCGGGATCGTAAAAGAGGAATTTCCACAGGTGTCGTCTGGAGAGGGTGGGACCTGGCAAGGGTGCCACCGACACCCTTCTGCAAAAATTCTTGCAAGGCTACTGGGGGTGTAGTTTCTGTTGCTCGCTGTTGCCTTATCTGTTGATAAGGTTTGCTCCTATTAACAACCGTTCTCGTTAACCCAAGGGGAATTGATTCCCAGCAAGGGAATTGCTTCACTTCTGCCGCGCCCGCACGGTGTTTTACTGTCTCTGCTCCTCCGACAGCAGCCTGACACGTTGCAGAGGGTTAGGCTGGATGACCTTTGGGGTTCATTCCAACTGCGTTTCTCTGGTTCCAGTTACATTGTAAAATCAGGAGATCGGACCTTTCCGGGCTTGTTTCCGGGCCAGGAAAAGCTCCGCTTGTGACGTTCCTGCATGCCAGGCTGCTTTCAGGGGCACAGGAGGAGAACTAGCTTTTAAAAAAGGATGTTGGGAACGCTCCCTAGGCAGGGATAGATAAAAGCTGCCAATTTTGGTCTCTCATTTTTGGAGTCCTCAGTTCCACACTCAAGGCAGTTTACAGATGAAAATAGCAACAGCCAAAAAATATAGAAAAAAATCATTAAAACTATACACACACACAAACATACTCTCCAAGTGGCACAAGGGGGTTGGACTAGATGACCCCTGGGGTCTCTTCCAATTTGACAATGCTATGATTCTTTGAAATCTATTCAAACCATACCGATAATTGCAATAAAAAAAGCACAGCACCAGCCCTTTCATTAAAAGCAGCCAATTCCCAAAGGCCTGTTGGAAGCAGAAAGTCTTTTTTTATATAATTTTTTTATATTAATAATTTCAGCACAACAATTTATCAAAAACATATCACCCTCATTTTTCCACCTTCTCCCCCCTCCCCAAACCAGAAATCCCCCCTCCCCCCCTACCCCAGACTTCCCTCCGCTCCTCTCTCTGGTTTTTCAGCACATGTTAATCTCTGCATATAATAAAATTGTAAAGATCCTTAATTTACCTATCTATATGTTACCAATAATAAATTTGTGTATGTTTCTTCAAAACCTGCCAAGGAGTCCAGTTCAGGTTGTTGTTTCTTTAAGTACTTTGTAAAAGGTTCCCATTTCTTCTTTAAAGTCACAGTTGTCCTTGTCAAGGACAAGGAAGCAGACAGTCTTCACTTGCTGGCAGAATGAAAGCAAGGAGGGAGCCAGTCTGGCTTCTCTAGGGAGAGAGTTCCGAAGTGGTTCGGGAGCAACCACCAAGAAGGCCCTGTCCTGCGTCCCCACCAAGCAGGCCGGTGAGGGGGTGGGGCCAAGAGAGGGCTCACCCCTTAGATCTTAGAGTCCAGGGAATTATGTGTGAGGGAATATGGTCCTTCAGATAGCTTGGACCTCAACTGTGTAGAACTTTATAGTTCTTAACCAGCACTTTGAATTGTGCCCCCAAACCAGACTAGTAGCTAGTGGAGCTTCTTGGAACAATCTGCTCCCAATAACCAGCCCTGGTCAGCAATTTTGCTCCAGCTCTTTGAGCAAGTTGAAGTTTCTGAGCACTTTCCAAAGGCAGCCCCGTGTAGAGCAGGTTGTTGTTGTGGTTGTGGTTGTTGTGACTACTAATATTATATTTATTAAATTGGTATACCAATCACAAGGCAGTTCACAGCATAAAAACACAAAATACCGAATGAAACAAAAACAAACAAAAACAAACCAATGACCAATAAACACCTATTAAAGACCCACAAACCAGGGGAGCCACCACAGAAAAGGCCCTGTTCTTGTGCTGCCACCCTCCGGGCCTTTTGTGGAGGGGGCAAATGAAGAAGGGCCTCAGGTGATGATCGCAGGGTTCAGTATTTGGATTACAGGAATCAAAGTAGGACACACACAGAGAGAGAGAGAGTTATGAGATCTATGGAAACATACAGATCATGAAAATACAAGAGGTACCTTGGTTCTCAAACTTAATCCATTCTGGAAGTCGGTTCCAAAACCAAAGCGTGCTTTCCCATAGAAAGTAACGCAAAACCAATTAATCCATTCCAGACTTTTAAAAACAACCCCAAAACAGCAATTTAACATGAATTTTACTATCTATCGAAACCATTGATCCATAAAATGAAAGCAACAATCAATGTACTGTATTATTAAATAAATAAGATAGTATTGCAGATGATGAAAATATTTTTTTTCCCCTTCTTCCCTGCACTGATGATAGTCATTGTTCGGATGGGGGGCTTGTATCCATTTCCGCAGCCACACGATCCGTCAATCAGTAGCTGAACTGGGTTCCACACAGTCACAAAAACAAATGAACCGAAAAAGCCTCAGAAACAAAAAACGCAAAATAAATAGCAAAAACAAAAGCGCCAAACTTAATCCGTTCTGGAAGTCCGTTTGACTTCCGAAATGTTTGAAAACTAAGGCGCAGCTTCTGATTGGCGCCCCGGAAACAATAGCCGACAGCCGCATCGGACGTTCGGCTTCCGAAAATCATTCGAAAACCGGAACACTTACTTCCGGGTTTTCGGAGTTTGAGAACCAAGGCGTTTGAGAACCAAGGCATTTGAGAACCAAGGCGTTTGAGAACCAAGGTGCCACTGTAAATAAGTAAGCAAAGTGAAATTCTCCTTGACTCACCTATGGTTTCCTCCAGCAGCTCCCCCGCCAGCCTTCCCACTTCCGCCACAGCCACCCACGACAAGCCTTTCTCAGTGGCGAACACCAGGCTGCGGTAATGGATGTCGAGAGAGATGCTTTGCCGCAGATCCCGGACCTCATCAAACTCGTCCCAGCCCAGCAAATCCCTCAGGTGCTGGCGGCCCGTTTTCTGCTGAAGGAGGGGATGGAGGAGGAAGAAACATGAGTGACGCACTGAGGCCTGTTATTCCAAACACCCACTCGCCCCACGCCCAGAAACCCTCCACGATATTTTACCCGCCTGCCTACAAATTTGCCTTCCCCCACGTGTGACCGCTTTACCCCATCGTTCGGTGGAACTGGCGGCAAGACAGGTGCCACGTGCTGCCTGTTCTGCATATGTAAGAACGCAGATATGTTTGGATGGCAATACCTATGGAACTCCCTGCCTATTGATACCAGGCAAACGCCTTCATTGTGCTTTTTTTGAGGCTTGCTGAAAACATTTCTGTTCAGGCCAAGCCTACCCAAGTGCTTAGAAAGCTGTTGCGAGGTTAAATCTGTTTGTAGCCTATAGTCATTTTAACTTTTCATTAAAAGTCTTAAATAATTCCTGTTAACTTTTCTTATTGACAATTTTATTGTTTTATCTTTTTTGTAAACTGCTGTGAGAGGCTTAGGTTGTTTTTTTTTACAATCAAGCGGTATGTTGATTTTTTGATGATTGACTGATTGATATATGAATCAACTACAGCAGCCACGAAATTAAAAGACGCCTGCTTCTTGGGAGAAAACCAATGACAAACCTAGACAGCATCTTAAAAAGCAGATACATCACCTTGCCAACAAAGGTCCGTATAGTTAAAGCTATGGTTTTCCCAGTAGTGATGTATGGAAGTGAAAGCTGGACCATAAAGAAGGCTGATCGCCGAAGAATTGATGCTTTTGAATTATGGTGCTGGAGAAGACTCTTGAGAGTCCCATGGACTGCAAGAAGATCAAACCTATCCATTCTGAAGGAAATCAGCCCTGAGTGCTCACTGGAAGGACAGATCCTGAAGCTGAGGCTCCAAGACTTTGGCCACCTCATGAGAAGAGAAGACTCCCTGGGAAAGACCCTGATGTTGGGAAAGATGGAGGGCACCAGGAGAAGGGGACGACAGAGGACGAGATGGTGGGACAGTGTTCTCGAAGCTACCAGCATGACTTTGACCAAACTGTGGGAGGCAGTGGAAGACGGGAGTGCCTGGCGTGCTCTGGTCCATAGACACGACTAAATGACTAAATGACTAAACGAGTAAACAACAAAAACTTAATTCACATTTCAAGAGAAATAACTAAGCAGCTTACATATTTCGAGTGTCTGTTTTGAATTGTTTTAGTTTTGTTTGAAACATATGGCCTCCTTTTTAGCATTTTCAGCTGTTATTTTGCTGTTTTTCTTGTCCATCACATTGAGCTGATTATGTAGAAAGTGAGTAACAAATTAACAATGATGATGATGATGATCTCTTGACAAAAGGGGAGACAACTCCAGGCTTTCGCCACCCCTTATGGGCTAAAAACCACAGCTCAGAGCTGCAACACATTGCATGCTTCGAATACAGAAGTTTCTGGGTTCAAGCCTCACATCTTAAGAAGCCTTGGTCAGACCACTCCTGGAAAACTGTGTCCAGTTGTGAGCACCACAACTGGACAAGCTGGAAGGTTCGCAGAAGAGGGCAACCAAGATGATCAAGGGTCTGGAAACCAAGCCTGATGAGGAGTGGTTGAAGGAGCTGGGTATATTTAGCCTGGAAAAGAGGAGACGAGAGGAGAGACGAGAGCCATCTTCAAATATCTAAAGTGCATGGAAGATGGAGCAAGCATGTTTTCCCCTGCTCTGGAGGGTAGGACCTGAACCAATGGATTCAAGTTACAAGAAAGGAGATTCCGTCTAAACATATGGAATAACTTTCTTACAGTAAGAGCTGTTCGACAGATCTGCTCCACTTTCCAGTGGGGAGGAGTTGCGGTGGACTGTGTGGCCACCCACTCCCCTCCGGGGGCGGGGGACTTAGTCCCCCATTGCCCAGGGGATCCCGGCCACATCAGAGCCCAGCCAGCCAATCCACTGGCCGGGGGTGTGTGTGGCCGGGTCCATTTAATAAGAGGCGCGAGCCAGAGGGCTTCCTCTTTGGCTAGCTTCCTCAATCACCCGCTCTCCCTCCCTATTTTGCAGGTTTTAGGCACTGGCCTTGCTATGGACCTTGGTTGGTCGCCGTTGAGGGGTCTGGTAGGAATTTTTCCACTTGGGAAATTAGCACAGTCCATGCTACAAGGTAGGCCATTCGCCTACCTCGTAGCAATTGTCACAACTTTGTTAGGGTGGCGGTTAGGCATTGTTTGACCTTGTGTGGGGGAGGGGAGGTGTGGTCATCACCTGCCCCTCCAAGCTTAAGGGTATTCCGTTAAAGGAATCCGGGGGTGTTGATCTGGTCCGAAGCCCGGAGCGGGGGCTAGGGCCATGACATGACCCCGACGGGAACACCAGAGGCAGCTTGAGTTGGTCTGCATCGACGGGGCTCCCCCTTCCAGTGGTTTAAGCTTATTGGACTTCCTGCACATCGGGCAGGAGAAGAAGAAGAAGAAGAGTTTGGATTTGATATCCCGCCTTTCACTCCCCTTCAGGAGTCTCAAAGCGGCTAACATTCTCCTTTCCCTTCCTCCCCCACAACAAACACTCTGTGAGGTGAGTGGGGCTGAGAGACTTCAGAGAAGTGTGACTGGCCCAAGGTCACCCAGCAGCTGCATGTGGAGGAGCGGAGACGCGAACCCGGTTACCCAGATTACGTGACTACCGCTCTTAACCAGTACACCACACTGGCTCACAGGAGTCAGATATAGTTGGGTCCATTCAGTGCCTAAGCCAATACCACTCGCATTCTGTAATCAATTGTTGTGGCCAAATTTGCCCAATAACATTAACCTAATATCCGTGTCCTTGTGTGTGTTATTTCCCAACGAGGGGGTGGCTACGGTGTCTTGACACACAATGGAACGCTCTCTCTCAAGAGGTTATAGACTCTCCTTCCTTAGAGAGATTTAAGCAGAGCTTGGGTGGCCATCTACCATGGATGCTTTAGCTGAGATTCTGCAATGCAGGGGGTTGGTTTAGATGACCCGTGGGTCCCTTCCAACTAAGATTCTATGATTCTATAGGCTCAGTGTTCAATTGGATTCATCCCCCACTGAGCTATCACCAGCCACACAACCTGTTCTGTATCAGCTGCTGGAACATGGGCAAGATTTTCTGCTTATGAAACACTGTCCTCGGGAGGCAGGCTGGTGCTGATGGGAGTTGTAGTCCAAATCAACTGGATGGTTCCATTTTAGCAAAGGTTGTGTATATATGTGTGTGAGAGAGAGAATGTGGGTTTTCTGAAAGCAGGAATCGAAATGGGAGTAAGGGTGCAACAGTCCTGATGCCAAGGGCCGTGAAGAGAGATTAGCAGCATTTGAAAGACTCCTGCTGAGATCTGCCCTGTATTCAAGCTAATTCACCTAAAGACTCAGTTAATTATGCCCTTCGTTTAAGAGGCCTTGTTATGCACACAGCTAATACTGCTGGCTCTGTTTGGTTCACCTTGAGCAGAAAATTCCACTGAGAAACACAAGTAGGCAAAGGTGGGTTTTTGTTTTTTAATTTCACACATATGTTCATGGGTTCGTTACTGGCAGTGATGGACCAGGAATAAGACCTTGGGGTCATAATAGACAGTTCAATGACTATACAGCTGTCCATGGAGGCACAGGTCAATTGTGTGTCCAGGGCAGCTGTATATCAGCTCCATCTGGTATGCAGAATGAGACCCTACCTGCCTGTGGACTGTCTTGCCAGAGTGGTGCATGCTCTGGTTATCTCCCGCTTGGACTACTGCAATGCGCTCTATGTGGGGCTACCTTTGAAGGTGACCCGGAAACTACAACTAATCCAGAATGTGGCAGCTAGACTGGTGACTGGGATCAGCCACTGAGACCACATAACACCAGTCTTGAAAGACCTACATTGGCTCCCAGTACGTTTCCGAGCACAATTCAAAGTGTTGGTGCTGACCTTGAAAGCCCTAAGCGGCCTCGGTCCAGTATATCTGAAGGAGCGTCTCCACCCCCATCGTTCAGCCCAGACACTGAGGTCTAGTTCCGAGGGCCTTCTGGTGGTTCCCTCACTGCGAGAAGTGAGGTTACAGGGAACCAGGCAGAGGGCCTTCTCGGTAGTGGCGCCCGCCCTGTGGAACACCTTCCCTTGTCAAGGAAATAAATGTCAAGGAAATAAATACTATCTGACTTTTAGAAGGCACCTGAATGTTTGATGTTTTGTTGTGTTTTTAAAATTATGTTGGAAACCTCCCAGAGTGGCTGGGGAAACCCAGCCAGATGGGCAGGGTAATAATAATAATAATAATAATAATAATAATAATAGGCTGTCCCCTGAGCCCGCTAGATGACATCACAAGGGATGTTGCCTTAGGAGAGTGAGAAAAATTCTCAGGGACGATTCACACCCCGGCCAGCACCTCTTCAATCTTCTACCCTCAGGCAGGAGATATAGAAATATAATCAGTCGTACCAACAGGCTAAAAAACAGTTTCTACCCGTGGGCTGTTAGGCTGCTGAAAGGAAAATAATATAGCGCAACTGACTTTCGGGGTTGGTGTGTTGTGCGACAAACACACAGAGTGCAATGAGATTGAGTGTTTTGGGGGAGGGAGGCTCAGTTAATTTCATTGTACACAGGTTGTACATTGACAATAAAGGTACTATTACTTTTATGTCAAATAAGCAATTTGTTTTCCTTCCCCAACCCAGAAATTCACACTCTTTCGCTTCTGAGACTCAGATTTCCACAAGCCAACTCGAAGCCTTATCAAAAACGTTTGCACGTGAAGACCCCTCCAAAGGAAGCAGCATTTTAAGGAAACTGTGTCTCTCATCTTTACAGCACTTGGAGGAGGGTTACAGGAGCAGGGGACTTTGTGGCATTCGGCAAGACATTTCCTGGGAATCTACCAGCTCATTGGTTTGTTATTTTATTTATGCCTGAGTGGATATCTGCTGCAGATCACTGACCACACCAAAATAGATTTCGTTAAAAGCTAATCACCAATAGATATACACCAATGAACCAACCCTCAGAGATCATAACTCAACGAGAAAGTGGATGTTCTTTATTAAAGAGGTGTGGCTTTGCCACTTTATGAATGTATTTCCTGTAACAGTGACTTCTAACTTTATTGTCATTTTCTCTTACATGCTGCCCAGAGAGCAGGTGTTATAGGGCAGCTCGTGAACCGAATAAATAAGCAAACAAATGCAATCTTCATATCAGAAGAATCCCACCATGTCATTTATTATTTCCCCGAGCACTATGTTGTCAGAATCTGACCTCTCTCCCCAATGTCTCAACCACATACACGCAAAAACTATACACAACATTCGCATAACCGGCCAAATCTGAAAAAAATCATTCCCAACTGAAGATATCAAACAGTTGACACCGAACAGTGCCGGATTTACGTACTGTATAAGCTAAACAAGCTATAGCTTAGGGCCCCACTCTCTCGGGGGCCGCAAAAAAAATTAAAGGGGGAAAAACTGGATGCCCATTTCCAAAATATAAGATAAAAAACAAATAAAACCTACATACAGCAACAGTGTTTTGCGTTGCGTAGGCTCCTAGGATGTACCATAAGTCGTGGGCCCCGCCTGCTAGCCTGCTCCCTAAAATATCACTGGTTTGCTCCTTTCTATATATAGGGTGCCTACATTCTGCATGGACTGGTTGCAGGGCAACATGCGCAAATGGCTTTATATACTTGTTAGGTCCATAAATTACCATATAGCGTATATTCAACACAAAAAACAGCGACAATTTGTTGACAAAGGACAGCTGGACAGATAAAGGGCCCCATTACCTTCAGTAGCTTAGGGTCTCATCAAACCTCAATCCAGCCCTGACCCTGAACACTCAGTTCCAAAACCTGAATTCTCACAGAAAGCTGAGACAGATCACTGTTCCATCTAGTTCAATATTGTCCACACTGGCTGGCAGCTGCTCTCCAGGGCTTGAGGCAAGGAGTCTGACTCTCCCAGCCCTGTCAGAGATGCCAGGGATCAGACATGGGACTTTTTACATACAAAACACAAGCTCTACCGCTAAGCTACGAACGCCCCCCCCCCCCCCCCCAAAAAGTGTTCTCATGCAAATCTGCCGGGTACTTTTTTGTTCCCAAAATTAATCCGCCTCGTCTTTATATTCTGGTTCCTGAGAAAGTGAAACTTGGCAAGTGTTTCGTGTGTTGCATTTCAGGGCGACGGCCTCCACCCCCTCCACCCCCGTCCGCAAAGCTCAGCCTCGACCTCGCTTCCCTTTTTTATTTACCGGCAGCTGGAAGACTTCTTCGACACCCTCTGCTGATAATTTGGCCATCCTTCCTGGGACTGGTTGCTAGGAGACACTGGCTTGTGATGCACAACCATGGAATGAATAGGGAAAAGGAAAGGTTCTGTTAGACGCTCACTGTTCCAGATCGGGCGGCTTCAGGTGAAAACCTCAGCAAGGGGGGAAACAAAGGCAGCCGCAAACAAAAGTGTCAGCCAGCAACCCTTGGCGATTTGGGGAAGGGTCTTGGATTTCAAGTCTCGCCAAGGGTGCCTTTGGAAAACAGACATACGGCCGGTTTTCTGACAGCCCCAAACAACCCTCTGTCTGCAAGGAAGGTGAATTCACACGGAGACGGCAGAGCACGAAGTTTTCACTATGGTTCTCGTAAAACTGCTGGGCCTTCTCGGTAGTGGTGCCCGCCCTGCGGAACGCCCTCCCAACGGGTGTCAAGGAGATAAATAACTGCGCAACTTTTAGAAGACATCTGAAGGCAGCCCTTTTTCGGGAAGTTTTTAATGTTTGATGTTTTTATATGTGTGTTGGAATAGAGTGCTTGGGGCAACCCAGCCAGATGGGTGGGCTATAAGTAATAAAATTGTTGTTGTCGTTGTTGTTGCAAGTTTATGGCACCTTTCCCAATGAACTGGAATGGTGTGTTTTTTTTCTCTTGGAAGAGCGACACTAGGGCTTGTCCACACCGGACCAAAATTTGTACTAGCCTGTGTCACTGTCCATTACATCCTCCCCAGTGATGCCCCATACTTCATAGAACCATAGAGTTGAAAGGGACCACAAGGAGCCAGTGTGGTGCAGTGGTTAAGAACGGTGGACTCGTAATCTGGTGAACCGGGTTCAATTCCCTGCTCCTCCACATTCAGCTGCTGGGTGACTTTGGGCCAGTCACACTTCTCTGAAGTCTCTCAGCCCCACTCACCTCACAGAGTGTTTGTTGGGGGGGAGGAAGGGAAAGGAGAATGTTAGCCGCTTTGAGACTCCTTCTGGTAGTGATAAAGCGGGATATCAAATCCAAACTCTTCTTCATCATCATCTAGTCCAACCCCCCTGCAATGCAGGAATCTTTCATTCAACGTGGGGCTTGAATTCACAACCCTGATGTTATGTACTGAGTTGAATAGGATCCAAAATGCAGCGGTCTGATTGGTCCTAGAACAATAGGATGCAGAATGCAGCAGTATGATTGGTCCGCAGGAGCCACCCAATCCAGCTCCAGGTGGAAGTGAATCCGCAACCTGATTGGCCTACAGGAGAATCCCGGAATTAGCCAATCACGTGGGGCCCATTGTGTAAATAATGTATATAAAGCAGATATTTTGAGGGAACTTTCATTCCTCACTACTATGAGCTGAATAAGGGCATGAAATCCAGACTCGACTCCGAGTATATTTCACCTGAGATTAAGGGTCTCACGCTCTGCCAACTGAGCTATCCGCCATTTGAATGCAGGGGTCTTTTTTATGTTTGGAACGTCCCCAAAAGGCTAATGTAAACACACACACACCCCAATAACCTGCATTTAAAGGGAGAAAAGACCCTGGAATAGGGTCTACATTTTGCTCTGGTGTGGACAGGCCCAAGGCCCTAGTCCTCAGTGAGAGGGTTTGGCCTGTGTCTGGACTGTACCACTCAGGGGCTCAGATGAATGAACATTCCTCCGTTAAAAAGAAAAGAAAAAAACAGTCCCAAGCCATCATGTCAGGAAAGAGAGGTCGTCTTAGCCTTTGCAAAGCCCTCAACTGTGATATAAGGGGCAATAATACTGAATTTCTTAGCATTCATGGCTGTCATAAGGATTCGGAGATAAAGTGCTTTGAGCTCTAAAAGGATGACATGCACTTTGGAGAGACAGCATGGTGCAATGGTTAGAGTGCTGGGCTAGGAGCTGGGAGAGACCTGGGTTCAAATCCTTGCTCAGCCATGGGCCACTGATTCTCAGCATCACCTGACAATAACAGGTTTGTTAATCGAATTAACTGGGAACTGGGGAACAGGAGAACCGTTGGAGCTCCTTGGAGGAAAACGTGGGGTGTAGATGCAATAGATAAATGTTGTTGTTGTTTAGTGGTGTCCAACTCTTTGTGACCCCCTGGACCAGAGCACACCAGGCTCTCCTGTCTTCCACCGCCTCCCGCAGTTTGGTCAAACTCATGCTGGTAGCTTCGAGAACACTGTCCAGCCATCTCGTCCTCTGTCATCCCCTTCTCCTTGTGCCCTCCATCTTTCCCAACATCAGGGTCTTTTCCAGGACGTCTTCTCTTCTCATGAGGTGGCCAAAGTCTTGGAGCCTCAGCTTCAGGATCTGTCCTTCCAGTGAGCACTCAGGGCTGATTTCATTCAGAATGGATAGGTTTGATCTTCTTGCAGTCCATGGGACTCTCCAGAGTCTCCTCCAGCACCATAATTCAAAAGCATCCATTCTTCGGCGATCAGCCTTCTTTATGGTCCAGCTCTCACTTCCATACATCACTACTGGGAAAACCATAGCTTTGACTATACGGGCCTTTGCTGGCAAGGTGATGTCTCTGCTTTTTAAGATGCTGTCTAGGTTTGTCATTGCTTTTCTTAGATAATAAATAATAGATAAATAAATGCTTTTCTTAGATAATAAATAAATGGATAAATAAATACAGCCAGCTATCATTTTCTTTTTAAAATATAAAAGCAAGCACGATCTGAGTTTGCTTTTTCCCTTTTTTAAAAAAAAAAATCACTGGGGAAAAAGGATGTCCTTGCTTTGTAGAGCTGGAGCCGATATCACCTGGCATGTATTGAAGATGATGGAGGTTTTTAAGCAGACATTGGGTGGCCATCAGTCATGCATGATCCCTGCAGCGTAGAGGGCTGGACTAAATGACCGTTGCGGGTCCCTTCCAACTCTACCATTCTACGATGGCGGTGATGAAACCCTGCGATGGTGTCAGCCATGCCCAAGGGGCATCGGAAAGGCAAACAGAGAGATATGGGTACCTTCTCTCCTCCCGGTCTTAGAAGCCCTTCTGCTTGCATAAACCTCAGGGCAGGAGAATGCTACGTGCTTGAGGCCTAAAACCTCCAGGATAATCAGGATTTCAGATTAAGGCTGCTGATCATTACAGACAAGGAAGAGGCCCAGGGGATACAGATCGCTCCGGTGCAGCTGTGGGGCCATCGTCAAATGCACTCCCAAGTAGCATAGGGACCCAGGAAGCCGCCCTGTGCAGAGTCAGGCCAATTTGTCTCTGTATCACCTACACTGGCCAGCAAAGGCAGATTTTTAGAAGAGGGATGCTCCCAGCATCATCTTTTACCAAACCAGAAGCTTTCTTTGTTCTACCACTGAGCTACAGTTCTTTCCCCCCCAAACATAACGATCGCAGGACTCTTCATTTGCCTGGGTTAGTGAAGAACACCACAAACTAAATAACTCTGTATATGGTTTAAAAGAGGTTTTTTTAAGTAGAAACCAGGACATCCCAAAAGTTGTTGAGCTTTGCTATTTTTTGACAAACCACATACGCCCCCAACAAATTTTCGATTGACTTTCCTAAGATCCAGGACAAAGCACCTCAGATGTCAATTCTGCCTTAGATATCCCGGTAATGTCCAGGGAAATGTACAAAAATTCAACACCTTCTATGTTTGAAATGATATTTACAATGCCAAAATAATAATAATAATAATAATAATAATAATAGACGCATCTCAACATCTCAAAGCCAAACAGTCCAGTATTCCTGCAGTAAGTCCAAGAGAATAACTCTCTATGTATATATTTGTTGCTGGCGTGACAAATTTTTAAAGTTTGATGTTTTATCATGTTTTTAATATTCTGTTGGGAGCCTCCCAGAGTGGCTGGGAAGCCCAGCAAGATGGGTGGAGTATAAATAATATATTGTTGTTATTATTGCAAAAATATTATTGTTATATTATATTATTATTACTTGGGCATTCCAAATATCATTTAAGATTTTTGTACATCGTTGTTAATGGATTTTTGTAAACCGTATCCAGAGTTGTTTCGTTTGTGATCTGGGTCGGGGTGACTGATGGCGCATACCCTCCAACATTTCTCCTTCCCACCCACCTCACTTCAGCAGCAGACTGAGCAGGAGTTGGTAGAGGGTGGGCCCTTGTATCCCTTGGCCACAGAGTGTCCCCTACCGGAAGCACCGGTTAAGGGTGCAATACTTGCCTTAGGGTGTGCAATACTTTCCTTGCCCCGGGCACTAGCAAGCCATGCTATGCCACTGCAAGTGAGGAATCAAGATCTACATCGAGAGCAGTCACCTCACCCAGCCTCCTGGGGACATCTAACAGAACTTCTCTGGATAATCTTAGTGACCATGCTGGGATATAAGGACTCAGGCGGTTATCCTGGGCTCAGGGTGTCCAGGCCTTTGAATATTAATACACGAGCCTTGAACTTAGCACATTTCCTGCCCATTTCTTCTAATATACATGGCTTTGCACAAAATTGTGCTTAAAACACATACTTTGCAAGCAATTCACCCCCAATGCAATGCATTTTACATTAGTTCCACCAATATATGCATTTTCGGGTATTCTTTCCCTGAAGACATTATACCTGAAGGAGCGTCTCTACCCCCATCATTCATCCCAGACACTGAACTCTAACTCCGAAGGCCTTCTGGCGGTTCCCTCGCTGCGAGAAGCGAAGCTACAGGGAACCAGGCAAAGGGCCTTCTCGGTAGTGGTGCCCGCCCTGTGGAACGCCCTCCCATCAGATGTCAAGGAAATAAGCAACTATCTGACATTTAGAAGACATCTGAAAGCAGCCCAGTTTAGGAAAGTTTTTAATGTTTGATGTTTGTGTTTTTAATATTCTGTTGGGAGCCGCCCGAAGTGGCTGGGGAAACCCAGCCAGGTGGGCAGGGTATGTATGTATGAATAAAATGTTTGTTACACAAGGAAATCTAAAATGAAAACTATTTTTAAAGAAAAGATAATCCAGAGAAGTGCACGGTTTGCAAGATAGCTGCATTCTGAATGGCATGTTGTTTTGGGAAGCATGGATTGATTGGGAAGGTTCGTATTATAATGCTAACCCAACAAAACATCTTTCCATTCTCCCCACTCGTAATTCGCAGCGTACTTTGGAAGTCAGACAGAATCTGTTCTGGAAGTCCGTTTGACTTCCAAAACGTTTGGAAACCAAAGCGCAGCTTCTGATTGGCTGCAGGAAGCTCCCACAGCCATTCGGAAGCCGTGGAAGCCCCATTGGAGGTTCGGCTTCCAAAAATAGTTCGCAAACCGGAACAGTCACTTCCGGGTTTGCGGCATCCGGGAGCCAAAACGTTCGAGAACTAAGCTGTTCGGAAACCAAGGTGCAACTGTATCTGTTGTTGTTGTTTAGTTGTTTAGTCGTGTCCGACTCTTCGTGACCCCCTAGACCAGAGCACGCCAGGCACTCCTGTCTTCCACTGCCTCCCGCAGTTTGGTCAAACTCATGCTGGTAGCTTCGAGAACACTCTCCAACCATCTCGTCCTCTGTCGTCCCCTTCTCTTTGTGCCCTCCATCTTTCCCAACATCAGGGTCTTTTCCAGGGAGTCTTCTCTTCTCATGAGGTGGTCAAAGTATTGGAGCCTCAGCTTCAGGATCTGTCCTTCCAGTGAGCACTCAGGGCTGATTTCCTTCAGAATGAATCGGTTTGACCTTCTTGCAGTCCATGGGACTCTCAGGAGTCTCCTCCAGCACCATAATTAAAAAGCATCAATTCTTTGGCGATCAGCCTTCTTCATGGTCCAGCTCTCCCTTCCATACATCACTACTGGGAAAACCATAGCTTTAACTATATGGACCTTTGCTGGCAAGGTGATGTCTCTGCTTTTTAAGATGCTGTCTAGGTTTGTCATTGCTTTTCTTAGATAATAAATAATAGATAAATAAATGCTTTTCTTAGATATTAAATAAATGGATAAATAAATACAGCCAGCTATCATTTTCTTTTTATAATATAAAAGCAAGCATGATCTCCTGTCTTCTCTAGGTTTGTCATTGCTTTTCTCCCAAGAAGCAGGCGTCTTTTAATTCCGTGGCTGCTGTCACCATCTGCAGTGATCATGGAGCCCAAGAAAGTAAAATCTCTCACTGCCTCCATTTCTTCCCCTTCTATTTGCCAGGAGGTGATGGCAATATAGAGCCATTGTGGACAAACACTTAAGATCATGACTTAACCCTTGCAAAGAAAAGGCGTTGGTACATATTTCTTTGAGGCCCTCAACCTGCCGCACCCACCAGGATACGAATAATCCCCGTAACCTCATTACTCTCATGAGTTTGCAGATGGTGCCTGGCCTTTAAGAAGCTTTTCTCCTCATCCTAATCCTATTCAGAGTGGCCATTGCCCAGCTAGAGGGACCCACCACTTTCTTCCCGCTTTTCCGGAGAAACAGGCCTCCTCTCACGTAGCCCAGGATGGAGCCAGGATCCCGGAGGGGAAAGAATGGGTTGAGTCCGGGACCACCGTAAAACTCCTTCCAGCCAGACTTGGGGAAAACAATGGCTTCCCTCCAGAAACTGTAGAAACCTTTTCAGATTGAAAGCAATTTTTGTTCTGGAAACTGTGGATTTTTTACTCTGTTCCCAGGAAGAGGAGAAAGGCTCCGTCTTGGGTCTGAGCTCAGAACTGAGGAATGTCCTTGGGTGACCTTGGTAAGTCAAGAATAAGTTGTGTTTTAGATTTGTCAGGATGCTAAACGTCAAACTGCAACTGGGTTTCATCCGAGAATTTGGGATTAAACCATATACTGTTGGGCTCTATGGGGAGAGGGCTCCGATCCTCAGCTCATTTACTCCAGAGCAGCCCTGTTAACAAGTCATGTGTGTGCTGTGGCTTAAGTTGGCAGCGATCCTAATTCTGACGCTTAATGGGTTTGTTGGTCGGTTGCCTGATTGAGTCAAAAGCTTCTGCGGTGGAATAGCATCTAATATCTGGCATGACGTGAGTGGTATCTTGAGAATCTCTCGCTTTCTTTTCCTTTTCGTAAATATTGCAGGTTGCTAGACCTCATGATAGTGACCCACGGTCATGAGGAACTGCCGCCATGCCATTTCCCCCTTTAGCAAAAGTGCTTTTTTTTTAAAGCACTTTTTAAACAAATACATGGATCATAGGAAATGAATATACCCGAGATAAAAGAAATCGATCTTTATTTAATTCTGGCTGCAGAATTTGGGTTTTTAAGGGACACAGGATCAAGGTGGGAGCAGAACTAGCCTATTTTGCACCTCCTGAACCAAAAATACAGTTATCCTGCAATATTCACCCTTCTGCAATCTTCGCAATGCAGGTTCTCCAACTGAAAATTGTTTGAAAATATTGCTGTTATTATTAGTATTGTTAATTAATTAAACTTGTATGCTGCCCTTCATCCAAAGATTCCAATCATTAGGAGACATGCTCAGCACTTCCAGAAGGTCCAGATCTGTTAATGAGGCCTCGCCTGCCCTTTGGAACTCCCCGCCTATTGATATTCGGGGGCACCTTCACTGAATTATTTCCAGTGCCTGCTAAAACATTGTTGTTTAGGCAAGCCCATCCAGGATTGTAGACTACTGATGTGTGCTTTAATCTGTTTTTAGCTTATGTACCGCTGTTGATCAAAAATATCTCAGGGCGGTGTACAATGTTAGAAACACATAACCAAACATCAGTGATAAGAACATCGTAAAAACATACTGACAGACAGCCTAATAGTAAAATATTCATAATAATAACAGTCCGCTCCCCTACACTTTCACAGGCCGTAGGTTATTTAATAGTCCACAGCTTCCCAAGGGAGTCTGATCTGCTGTCAAATAGTGGAACATTCTTCCTGATGTTTAGCTAGAATCTCTTTCTTGCAACTTGAATCCGTTGATTTGGGTCCTACCCTGCGGAGCAGGAGAAAATAAGCTTGCTCCATCCTCTATGTGACAGCCCTTAATATATTTGAAGATCTCTCATATCTCAGTCGCCTCTTTCCCAGGTTAAACATACCCAGCTCCTTCAACCGTTCCTCATCAGGCTTAGTTTCTAGACCCTTGATCATTTTTTTAATAAGGTTTTCACATATTACATTACAATACAGATATACCAAAGCCAACACCTTTTCCTCCCCATACATTTACACTTACATTTCCTCAATCCATCATATTATTCTTTTCTCCCTCCTCCCACTTCCCTCCTCCCCCCTCGATTTCCTCCACATTATACAACTTACAATAGTCTTTGCATTCTACAGTCTTCTCAAATGATCTATATATTCTTATTATGTTTCCTTACTAATTTTCCTTCCATCCAGCTCTTCGCATTTTAATCTAGGCATATTAGTGTATCTTTTTTTTTAGCAAAATTTTGCCATAAAATTCATCAAAACATTTAATTTTTGATTCGACTGATTTCTTATTACAGCAGTCAATTTTGCGAAAATTAAATATTCATTTAGTTTACAAATCCATTCCTCTTTTGTGGGTATAGCTTGTGACTTCCACCTAGCACAATCACTGTTCTAGTAGCTGTACTTGCATAGAGAAAAATTGTTCCCACCCCCCGTGGTATCTCTTCATGTATCAATCCAAGGAGATACGTCTCTGGTTTCTTTGTAATTATTATTTATTTATTTATATATTTATTTATACCCCGCCCATCTGGCTGGGCTTTCCCAGCCACTATGGGTGGCTTCCAACAAAATATTAAAATACCGTAATACATCAAACATTAAAAGCTTCCCTAAACAGGGCTGCCTTCAGATATCTTCTATAAGTCTGGTAGTTGTTTTTCTCTTTGACAACTGGTGGGAGGGCGTTCCACAGGGAGGGCGCCACCACCGAGGAGGCCCTCTGCCTGGTTTCCTGCAATTTGGCTTCTCACAGCGAGGAAACCGCCAGAAGGCCCTTGGAGCTGGATTTCAGTGTCCTGGCAGAACGATGGGGGTGGAGACGCTCCTTCAGGTATAAAGGTAAATGGGGCACTGCCCCACCAACCACCTCCTGTCCTCAGCCATCTCTCACCTGCTTACCCACAAGCTATTCCAGAGGGCGGCACTGCCTGTTGGCTTAGTCTCAATGTTGCCCCTTTAGAACTCAGCAGGAAGGAAGAGGATGGGGACAAACTAGAAAAACTTGGCTCTGCCTATCACTGGCTCTCTGGCGCCACCTGCTGCTCAGCTCCTTGCCTTCTGTCCCACCATCATCCCCTGGGTGCAATACTGTTCCCCTAAAACCTATAAGGTAGAAAGGAAAAGGCACACTCAGAGGAAGGGGGGTGGAAAGCCAGGGTGAAAGCTGTCACAAACCCTCTAATGACCCCAGACATCGAGAGCTGCTAAAATGGCATGTGCCACAATGGGGGCCTTTTTTGTGGCCCCAAACCTTTGGAATACCCTTCCTAGGGAAATATGCGCGGCCCAACTATGCACCAACATTTAGCCTGGTCCTAAGGTTATGATGGAATGCGGGTGGCACTGCGGGTTAAACCACAGACTTGTCGATCAGAAGGTCGGTGGTTTGAATCCCTGCAACGGGGTGAGCTCTCATTGCTCGGTCCCTGCTCCTACCAACCTAGCAGTTCGAAAGCACGTCAAAGTGCAAGTAGATAAATAGGTACCGCTCCGGCGGGAAGGTAAATGGCATTTCCGTGTGCTGCTCTGGTTCGCCAGAAGCGGCTTAGTCCAGCTGGCCACATGACCCGGAAGCTGTACGCCGGCTCCCTCGGCCAATAAAGCGAGATGAGCGCCACAACCCCAGAGTCATCCACGACTGGACCTAATGGTCAGGGGTCCCTTTACCTTTACCTAAGGTTATGATCCTAAACTCAATTTAGTGAATAGAGGCCAAAGAGCCCAGTGGGATTTACTTCTGAGTAACCTTGCTCAGGATGGCTCTGCATGGCCAGAACTGACAGCTTTCTCCAACCTGATGCCCTCCGAATGTTTTGGACTACAGTTCACATTAGCCTCAGACAGCTTGGCTTTGCAGAGCCAAGTAATTTTGAGGCCCAGTAATTTACTCCCAAGTAAGTAAATTCAGGACTGCAAGCGAACAGTGGACACTAAGTAAATACACTTCTGCTTGGAGAATGTCGACTGAACTAGTTCATTTTGCAAATACGATACGATAATCTTTATTGTCATTGTCCCATACAGAACAACGAAACTGAAAAAATCTACATCAGACATTCAAAAACCAACAAGCCTGCTATCCCAGCTATCCCAACCTGGTTAGCCCCCTAAAAACTCTGATACCCCATAATTAAATACAATATACTCCCATAGAGACTACCTTACACTGCGTTTAAAACCCAAATCGCATTTAGATAGAAACTGTTTCTCAGGCGGCTAGTCCTAGTGGATGAATATGAAGTGGGATTTCTTCCTCTGGGGCCGTGCTGAATTTCCACTTTCAAAACAGGCTCTCCAGTTCTGGGTGAGGTGCGGAAGTGGGTGAAGAAATGAAATGGATGCAAACGTCACCTTAGCTCAGTAGGCTGGTTTCTGCACATGCTCAGACAGCCCTTTCTGTCTGGCATGCAAAAGGCATTATCAGAGCTCAAGGAGACACCCCAGGGAAGAAAAACCACTTCAAGAAGCAAGGGGGGCAGTGAGGGGTGTGGCCTGAGGAGAGAGGGGGTGTGGCCTGGGAAGAGTTCCACGGGCCACATAAAGAGATTTCGAGGGCCGCATTTGGCTTTCTGAACCAGAGATCCCCTACCCTTGGGGTGTTGTTGTGGGGCTGCAGACTTTCTCTTTTAGCAAATTATTAAACGTCCCCACCCCCATCGTTCTGCCCAGACACTGAGGTCCAGCGCCGAGGGCCTTCTGGTGGTTCCCTCGCTGCAAGAACGTCCTCCCATGAGATGTCAAGGAAATAAACAACTACCAGAATTTAGAAGACATCTGAAGGCAGCCCTGTTTAGGGAAGCTTTTAATGTTTGATGTATTATTGTATTTTAATATTCTGTTGGAATATTATTATTATTATTATTATTAATCAGAGTACCACTGTAGTTCAGCCAACAAATGCAATGAAACATGGCTACCACTGGGTGCCACACCGTAGGGGCCAGCACTTACTGCGGGGCCTGCAGCATGCCCGGGCCACGCGTCTCTTCTGGGAGTGACATGATGGTTTGGGCGCCTGCAGGCTCTGAGCTGCCTGAAACAGCAGCGTCAGGCTTGCGTCTGCCCACCGCCTCTCCCTCAGCTGCCCTACAGCTGAGGGGGGCGCAGTGGAGAGGCTCCACACAGCGCGCCCCGGCCCCATGGGCAATTCGCCCACCCGCCAACTGCAGGTCACACCTGCTGCACCCGCTAGCTACACCGCTGGATGAGGACACCTGGATTGCTAGCAGCACATATGAAAAGGATCTAGAGGTCTTAGTACAGGGTCAGGTTTAAGGTGCTGGTTTTGACCTTTAAAGCCCTATGCGGCCTAGGACCTACGTACCTACGGGACCACCTCTCCTGGTATGCCCCGTGAAGGACCTTAAGGTCCACAAATGACAACACTTTGGAGGTCCCAAGTTGCAAGGTGGTTAGATTAGTTTCAACTACTGGCCCCGACGTGGTGGAACGCTCTGCCACAAGAGACCAGGGCCCTGCGGGACTTGACATATTTCTGCAGGGTCTGCAAGACAGAGATGTTCCGCCTGGCCTTTGGTTTGGACTCGGTCTGACCCTTATGTTTCCCTCCCCTTATGGTCTTGATGAGGCTGCATTTTAAACTGCATTTTAACCTGTATTTTAAATTGGGGTCCCCCCCTTTCCCCCCTATTATGTTTTTACTGCGATTTTATTGGTGTTAACTGCCCTGAGCCCGGCTCTGGCCGGGGAGGGTGGGGTATAAATAAAATTTATAAGTAGTAGTAGTAGTAGACCATAAGCTTAATATGAGTCAACAGCGTGATGCAGCATCAAAAAAGGCGAATGCTATTCTAGGCTGCATCAAGAGAAGTCGAGTTTCCAGATCGAGGGAAGTCATAGTCCCGCTCTATTCTGCTTTGGTCAGAACACACCTGGAATATTGTGTCCAGTTCTGGGTGCAACAGCTTAAGAAGGATGTTGACAAGCTGGAACGTGTAAAATTAAAAGGTACACAGATTGTTGGAATAAAAAAAAGGGGGGGGGATTTCTAAATGAAAGTAGGACTTGCTCCCCCCGCCACTCCTAATATAGCCGGAAGAGGTCACTTGCAAAGCAAAATAGAGCAGCATCTTAGCCATGATTACCTGTGACAGGAGTCGAAGCATTAAGTACTTTAGCCTGACCCGGCAGGGCGGTTCACAGCTGAAGCAAGATAATGTCCTGCAGAACCTTTTAACCGCACGCGGAAGAATAAGACTGACAGTGCAATAATCTGTGGGCGAAGGAATCTCCCAGTGATGAAGCATAAATTCACAGGTGGAGCTTAATTCGGGGTTTCTGGGCCGGTTTGCAGCAGCAGGTACACTGAAATGCACAACAGCTTGCAAAGAGGAAGTTTTCACCGGGCATTCATTATTATTATTATTATTTACACCCCACCCATCTGGCTGAGTTTCTCCAGCCACTCTGAGCGGCTTCCAACAGAATATTAAAATACAATAATCTATTAAACATTAAAAGCTTCCCTAAACAGGGCTGCCGTCAGATGTCTTCTAAAAGTCAGATAGTTGTTTTTCTCTTTGACATCTGATGGGAAGGCGTTCCACAGTGAGGGTGCCACCACCAAGAAGGCCCTCTGCCTGGTTCCCTGTAACTTGACTTCTCGTAGTGAGGGAACCACCAGAAGGCCCTCGGCGCTGGACCTCAGTGTCTGGGTAGAACAATGGGGGTGGAGACGCTCCTTCAGGTCTCCTGGACCGAGGCTGTTTAGGGCTTTAAAGGTCAGCACCAACACTTGGAATGGTCTCTAAGGTGCTACTGGAAGGATTTTTTAAAAAAAATTTGTCCCCTTCTAGTTATTCCTGGCTAAGTGCAGAACCTTACAGCTGTCACTACTGAAATTCATTCTGTTAGTTTCAGCCCAGTTCTCCAATGTGTTAAGGTCATCTTGAATCCCGATTTTGTTTCAGCGTTATTGGCTACCCCTCCCAGTTTGGTGCCGCCTGAAAATTTGATGAGCATCCCCTCAACACCTTCATCCAAGTCGGTTATAAATACCTATGGATTCTGGACACCTTACTTGGCTGGATAACCCTGCTGCAAAATTCACGTAAGTACACATTTTAAAGGTTGTGTTTTGGTTCCCTGATTGCTTAGGAAATTGGCACTTCGGTAAGATTGCCTTTAAATCCAAACTGGATCGAATCCCCATCACCCCCCATTTCAAATATTTCCAAAGATTTGGCATAAACCACATTATTTATGAATTGATTTATTAAATATCTATACCACTCTCCATCTGAAGATCACTGGGCAGTTTGCAATATAATTTTTTTAAAAAAATTACCGTATTTTTCGCTCCATAAGATGCACCTGACCATAAGATGCACCTAGTTTTTAGAGGAGGAAAACAAGGGAAAAAAATATTCTGAACGAAACAGTGGATGTATGATTTTTGTGGATATGTGATCTGATGGTGAATTTGGGGTGATCCACTGCAAAAATCCTGAGGATCCATGTGCTTTTACCTCCCCCTACCAGAGTTACGAAGAGTCGGACATGACTAAACAACCAAACAACAACAAACAACCAGGCAGCCTCCTTTATCTTTAGAGTCCCTTATCTATCTCCCGATCCCTTCCCTATCAGCGGCTTTGTTTCAACACCCACTTCCCTCTTTCTAGAAAAAAAAGCACGATCTGCTTTTTGCCCCTGGGCAATTTGGCTCCAGGGACCACGCATTCGCTCCATAAGACGCACATACATTTCCCCTTACTTTTTAGGAGGGAAAAGTGCATCTTACGGAGCGAAAAATACGGTATATAAAATAATAACATAGCAATAACCCTCCACTCCACCCCACCCCAGTTTAAAAGGCCATAGATTGTTTAATTGGCCAAAGGCCTATAGAAAACAGTTTTGTCTGACACCTAATGAAATGCAATGAAGGCACCAGGCGAGCCTCCCTGGGGAGAGCGTTGCACAAGTGGGGAGCCACCACAGAAAAGGCCATTTCTTGTGTTGCCACCCTCTGGACCTCTCATAGAAGAGGCAAACCAAAAAGGGCCTCTGTTAAGTCGTGGGTGAACATATCAGACGACACAGCGATTCTTCAGACAGCTCATGTTTATTCACAGGCCAGAACAGAACTGAACTGAAGGGTTCAGGCAGCCTGCTTATATAGAGCTCCACTACAACGCAACAGTAACAACTTTCTGTATCTATCCAATCACTGAACGTCATTTTCAATTCCTTATTTGCATATGTGGACCTGAGTGAAAACTATCCACAGTATCCCCCTGCTGGCGCAGGGTGAGAACTTCAGTACATAACAGCCTCAAATTAATTGGGCCCAGAAACTAAATATCTGCAGTACAGTTATCCCAAGAGCATCCATTGACAGGGAAGGGCTCAGTGGTAGAGAAATTCCAGAGAGTGGCTGCTGGTCCATATGGACCAATGGGACCGAGAACCTCAGGACCGAGGAGAGGGGAGGGAGGTTTTGTGCTGGCCTTGCCCCCACCTCCAGCCCTAGAGCCTTCATAAGGGAGCAGTTTCCAGAGGAAGACCTGAGAGGGGGGAGAGACCCTGTTTGCCATCAGATGGTGGTTGGTTTGGACCTGTGCTGTCCCACCTCCAGCCCAAGGAAGCTTCAGAAAGGAGCCACTGGCTGCTGCTATAAGCATTATGTGTACATATCTTAATAATAATAATAATAATAATAATAATAATAATAATAATAATAATTTGTTATTTATACCCCGCCCATCTGGCTGGGTTTCCCCAGCCACTCTGGGCGGTTCCAACAAAATAATAAAATACAATAATGTATTAAACATTAAAAGCTTCCCTAAAGAGGGCTGCCTTCAGATGTCTTCTAAAAGTTTGGTAGTTATTTTTCTCTTTGACATCTGGTGGGAGGGCGTTGCACAGGGTGGGCGCCACCACCAAGAAGGCCCTCTGCCTGGTTCCCTGTAACTTGGCTACTCACAGTGAGGGAACCACCAGAAGGCCCTCAGAGCTGGACCTCAGTGTCCGGGCAGAACGATGGGGGTGGAGATGCTCCTTCAGTTATACTGGGCCGAGGCCGTTTAGGGCTTTCAAGGTCAGCACCAACACTTTGAATTGTGCTCAGAAGCGTACTGGGAGCCAGTGTAGGTCTTTCAAGACTGGTGTTATATGGTCCCAGCGGCCGCTCCCAGTCACACAGTTAGATGGACAGGGTACTGTTGTTGTTGTTGTTAGCTGAACAGAGTGAAAGATTATGAGTCATGGTGTGTGGAGAATGTGGGAATAAACTGCTTGGTTTATCTTTTGGCTGCTATTCTGCTAATGTTGTTGATACAGTGGTACCTCTGGTTGCGAACGGAATCCGTTCCAGAGGCCCGTTCACAACATGAAAAGAGCGCAGCCTGCAGCGGCGCGTCTGCGTGGGTTACGATTCAGCGCTCCTGTGCATGCGCGTGATGTCATTTTACACTTCTGTGCATGCGCGAGCGGTGAAACCCGGAAGTAACCCTTTCCGGTACTTCCAGGTCGCCACGGGACATAACCTGAAAGAACGTAACATGAAGCAAACGTAACATGAGGTGTGACTGTATTGTTTTATAGATTAAAAATGCGGTGTTTTTTTAATCGTACACTGGTACCTCAGGTTACAAACGCTTCGGGTTACAAACACTTCAGGTTACAGACTCCGCTAACCAAGAAATAGTACCTCAGATTAAGAACTTTGCTTCAGGATGAGAACAGAAATCGCGTGGTGGCAGTGGGAGGCCCTATTAGCTAAAGTGGTACCTCAGGTTAAGAACAGTTTCAGGTTAAGAACGGGCCTCCGGAACAAATTAAGTTCTTAACCTTAGGTACCACTGTATAATATGACTTTTGCTTTAATTGTTATTTTTTTAGTTGCTGCTTCATTAACAGTGTTTTGTAGATTGCAATGGTTTCTCTTACAATATGTTAATTATTCTGTATGATTTGTGCTGTATTTGTGATGTTCTCTTATTATGAGCTATCATACCATTGCTATTTATTGTTTGTAAGCCGCTTTGGGAATCATTTGAATTAAAAGCGGAAAAGAAATCTAATCAATCAAATCGGGGGCTGAATGCAGTCATCCAGGCCTGTCGGGACTGCTCCATCGAACACTGATAATGTCTTTTCCTTGCGGGTTGGACGATAGAGTGGGCCACTGTGTATAGGAACAAGTACAATGTCAAAAGGCGAGCCAGCAGTACAGTCGTACCTTGGAAGTCAAACGGAATCTGTTCCGGAAGTCTGTTTGACTTCCAAAACATTGGAAAACCAAAGTGTGGCTTCCGGTTGGCTGCAGGAAACTCCTGCAGCCAATCAGAAGCCAGTGAAGCCCTATCAGACATTCGGCTTCCAAAAACCATTCAAAAACCAGAACACTCACTTCCAGGTTTCGATCGTCCGGGAGCTGATTTGTTCAGGAGCCAAGGCGTTCGAGATCCAAGGTACAACTGTCAAGCACTTCATTAAAAGTTGGAGTTACCATATTTTTCGCTCTATAAGACACACCAGACCATAAGATACACCTAGTTTTTGGAGGAGGAAAACAAGAAAAAAAATATTCTGAATCTCAGAAGCCAGAACAGCAAGAAGGATTGCTGTGCAGCAAAAGCAGCGATCCCTCTTCCTGTTCTGGCTTCTGGGATAGCTGCGCAGCCTGCATTCGCTCCATAAGATGCACACACATTTCCCCTTACTTTTTAGGAGAGAAAAAGTGAGTCTTATAGAGCAAAAAATACGGTAACTCTTTATTAGCAAAAACATGATCTTCACAGACTTGGCTGAGCATCAGGTCTTTATGAGCACAGCAGCCCATTCCCCATGGGTCTTACTGCATGAAATCAGTTGCCAAGACAAGAAAGTCCCTACCCCCCCCACAGCCGTCTAAGTCCCCTCCTTTCCAAGGCTTTTCCCAAGCAGAAACTGCGCCTGCATGCAGCTGGTCACTGCTCCACTCATTTCAGTCCTCTTCTGGTTCTGGGAAACAGGGCAGGAGAGCTTGTTGCAGCAGGAGGGGAAGACACCCTTGACTCATCCCCAGCCTGACTCACCTCTGCCTGACTCTCCTACCTTGGAGGTTTTCAAACAGAGGTTGGATGGCCATTTGTCATGGATGCTTTAGCTGAGATTCCTGCATTGCAGGGGGTTGGACTAGATGACTCTTGGGGTCCCTTCCGACTCTACGATCCTATGATTCTTGGCCTCCTTCCTCCCACTTTCCTGCTTTAGCTTCTGCCTCTGATTCTAGACTTCTTTCTGCCACAGACTCTCCCTGCTCACTAAACCCTGTTGCCTCTTCCCAGTCTTCGCCTTCCTACCACGCAACATTGTCCCACTAAAAGATTCCTGTATTGTGGGCAGGCTGGACTAGATGACTTTGGGTGTCCCTTCCAACTCTATGACTAAAATCAGGAAAGACTTTCCGGCAGTAAGACTGTTCAACCGTGGAACAGACTCCCTTCCCTCATTGGCAGTTTTTAAGCCAAAAAAAGCTCCCAGAGTAAATTCCAAATTTCAGTAAGACGCTCCCTGCCCTCAGGCTTTCCATGATAATCATCATTTATTTGTACAATCTAAAAGACTCATAACAAAAGAAAAAGCAGTATTGGGAGAGAGGAGGAATAAACCACTTGAGTACGACTCTTGAGAATCTTGATTCTTTCCCTGCCCCAAGTGGAGGGAATTTGAAATATTTTCCTATGTTAAACAGGAGCCAGATGGGCAGGGTATAAATAATAATTATTATTATTGGACAAACCCACCATTTTAATGTGTTAAATCTGGCCCTCGTGACTGCCATTTCCCTTAAGGATGCCCAGAAGCTGTGGACCTAAAATAAGCAGTTTCTTCTTTGGCCTTGGCCTCGCCTAAAAAATGGATAACGGAATGGGACTTTGGGCTTATTCGTACTTCCGCTTGCGACGTACCTAGAAAAGGGGAGCAGTTTCCCCTTTGCCCTGTTCCTTTCCAAGGGAAAAACCGCTCTTTAGTGACAGTCCAGAACAAACAGCAATCTGGGGAAAACCCAAATAGCCATTTGCGCCAATTAAGTCACGGATGCTTTAGCTGTGACTCCTGCGTGGCAGGGGGTTGGACTGGATGACCCCGGGGGGGGGCCTTCCAACTCTGCAATTCTATGATTCTTTGATTCTGCACCAGAGGAAGGTGTGTGTGTGAGAGAGAGAGCGCACCAGCAGTATCATCTGCTTCCAAAGTTGAAGGTGGCTTTGAATACCTCCCCGAAGCGATTACATGGCTTTGCTGTCTAATGTTAGCAGCAATGTCCCGATTAACCCTGAGAGCTGCATGCTCAGTTATTTCGAGAGCAGGGCGAGCGGCAGTGCAGAGCAGGTGCCCGTGACCCTGGCTTTGAAGCCCAGCCTTGCGTAAGGGCCTGCGGACATTTTACTTAGCGGCTGGCCCCTTCACTGGGCGGCGGAAAGGAACGAGGCACGGCGGACCACCAAAAAACAACATGAAGCCAACTCATGTAAGTACAGGCACGTATATTTGCCCTGCTTGTGATCCAAAGTTGTATACCTGACTGCCTGTCTTGCATTTGGGTTGGGGCCCCTGTTACGTCACCCACCCCCAAACCCCGGAATCCTTGACATGGCTTTTCCTCCTGTTATCCCACCCGGACCTTATCTGACCTACCCCCAAGCACACACATGGTTTTGAGGTGCAAAGGGTTTCCTGATGAACCAACCCATCTTGGTTCTGGGGGAGAGGGATACCTGTGGGAACCAGGCAGAGGGCCTTCTCGGTAGTGGCACCCACCCTGTGGAACGCCCTCCCGTCTGATGTCAAGGAGATAAGTTAACTATACAACCTTTAGAAGACACTGAATAGGGAAGTTTTCAATGTTTGGTGTTTTATTATGTTTCTGTATAGGCTGGAAGTCACTCAGAGTGGCTGGGGCTCAATTTATTATTATTATTATTATTATTATTATTATTATTATTATTATTACAGTGGTACCTCGGGTTAAGTACTTAATTGGTTCCGGAGGTCCTTTCTTAACCTGAAACTGTTCTTAACCTGAAGCACCACTTTAGCTCATGGGGCCTCCCGCTGCTGCTGTGCCGCCACTGTGCAATTTCTGTTCTCATCCTGAAGCAAAGTTCTTAACCCAAGGTAATATTTCTGGGTTAGCGGAGTCTGTAACCTGAAGCGTATGTAACCCGAGGTACCACTGTATTATTATGCGATCCCTCATAGCTGAGTAAGATTGTCTTCCATGAACACAGTCTTAATAGTGAGTCCGTAAGTGACTGTGGAGGCCAATTCTGGATCCACACGTCCTTCCACAGAGGGGACATAGGGTTCCGGGCGGGAGCTGATCACGGCGAAAGTTTCCAAGCATGCCTTCTTCTTAGCACATTTCTCCCTTGCGTCCTGAGTTTGAGCATCTTCAAAACCAATGACACCTTTGGTAAAGGCTGTTCTCCAACTGGAGCGCTCACAGGCCAGTGTTTCCCAGTTGTCGGTTTTTATGCTACATTTTTAAAGATTTGCCTTGAGAGAGTCTTTGAACCTCTTTTGTCGACCACCAGCGTCACGCTTTCCATTTTTAATTATTATTGTAAAGAACGGCTTCCTGGTTTTCGACAAGCACCCAAAAGGCTAGGCAGCGCCCTTGAACCTATCCAAGCTTTCTAGTGCAATGGATGCGCTTGTTTTTGCAAGGAAAGTTCTGTGGAAATGGGCACAACCTTTTTTTCAGCATTAGCCCCGGGTCGGTTTCAGCATCCATTACTGGCTTTGGACTGAAAACCCCAAGCTGTCAGCTAGGGCGTTGCTAGCCTATCCGGTAATCTGGCCCCTGTCAAAACGAACCGTGATCTCTGTCGTCAGAAAAAGCACATATTATTCCCGGCAGTTTTGCAGCCTTTCCCACCAATCACCTGAATGAGAGTTGTGGGTGGCAGGGGTGCCAAAATGAATAAAATATTGAGGGGCCCACCAAACTTTTTTTTGGTGGGGTGGCCGCCCTCAAACATTTTAGGGTGTCCCTAAGAGTTGGTGCAGGGACGCGGGTGGCGCTGTGGGTAAAATCCTCAGCGCCTAGGGCTTGCCGATCGAAAGGTTGGTGGTTCGAATCCCCGCGGCCGTGTGCGCTCCTGTTGCTCGGTCCCAGCGCCTGCCAACCTAGCAGTTCGAAAGCACCCCCGGGTGCAAGTAGATAAATAGGGACCGCTTACTGGCAGGAAGGTAAACGGCGTTTCCGTGTGCTGCGCTGGCTCGCCAGATGCAGCTTGTCATGCTGGCCACGGGACCCGGAAGTGTCTCCGGACAGCGCTGGCCCCCGGCCTCTTAAGTGAGATGGGCACACAACCCTAGAGTCGGACACGACTGGCCCGTAAAGAGTTAACTTCTCTTTGCAGAGTGAGATTTACTGCTGCCTCGCTCCTGGCACTAATGGACCCTAATGTGTGTGTGTGCACATGTGTTTTAGCAAATATAAACCATAGGACCCTTGTACCTATGGGACCGCCTCTCCCGGTATGCCCCACGGAGGACCTTAAGGTCCATAAATAGCAACACCCTAGAGGTCCCGGGCCCTAAGGAAGTCAGATTAGCCTCAACCAGAGCCAGGGCCTTTTCAACACTGGCTCCGGTCTGGTGGAACGCTCTGTCACAAGAGACCAGGGCCCTGCAGGATCTGATTTCTTTCCGCAGGGCCTTTAAGACAGAGTTGTTCCGCCTGGCCTTTGGCTTGGAATCAACTTGATCCCTTCTCCCTCTTTCCTTTTTCCTTTCTCCTTCTGTGATGGAACTATTTGGCGACTTCCCTGGCTTTTTTCTGGCCCACGTAGGACCAGTCTGGATAGTTGGCCTTGGTGAAGATTTGACATTTTCATCCCCAAAAAGATTTTTATTTGAGTTTCTACTGAAATGAGGCTGCATTTTAATGTTGTATTTTAATCTTCCTTTTAAGCTGTATTTTAATCAATTGTTTTTATACCTGGTGTTAGCCGTCCTGAGCCCAGTCTTGGCTGGGGAGGGCAGGGTTTAAATAAAATTGATTATTATAAAAAATTAGAAATTACTTGAAAGAAACAAATAGGCCTTGGATTAAACTAAGTTATAATTAAATAAATGGGATTTAGAATATTAAGAAATGTGAATAAGATGGACTATAACTGGAAATTGTTTTAGTTGAATAATGATATTGGAAAGCTGTTACTTTCAAGGAAACTCAGAAGGGAGGGACTAGAGGAAGTCAACCAAGATGTTTAAAAGGTTGGATTTGTAAAGAATTAAGTTTGTTATTGTTGTTTATTTGTTTATTGTTCCTTTCCCCCCCTATTGTTCACTTTTTGTATTTTTCTCCCCCCCCCCTTTTTTTTCTTTTTTCTGTTTTTGTGTGATATTCTGCTATGTGGTTTTTTTTATTATTGTGGAAAATAAAATAAAATAAAACAAAATTATTGTTATTATTATTATTATTATACGATTCATAGACACCTCTTCTTCTCTCCTTGCAGTTACCTCTAAGCATCCGCCAGGATGACGCAGGAGCCCACTGACCCCCTCTCCGCCGCCAGCCCCTACAACTATGAACAGCCCCTCCCCCCTGTGGTTCGGACCAATGCCTTCACCCAGGTCGCCCCTGCCAAGAAGATAACATTTTACAAGAGCGGGGACCCTCAGTTTGGAGGAGTCAAGATGGCCATCAACCAGCGCAGCTTCAAGAGCTTCAATGCCCTGATGGACGACCTCTCCCACAGGGTCCCCCTGCCTTTTGGGGTGAGGACCATCACGACGCCCCGAGGGATACACTGCATCAGCACCCTGGACCAGCTGGAGGATGGAGGGTGTTACCTGTGCTCCGATAAGAAGTACGTCACGCCCATCAGTATTGGTCCCGCTGGCCGGAGAGCAGCTCCTCAGAAGGTCGGCCAGCCGGCCAGCACGTTGCGGAGGGCGGCCCAAGACATCAAGCGCGAAGACAACCCGGCCGCTTTCGCCCAGCAGAGTCCGAGGATTCCCAAGAAAGTCACTCTGGTGAAGAACGGGGATGTGGGCACCAGGCGGCCGATAATCCTCAACCGCAAGAACGCACGGAGCTTCAAGACTCTCTTGGACGAGATTTCGGAGATCATGCAGTTCACGGTGAAGAAGCTGTACACGTTGGACGGGAAGAGGGTGAGTCTTTGTGGCGCAGAGGGTGGGACTGAGGATAAACCCCAGATTGCCGTGAGGCCCAGATAACAATAAGAGCAAGAGATCTCAGAAGACTGTCTGGCAGAGGCTTATGCTCAGGGTCAGTGGAAATACCGTATTTTTTGCTCTATAACACTCACTTTTTCCCTCCTAAAAAGTAAGGGGAAATGTGTGTGCGTCTTATGGAGCAAATGCAGGCTGCGCAGCTATCCCAGAAGCCAGAACAGCAAGAGGGATTGCTGCTTTCACTGCGCAGCGATCCCTCTTGCTGTTCTGGCTTCTGAGATTCAGAATATTATTTTTTCTTGTTTTCCTCCTCCAAAAATTAGGTGTGTCTTGTGGTCTGGTGCATCTTATAGAGCGAAAAATACGGTAAATAAACCAATCAATGAATGAACTGTGATTTAAGATATTTTTCTATCAGGTCTGCAGAAACCAGGTTTGATAGTGGTTTGGCCCCATCCATTCCCAGTCCTTCCCCCAATTCCTCACAATGGCAACTTCTTTATCTTCCAGCCCCCCAAATATTGTTGCTGGCACCCATCTGTCTCAAGAGACAATGGAATATGCCTCTGGGGGTGATGTCAAACTGCTACGTTAATTTGTCTGCTGGTTGTTAATTTAAATAGCACCTCATATTTGCTATCTCCCTGTATATTTTCATGCTTTCTTCATGAGGAGAATACAGCTCCCCTGATCCAAAAACACTGAAATAGGCGGGTTGGTTTGCAACCCATAACACCTGTGGTCTCATCAAATAACTTGGCTACATTTTTGTCCATCCGTTAAATCCTTAATTGTGTTTGAACCAGATTGGTATCACCCTATTAGGTTGCCCAACATGCTAGTAGTATAAACTAAAAATTCATTATAAAAAAGAATGGGGATAGTTCTGTGCATACAGTAAGGTAAAGGTAAAGGGACCATTAGGTCCAGTCATGGCTGACTCTGGGGTTGCGGTGCTCATCTCGCTTTATTGGCCGAGGGAGCCGACATATAGCTTCCGGGTCATGTGGCCAGCAGGACTAAGCCGCTTCTGGCGAACCAGAGTAGCACACGGAAACACCGTTTACCTTCCTGCCAGAGCGGTACCTATTTATCTACTTGCACTTTGACGTGCTTTCGAACTGCTAGGTGGGCAGGAGCTGTGACAGAGCAACGGGAGCTCACCCCGTCGCGGGGATTCGAACCGCCAACATTCTGATCAGCAAGCCCTAGGCTCTGTGGTTTAACCCACAATGCCATCCGCGGCCCTGGTACGGACGGTTTTCGGGTTATGGACCGCCAAAACCCGAAAGTACTGAAATGGGTTATTTCCAGGTTTTGGCGGTCATACATGTGCAGAAGTGCTAATTTGTGCTTTGCGCATGCGCAGAAGTGCCGAATTGCAGACCTGCACACGCACAGACGCGCCGCTGCAGGTTGCAAACGTGCATCCCGCACAGATCACGTTTGCAACCCGAGCAACCACTCTAGTTTAAACTGGATTTCGAATAAATGGGCAGTTAATGAGCAATTGAATGGGGGACTCCTAGCATTTCTCAGAAACCTTAAGAAACTACAGTTCCCAGAATTCTTTGTGGGAAGCCATGACTATTTGAAGTGGTATCATAGTGCTTTAAATGTGCTTAATTTTTTAAAAAAATAAATTTATAAGCTATGTAACCTTCTTGCTCAATTCAGTCTTTTTACATGGTTTTTTAAAAATGCATTGGGATATGTTATTACTCCAATTTTGTGGTTGTTTTTATTGATTATAAATTAATACTGATATTTTGTAATTGTCGAGAGTGAATTTCTGTTCAATTATTTGTTGATACGTTGTGGGTTAATTTTATTGGGTATATTTTAATAGATTATTCGATATTACTTCATTTGATAAAAGCTGTTTACGCTAAGTCATATTTTGATTACGATTTATTCGTATTGGATCAGATTGCTATAAGATGAGCAGCGTTTTATATTTTGTTGCTTTTTCAGCTTGTGAACTGCCTTGTGCATAGTAATATAGAAAGGCGGTATAAAAATTAGAAGTGAAACAAAACGAAATGGTGTGAATGTGGCCTAAGTCCATCTTTCACATGACACTGACTCTTAAATCAGTTTGTGTCAGACCAGAAGGAATGGCGTCAAGGTGGCAAGATTCATAGGGGCAGCAGATCTTTCTTCCCCCCGTGTTCCTAATGTAGATCTTCACTCACCTCTTCTTTCCTGGTAGGGAGAGAGCCGCCATTTTGTGATTCGATTCAGGTGCCAAAATTTCTTGGGCCAGCCCTGCCTGGCAGATATGGGACCCAGAAGACATGGAGGTCAGTGGCTAAACCAGTGGATACAGTCCTGATCTTCCATGCCTCCTCTTTCTACATTTGACAAGAGTCTCTGTGTGTATTTGGTCCTTCCAAGGAGAACATACCTTCTTGCTTGCTTCTCAGTTTATCTCCTCCCCTTTGCCGAAAACACAACAGGACCCCAAAGACATCTGGAGATGGGGGAAATCAGAGGTTCTCCAGATGGTACTAGAAAACAACTGCCTTTATCGTGGTCTGATGGGAGATGGAGCCAGCAACATCTGGAAGGCCACAGCTTCCCTTGTGAGGGGCTTGTCAATGTGTCCACACAAGCACAGCTTATATTGACATCTACCTTCTACTTTTCAACTCACCTCTGCTTCCTTTCTCCTTCGTCCAGCTCCCACACTCCTCTCCCGAGCTCACTTTGCAAGAGCCGTTTCCCCCGCAATCCCAACAGTCACAGAATCTTGGAATGTTCCTTTCTGGTGCTTGTGAAATAGGGAAGACGTAGGGCCTGTTTATCTCTTTGCTCAGTTGATTAGTAAATCTCAGTGGGTCACAGAATTGACCCATAGAATTGTAGAGATGGAAGGGACCCCAAGAGTTATCTAGTTCTCCCTGAGGTTGAGTCAGAATCGCCTTTCTTGTAATTCAAATCCATTAATTCGTTTCCTACTCAAAGTATCAGCACACCCATCACCCTCAACTGCTCCTCGTGAGGCTTGGTTTCCAGACCCTTGATCCTCTTGGTTGCCCTCATTTGTACATGTTCCAGCTTGTCATAGAATTATTGTCAATACCCTTCTTAACTTGCAGTGCCCAGAACTGGACACATTATTCCAGGTGTGGTCTAACTAGGGCAGAATAGAGCAGTATCATAATCTGGACACTAGACCTCTGTTGATGCAGCCTAGAATATCACTTTTTTCCTCCTCCTGCTCCTCCTCCTCCTTCTTCCTCCTCCTCCTTGTCTTCTCTTTGGCAATCACTTGTAGCCACACTATTCTGACTGCATTAACACAGAATTTGACAATGAAAACCATTTCCAGATCTGGCTATTATCAGCTTCTTGCACTCTGCTTTGGTATATGGCTGAAATAGTCGAATGCCCCAAATGGCTTCTAACTGGTTTACAGCTATAACATCAAAACACAATTAAAATAGAAAATAACATCAAAACATCATTTATTATTATTATTATTATTATTATTATTTATACCCTGCCCATCTGGCTGCATTTCTCCAGCCACTCTGGGCAGCTCCCAACAGAATAATAATAATAATAATAATAATAATATGATACCCTTTTCAGTGCCTGCTAAAAACATTCTTGTTTAGAGAAGGCTACCCATGTAACCTTCTCTAAACAACTTTCTAAATGCTTAGAAAGTTGATGCAAGTTATAATCTGTTTTATCTATTGTTCTTTCAACTTTCTGAACATTTGAAATGATTGTTGTTGATTTTTCTGACTGATAATTATATTGTTTCATCTTTTTTAAAAAAGTCCTTTGAGGGTTGTTGCCTTTTTACAATCAGTTCATAGATCAGGGACATCCAACAGGCCGATGGCGATCCACTGGTAGATCCCCGGGAGGTTTTGGTAGATTGTGGTCGATCGCTGGGTCCCTTCCCTTAGTGTCGTTAAAACTGAATACGGTCCTGCTCCCTCACCCTGCCGCCCTCCATTCTTGCATGATCTGCAGAATGGAAGCCGGAACAACTTTGACCTGAACCCCCCAAAAATGGGGGTAGATCACTGCCAGTTTTTAATTCTGTAAGTAGACCGCAATCTCTCGGGAGTTGGCCACCCCTGAAAAAGATGATAGATAGATAGATGATAGATAGATAAACAGACAATAAAATAAACAGTTAAAACTGTTTTAATACAATTATATCAACAAGTTCTGGAGAATTGCTTGCCTAGACTGGTACAGTGGTGCCCCGCAAGACGAAAATAATCCGTTCTGCGGGAGCCTTCGTCTTGCAGGGATTTTCATCTTGCGGAGCTCCGCTATCAGCCGATCAGCTGATAAGCGGTAAAACAGCTGATAAGCGGCTTTTAGCGGCTTTTAGCGCTTATCGGATTAGCGGATAAGCGGCAATTTAGAGATAAGGAGCTTAGCGCCTTTCAGAAAAGGCAAAAAAAAAAAAAAAAAGGGAGACCACGGGAAAAATTCGTTTTGCGAGTAAGCCCCATAGAAAAAAACGTCTTGCAGAAAAATGTCGGAAAGCCCTTTCGTCTTGCACGTTTTTCGTTTAGCGGGGCATTCGTCTAGCGGGGTACCACTGTATCTGTCAGTGGCCGAGGGGATGCCAATGCTGATGGAGTTTCTCGTATTTCAGCAGGAAAGACTTTTCAGGTGCCGGAACAGAGTTCCAGCTGGGGGGGGGGAGTCCTCCCCTCGCCATTTGCAGATGGCAGATGGTGAGCTGAGGACTGAGTGAAAGAGCAATGGCTTACCCAGGGCCTACACAACAAGATGCTGGCAAAGATAGGCTTTGAATGAGGATTTTCTGCTTTGCAGCTCAGGGGCAAATCAGCTGTACAGTGGTACCTCAGTTTTCAAACGTCTCCATTGACAAATGTTTTGGTTTTCGAACGCTGTTAACCCAGAATAAATGCTTCAGCTTTCAAACACTTTTCGGAAGTTGAACATGCCATGCGGCTTCCATATTGAGTTTTCCATAAGTGAATGCTTCCGGAAGTAAATGCTTCGGTTTTCAAACATTTTGGAACTCAAATGGTCTTCTGGAACAGATTACGTTTGAAAACTGAGGTACCACTGTATTTATTTTTAGTACTTCTTCCTGATAGCCAGGGAATGTGCAGAAAGTATGCTATGGCACAGAGATAACATTTACATTCATTGTCCCACCAACTTCTTCTTATTATTATTATGATTGATTGATTGATTGATTGATTGATTGATTTCATTGCATTTGTATCCCACCCTTTTCATTTAATTCGCTCAACAACCCTCCAAAGGAGGCTGGGCCGAGAGGCAATAATTGCCCCTAAATACCCCAGCGGGTTTCAAGGGCAAATGGGGATTTGAAGCCCAACCTCCCAGGTCCTAGTCGGACACTCTAACCACTAACACTAAACTGGCTCTCTTTTGCTTCTGGCCCTTCTCACCACTGGGATGTGTTCCCAGATGGATGTCTGGCCCTCAGGAGGGCAAGTTTTTTCTCCTCACCCCAGATATACAAATATCCAGTGTGACATACAACATTTGTAAAAAAAATATAAACTGAGAGGACCTGAGAGCATGGGAGAGGATCACCTGACATGTATTAACTTGTAAAAATATTATCTTGTGACTTTTAATGTAATTTTCTATTAATGTTCCTGGGCTTTGTTTTATGGTGGTAGGTTGTGTTTATCCCTTATGAAGGAGTTATCTCGCAATTTGGCGAATTGATTCTTTGGCAGGTTGATTTGCTCTCAAGTTCCTGTCTTTGGGTTCTGGATTCCAGTGCTTGTCGATCGTATCACGCATGACTTGTGCTTTGGGAGTTATTTAACCCAGCGACGTACATCACCCATAGAACGTATGATATGGGGCAAGGAGAGATAATAATAATAATAATAAATTTTATTTATTCCTCGCCCTCCCAGCCAAGACTGGGCTCAGGGCAGCTAACACCCGATGTAAAATCAAATTGATTGAAATACAACTTTAAAACAAGATTAAAATACAACATTGAAATATTAAAATACAGCCTCATTTCAATGGAAACTCAAATAAAAAACTTTTGGGGGGATGAAAACGTCAAGTCTTCACCAAGGCTAACTTTCCAGACTGCTCCTACAGAAAAAAGCCAGGGAAGTCCCCAAATAGGAGTTCCATCACAGAAGGAGAAAGGGAAATAGAAGAGGGGGAGGGGATCAAGTTGATTCCAAGCCAAAGGCCAGGCGGAACAGGCCCTGCGGAAAGAAATCAGATCCCGCAGGGCCCTGGTCTCATGAGACAGAGCATTCCACCAGGCCGGGGCCAGTGTTGAAAAGGCCCTGCCTCTGGTTGAGGCTAATCTGACTTCCTTAGGGCCTGGGACCTCTAGGGTGTTGCTATTTATGGACCTTAAGGTCCTCTGTGCGGCATAACCAAAAACCAATCCATAAAAGCCTCTGAAATAGGAGGGGAATTGGACTGGGACTGTAAGGAAGCTAGTAATAGAATCAGATAAACAGAGAATTGTAGAGTTGGGAGGGATCACAAGGGTCAATGCAGGAATCGCAACTACAGTGGTATCTTGGTTCTCAAACTTAATCCGTTCCGGAAGTCCGTTCCAAAACCAAAGCGTTCCAAAATCAAGGCGTGCTTTCCCATAGAAAGTAATGCAAGATGGATTAATCCGTTCCAGACTTTCAAAAAGAACCCCTAAAACAGCAATTTAACATGAATTTTACTATCTAACAAGACCGTTGATCCATAAAATGAAAGCCATAAACAATGTACTGCAGTCACACAATCAATCATTATTTATCAGGTAATGATAAACAAACAAACATTATTTATAAGGTAATGATAAACAAACAAACAAACAAACTGCAACTGCTTGGCAATTATTTTTAATGATTTCTAGGCAATTTCACACACATATTCACTTACCAAGCAAAACTAAATCCCATTAATTTAACCGAAATATCTTTCGGATTCCCAAGTCACGTTGCAACTTTTTAGCACCCCCTCATTTTTCGGAAGTTGGATGTTGAAAAATTCTACATGCCCTACTGCCCTGCGCAAGCAATCTTGCCTTCCAGAGCAGGCACAAAATCTCGCCAGATCTCACGAAGGCCTTCAGAACCCACATGGCACCTTCCCAAAGCCCAGAAAGCAAGGCAGAGGGCCAAACATGTTGGAAATGTAAAGAAATGTAAAGAAAAAGAAGGGAATTTTTATCATATGTGGTGGGAATGTAGAGAAGTTTTTAAAAATTGGGAAATGATATATAATGAACGGAAAAAAATGTTTAAAATGACATTTGTAAAGAAAACCATAAGCATTTTTGTTAGGGATTGTAGGACCTGCCAAGAAAAACAAAGAACTTATTTATGTAGGCAAGAGTCTTGATAGCACAAGGATGGAAGAATGTGGAAATCCCAACGAAAGAACAGTGGCAAGAAAAATTGATGAGTTGCGCAGAACTGGCGAAATTGACATATAAATTGCGGGACAAGGACAACTGTGACTTTAAGGAAGAATGGGAGCTTTCTACAACTTATCTAAAAAGGCAACAAAATGAATTGGACTGCTTGGCAGGTTTTGAATAAACATACACAAATTTATTAGTTGATAACATGGTAGATAGATAATGTAAGGACAGGTATAATTTTATAACATGCAGAGAGTAATATGTGCTCAGAAATCAGAGAGAGGAGTTGAGGAGCTGGCGGGGAGGGAAGGTTTGAAGGCGGGAGGGGGGAAATAATGAATATGATATGTTTTGACAATTTGTTATGTGGAATTTGTTAATAAAAATATTAAAAAAACAAACAACTTGCTTTCTAGGCTCTGGGAAAGATTCATGTGGTCTCTGGAAGCTCTTGCAAGATCTTGAACAGCCCCTTCCACTGGTTTCCCCCTTCTATCCCACACCTCATTTTAATTTTAATTTCAGCCAAGTCAGTGGCAGACCTACATTTGCAGGGCCCTGAAGCTTGAACTGTCGGGGGGAACCCCTTCGCAACGAGCAACGAGATCTGGGTAGCCACTGTTACCTTCTTGTACAACACCTGTGCTACTGACTCTCAGATTTTGAGATTGTTGAAATATACACAACAACAACAAATCAATCTGAGTCATGCAATGCAAATTGCATCTATTAGACCCAAAACATTTAAGTAATGTGGACTAAAGTTGGTTCTGGGGCCCTGAAGCTTAAGCTTCTGTAGTTTCCTAGCAGATCCCCACCCCCAAGTGAAGTTCATAATGTCTTCAAAGCCTATTACACCTTTGGTAAAGGCTGTTCTCCAACTGGAGCACTCGCAGGCCGGTGTTTCCCAGTTGTCGGTGTTTATCCTACATTTTTAAAGATTTGCCTTGAGACAGTCTTTAAACCTCTTTTGTTGACCACCAGCATTACGCTTTCCATTTTTAAGTTCAGAATACAGTGGTACCTCAGGTTACATACGCTTCAGGTTACAGACTCCGCTAACCCAGAAATAATGCTTCAGGTTAAGAACTTTGCTTCAGTATGAGAACAGAAATCGTGCTCCAGCGGCACGGCGGCAGCAGGAGGCCCCATTAGCTAAAGTGGTGCTTCAGGTTAAGAACAGTTTCAGGTTAAGAACGGACCTCCGGAACAAATTAAGTACTTGACCCGAGGTACCACTGTAGTTGCTTTGGAAGACAATCATCAGGCATCCACACAACATGACCAGTCCAACAAAGTTGATGTTGAAGAACCATTGCTTTGACAACTGGTGATCTTTGCTTCTTCCAGTACACTGGCATTAGTTTGCCTGTCTTTCCAAGTGATGTGTAAGATAAGTCCAGTTTTGACGTCTGCTGTGCTTGCCTCCCCTCCAGATCGACAACATGCAAGCTCTGCTGCACTGCCCCAATGTCCTCGTCTGTGTGGGGAGAGAGCCCTTCAAGCCCATCGTGGTGGAAAACCCCAGAAAGCCCTCCTCAGAGAAGCTGCCCGGTCTACCTTCACAGTCCAACAGCAGAGGCAATGTTGGCGAAAACCACGAAAGTAAGAAAGAGGGCAGGGGGCTGGATTTGGGTTGGTGGTTTGGAAGCAGTTTGTTGTTTTTCTGGAAAATGTATTGATCACCCACCCCATCCAAAGGTCTCAGGGTGGGGTGACAAAATCTGAATGGTCTTCCTGGATCAGAATGTGGATCCATGTAGGTCTGAATTCAGACTGCAGGCAGCGGCCACTCAGATGCCTTGGGAAATGCTTGGTTATCTTCCAGCATCTGGCAAGCCAAGGTACACTGCGCCTGACCATGGAGGTTCCATTTAACTTATCCTGCCTGAAATGAATTCCGTTTGTTTACATGCTGACGTGATATTAGGAAGAGCAGTGGAGAGGGGAGGCATAATCAATACGTTGCCAATATCCGCCACCTTAGACGAAATAATTTGAAAAGATACCGTATGCACAAGGAACGCAGGTGGCGCTGTGGGTCAAACCACAGAGCCTAGGACTTGCCGATCAGAAGGTCAGCGGTTCGAATCCCTGCAATGGGGTGAGCTCCCGTTGCTCGGTCCCTGCTCCTGCCAACCTAGCTGTTCAAAAGCACGTCAAAGTGCAAGTAGAACAATAGGTACCGCTCCAGCGGGAAGGTAAACGGCGTTTCTGTGCACTGCTCTGGTTCGCCAAAAGCAGCTTACTCCTGCTGGCCACATGACCTGGAAGCTGTACGCCGGCTCCCTATGCCAATAAAGCAAGATGACCTCCGCAACCCCAGAGTCAGCCATGACTGGACCTAATGGTCCCTTTACCTTTACCTTACTGTATGCACAGAACTATCCCCATTCTTTTTTATAATGAATTTTTAGTTTATACTACTAGCATGTTGGGCAACCTAATAGGGTGATACCAATCTGGTTCAAACACAATTAAGGATTTAACGGATGGACAAAAATGTAGCCAAGTTATTTGATGAGACCACAGGTGTTATGGGTTGCAAACCAACCCGCCTATTTCAGTGTTTTTGGATCAGGGGAGCTGTATTCTCCTCATGAAGAAAGCATGAAAATATACAGGGAGATAGCAAATGTGAGGTGCTATTTAAATTAACAACCAGCAGACAAATTAACGTAGCAGTTTGACATCACCCCCAGAGGCATATTCCATTGTCTCTTGAGACAGACAGGTGCCAGCAAGAATATTTGGGGGGCTGGAAGATAAAGAAGTTGCCATTGTGAGGAATTGGGGGAAGGACTGGGAATGGATGGGGCCAAACCACTATCAAACCTGGTTTCTGCAGACCTGATAGAAAAATATCTTAAATCACAGTTCATTCATTGATTGGTTTATTTACCGTATTTTTCGCTCTATAAGATGCACCAGACCACAAGACACACCTAGTTTTTGGAGGAAAACAAGAAAAGAAATATTCTGAATCTCAGAAGCCAGAACAGCAAGAGGGATCGCTGCGCAGTGAAAGCAGCAATCCCTCTTGCTGTTCTGGCTTCTGGGATAGCTGCGCAGCCTGCATTCGTCCCATAAGACGCACACACATTTCCCCTTACTTTTTAGGAGGGAAAAAGTGAGTCTTATAGAGCAAAGAATACGGTATATACCGCTTCTTTGCACAAGGGCCCCCAAAGAGGTGAATGGATGAGTACAAATTAAAATGCGTTAAAACTACAGTTTGTACAAGAACGCAATATGTATACCTGAAGGAGCGTCTCCACCCCCATTGTTCTGCTTGAACAGTGAGGTCCAGCACCGAGGTCCTTCTGGCGGTTCCCTCACTGCGAGAAGTGAGGTTACAGGGAACCAGGCAGAGGGCCTTCTCAGTGGTGGCACCCACCCTGTGGAATGCCCTCCCATCAGATGTGAAGGAAATGTTTATTTGGGAGGGCATTCCACAGGGCGGGTGCCACTACCAAGAAGGCCCTCTGCTTGACTTTTAGGAAACATACCTGACTTTTAGGAGACATCTGAAGGCAACTCTGTTTAGGGAAGTTTAGGTCTTTCAGTTTTTATGCTTGGCATTATGCTTGGCATAATTCCTTATAATTTCCCTTTTTGTGTTTCCTCAACACCCCCATCTCCCGCAAACTCCAGTGAACTTTGGACTCAAAGCCAAGAAGAGTGTGATTCATCCGCGGTCGGCCTTGAGCAATCGCTCCGCAAGATTCTCTTTGTCATCGGAAAAATCCTATCCAAACGGCCTCGTGACATCGCCGGAGAATGGCGCCCCCAGCTTGAGCCACTGCCCGCACTCCAAAGCGGGCAATCTGGTTCATTCCTTGGTCAACGATGACATCGAGAAGAGGGTGCACGTGAACAAAGATGGCAGCCTGTCCGTTGAGATGAAAGTCCGCTTCCGCCTGCTCAACGATGAGATGCTCCAGTGGTCCACACATATCCAGAAGTCCAGTCTGAGGGGCAAGGCGCCCTGTGAAGAGATGGGCATAGATGAAGACAACGGAACAGACCCCGCAGAGAAAGAGAACCCAGAGGTCAGCTCCGAGGTGGACGACTCATTATACCCCTGCGATGCCGATTCCTACATCTCGAACCTTGATGTGTCCGAAAACGACGAAGCGTGTTGCCACAATTGCGGCAAGCCATGCAAAGACTATGACATTTGGAAGAACCCCATGCATGCTTCCCAGAAAGAGGAGCCATGGGTCAAGAACACCTGGTACACCCACTCTTCTTGTTCCAGCACGTCGTCCCACCGTAGGGTCGTCCACAAAAAAACGGCCTCCGTCGAAAGCAGCCGCACCTCGTCCAGCGGAGAAGAATATTCCAAGCATGTCGTACGAGAATCCTCTTGCTACTCAGAGACTGTAGAGAACAGGGTAGAATACCGTGCGGTGCAAAAATGCCGTTGTCGACACGGCCAGAGCAACACAAGCAAAAGGGGGTCACCCGTGGAAATGGATTCCGCAGCTTGCTTAGCCAATTCCCAAAATGAGGACAATTCCACGGCGACCGCAGAAGGAACAGAGAGCAACAGCAGCAGGGTGGGGAGCAGCGGGTCGAAATCGTCTTGCTGTTCCACGGAAAGCCAGATCAAAGTGTGCGAGGAGAGCAGCAGCGTGGTGAGGACCATCTCCTCCCGTAGCATCAAGGCGAGGGAAGAGGTTGACTTGGAAGAGGCCAGCTGCCCGTCCTCTCCAAAGAGCGCCTACAGCCAATCCATTCAGCGGACAACACCTGAGACAAGGGACAACCTGGATGAGCTTTCAGAAGACGCTCAGCCAATCTCTTCGTTCTCCGTGGAGGAAGAGGCGGACAAGGAACAAGAGGAGACCAGCGAAGTTCATTCCGCCTTGGAAAATGTGGTGTCCAACCAATCGGTCAGGGATGATGTCAGCGAGTGCGGGAGGTGCTCCACAGAACGGTCCTTCCGTTCCAAAGCTTGCGATGGGAATAGCCAGAGAGAAGACAGCAACGAAACGCAGGTTTGCAGTGCGGCAGCTTCCTCTTCCTCCAGGAGGAGCAAGCACAGCCACAGTCACGGAGAGGCAGGTGCCAAAGTCTCCAGGGTGTCCACCATCAAGAAAAAGAGGACAAAAAGGTCTCTGCATGCAGAAGATGCACGGTCGAGCAGCAGGGGCTCTTGCTACTCCAAAAGCTCCCCAGAGATGGAGGGAAGAGAGGGAGAATGCCATGCATCTCACGACTCAAGCTCTCCTTGTTCCAACGTGTCATCCTTAAGCGAAGCAGCGGCACCTCCTGCTGGCAACGTGGAGAGTGCAAGTAGCTCTTCCGGGCATTGCAGCCAGTCCTCCAAGAGCATCCGGGAGGGCGGCCAGCCGGATTCCTCCAGCAAGGAATCATCTGCTGGCTCCAGCTTCTCCAATTCCAACGGGAAAAACGGAACCGACAAAGCATCAAGGCTGGGGAGCGTGTTCGAATTCACGTGCTCCAAATGTGGTTGCACGGCAGCAGCGAGAAACAAAGGCCTTGGGAGCATCCAGTCGATTGTGTCTTCCCGTTCGGAGAGTAAATGCGCAGAGACAGAGGCGTCAGGGAGGAGCGAGCATGCTGGCTCGCAGTCGAGCGTGGCGCAGTCCTCGAAGCCGAGGAAGAAGAAAAGCAGCCTCCATTCCAACGCGGAACGCTCTAGTCAAGCTTTGGCGTCAGAGTCTGCGTCCATGTACAGTTTGCACTGCCCAGCTCCCCCGAAAGGGAAGCCGAGCGGCAAAAAAAGTCGGTCTGCGGTGCTGAAGAAGAAATCGAACAACGCCAGCGCCGCTGGGTCAGAGCCAACTGCGAGCAAGGAGGAAGAGGAAGCAGCCCATTCACAGCCCACTGAATTGGAGGAGGAGAACGGGCTGGAAGATCCTCCTGAAGCACTGCATAACGAGGCAGGAGAGGCTAAGGTGGAAGGCGATGAGGACATCATCCCTTCTTCTCTTCCCAATGCCTCTCCAGAAGAAGTCGTGCACGAGTGGTTGAGGAAGATCCCCTCAGAGACTCTGCTGATGAAATGTGAGATGCAGGATGATGGAGACGGCACAGAACTGGATGCTGAAATGCCCAGTTCCTCAAACAACCAGGAATCGTTGGGAGAGGAGTCGGAAGGAAAGAAAGAAGAGGAGAAGGAGGAAGAAGAAGAAGTGGCAGCCGAGGAGGCAGCTGAGGAGGGGGCCATTGAGGAGGGAGCTGACGAGGATCTCAATGACGAGGCAGCTTCCAAAGCGGTGTCAGAAGAGGCTAAGGCAGGCCAAGCAGAATGCAACCACTCTGTCATCTCCAGCCAGAACAACCACAAAAAGGACTTGCCCAGCACCATCCAGACATCCGTGCAGATCATGAAGGCGCTGTTGGCTTCCAAGCAAGAAGCCAAGCTGGACCGTTCACACAGCTTGCCCGAAGTCTCCCCTACGATGGGCAGAAAGCTCAGCAACTCGGCAAACATTCTGATCACGTGCCTGGCCAGCCTGCAGATCCTTGACGAAGAGCTGGACCCCTCAAGCAAGTCCAGCAAGTGCCTGAACAGGCCAAGGTACACTGAGCTCTTGAACATCTTCCAGGCTCTCTGGTTTGGGTGCACGTCAGAGAAAGGGGGCACGAGCTCAGGCCTCCAAGGAGAGGCCCCTGAAAAAGTGCCCTCCACTTTCAAGGACCGTAAAGATGGCGACTTCACACCCTTGTCCTCTTCTGGAGTGGATGTGAGCAGTGGCGATGGAGGCTCAGGAGAGGGGAGTGTGGCTGGTGCCCGAGACTGTGCCTTGTCGCCAGAGAAAACGAACGGAGCCAAGCCCACCAAAGAAGAGGCGAAAGAGGAGGCGGAGCAAGAGGGAGTCTGTAGTGAGGAAGAGGAAGAGGAGCATTCCCAGTCTTGCTTAAAGTCTGAAGGAGAAGAAAAGGCAGCCTCTACTGGAGGAGAGGATGTGACAGAAACCAACGAGAACCAGGGCAGTGATGTTGGCGAGGAGGAGGAGGAAGTTAAAGAAGTTGTTGGAGAAGAAGAAATGGAAGATGTCGAGGTGGAGCAGGCAGAAGCTGATGATGCTGATGCAGACCCTGTTGAGCAGACCCAAGAGGACCCCGCTATCCAGGAAGTAGAAGGGAGTCCTAGTCAAGAGAACGCTGATGAAGCTGATGAAGAGCCAAGAGATGATCAAGAGAATGTTGAAGTTGCGGAAGAGCCAAGCGACAATCAAGAGAATGGTGATGAAGCAGCTGAAGAGCCAAGCGATGATCAAGAGAATGTTGAAGTGGCTGAAGAGCCAAGCGGAGATCAAGAGAATGTTGAAGTTGCTGAAGAGCCAAGCGACGATCAAGAGGATGTTGAAGCAGCTGAAGAGCCAAGCGATGATCAAGAGAATGTTGAAGTGGCTGAAGAGCCAAGCGATGATCAAGAGATTGTTGAAGCGGCTGAAGAGCCAAGTGATGATCAAGAGATTGTTGAAGTTGCGGAAGAGCCAAGCGATGATCAAGAGAATGTTGAAGTGGTTGAAGAGCCAAGCGATGATCAAGAGAATGTTGAAGTGGCTGAAGAGCCAAGCGACGATCAAGAGAATGTTGAAGTTGCAGAAGAGCCAAGCGATGATCAAGAGAATGTTGAAACGGCTGAAGAGCCAAGCGACAACCAAGAGAATGCTGAAGAGCCAAGCAACAGTCAAGCTGAACCCGACCCAAACACAAATAAGAGCGAACCCCAAGCGAGTGTTGAAAAACAGCTGGTGGATGAGTCAGAAGCTGACACAGTCTCCAGCAACATAGTTTCTCACCAACCCACAGCAAAAGCTTCCCTCATCACCCCACAGAAATCTATCGACCCCGACCCGGTTTGGGTGCTGAAGCTTTTGAAGAAGATCGAGAAGGAATTCATGGCTCACTATGTCAGCGCCATGAATGATTTCAAGGTGAAGTGGAACTTGCCAAATAGTGAGGAGTTGGACTTGATGATTGCACAGCTGAAAGAGGAAGTGAGCCAGAGGATCCAAAAGAGCATCGAGAAAGAGTTAGGGAAAATCAGAAGCAGGGCGGGCAGGAGGGTCCCGAGGCCTCCGGACGAGCAGCTGCGCCGCGATTCTTCCATCCTGCAAGTGGAAAACCGAAGGCGCCGTTTGCAGAGCATTCACAAAATGTCCCTCTACAATGACCGCAGCAAGCCGCACGAGACAAGGGAATTAGATGAGGAATTAGATTTTTTCAGTACGACCATCAGAGATGATATAAGTGACCCCCCTGGGGAAGAGGAGTACTGCCCTTGCGATGCCTGCTTCCAGAAGAAAATGGAGGCCAAAGCCCTGCGGCCTCGAGGGCCGGTGGTGCCAGCCAATGCCCCCATCGTGAAGGCCTTTGACCTACAGCAAATCTTGAGGATGCAGAGAGGCAAGGCAGAAGAGGACATTGCAGAAGAGGAAGCAGAAGGGGAGGCCAATGAAGCTGAGGCAGACCAGGAAGTGTTGGCTGATGAGCAGGAAGTGACCGAAGGTGAAGCAGCAGAAGCCCCAGCAGATGGGGAGGAAGAAAATCAGAACTGTGAGGAAGCCGAGGGGGAGGAAACTGTGAACGAAGAAGTAGGCGGGGAAGCACAAGAGGAAGCAATGGAGGAAGGGGGAGAGGGAGAGGAGGAAGTAGGAGAAAAGGGGGAAGAGGAAGTAGAAGAGGAAGCAGAAGAAGAAAAGGGAGAGGAAGTAGAAGAAAA
>JAXCMG010000060.1:729348-752322 GCA_034642415.1 Podarcis siculus
GAAGTAGAAGAAAATGAGGAGGAAGTAGAAGAAAAGGGGGAGGAGGAGGAGGAAGTAGAAGAAAAGGAGGAGGAAGCAGAAGAAAATGGGGAGGAAGTAGAAGAAAAGGAGGAAGAAGAAAAGGGGGAGGAAGCAGAAGAAAAGGAGGAGGAAGGAGAAGGGGAAGGAGAAAAGGAGGGAGAGGGAAGGGGAGAGGAAGACGGGGGAGAGGAAGTGGAAGCAGAGGAACAAGAGGAGGGAAAGGAGGTTGCAATGGAAGAAGATGATGAGGAAGTGGGAGCCAAAAGTGAAGGAGAGGGGGAAATGAATGAGGAAGAAGAGGCAGTAGACGAAGAAGAAGCAGCAGCAGAGGAACCTAAAATGGAAGATGAAACTGACGGTGCCGCAGCCGATCCAGAGGCGGCTGAAGGAGATAACGAACCTGAATGTGCAGCAAATGTTGACGATGGCGAGGTCTCTGAGGCACCAGCAGAAGCGGAGGAACAGCCTCCGGCAGACGGTGCAGAAGAGGATGAGGGCGATGCCGAGCCAGAGACAGAAGCGGAAGAAGCAGGAGAAAACGAAGCAGAGGCGAATGGCGAGGGCAGCGAACCTGTGCAGGACGGTGGCAGTGAAGACCCCCGAGAAACGGAAGAAGGAGCCACCGAGGGGGCAGAGACCCAGAGAAAAAGCTCCGCCTTCTCCTCTATGGGGAATTGTTCCCAGCAATCCCAGAAAGGGTCTGAGGAGGGGAGTGGCGAAGAAGAAGAAGACTGTAAGGAACTGGAGGACAGTGGTGCTGGTGGTGGTGACGATGGAAAGACAGAAGGTGACACAGAGGCCAAACCCACAAAGATGTACCCAGATAGTGAAGAAGAGGAGGAGGAGGAAGAGGAAGAGGAAGACCAAGCATCCCCTCAGGCAAAGAAGAAACCCAAAACTGGCAAGAGCAAAGGTGGAAGCAGCCCAGTCCCTAAAAAGGAAGCGAGCTCAGAGGCGATTGACCAAGACGACCTCGACTTCTAGAATAAGCCGCCCAAGACTCTGGGGACCATCGGAGAAGTGTCTGTTTTCTCAAGTCCTACTAAACCAGACACCTCTCACCCTCTGATTCCCTCGATGTTGTTTGTGTCTATTGGCAGCGCAAATACCTGTGCATCTTTGTAACGGGGGGAATCGGCCACAGCAGTGCAGATAAGCGACTTCCCGTGGCGAATATTGCATTGCAGGGAGTGTCTTCTCCACATGGCAAACTGGAATTCCTTCAGAGCCCCTTGCACTCAAGTCGTAGGGCGAACAGTTTACTACCAAGGGAACGGGGCATTTGTTTCCTGAATGAGAAGCTTTGCTTATGGACAAACCTGCAGGGAGTTCCACAGGTGTTTTGTGCATATAGACAAGGTCACTTTCCACTCGCTGACGACGTCTACTCGTCATTTGAACGTCGCAGCTTGCTTGAACTTTCAAGGTAATCCAACTTTGCTCAACAGATTATGTGTTTACCATGGAGACATTATGTCATCCCTTTTACTTGAGGAGGGAAAGGCAGCAATATGTAACTCTGCTCCCTGCCCCCCCCCCCACCGAGCGAATTGTAGCTTTCCAGGGGGAAATGGTTGATGGAAAAGGACAATCAAATCTCATTTGCACCGCTGTATAAAATGTGTCTGGTTTAAGCAGCAAGAAGGCTGTCTTTCCAAATGTGTGGGTTCCCCCTGCCTTTTTATATTTTTAAAAATAGCTTTCTTTTTTAATTGTTTGATTTTAGTCAAGCATGTAAATGTGAATGAAATGTGGAAAATGGATGAGTATCACATGAGAAAATAAAACAAACCTGATTTGTTTATGTTTTCTTTCTTTCTTTCTTTTTAAATCCCCCACCCCAATGGGAAGCTAGAACCATGAATTTGGAAGGTACCTCAAAGGTCATTGGTCCCAACCCACTTCTAAGGAATCCTGCACCTTGTATTGCAGGCTGCTCCTCTGTCAAACAGCCAATACCACCAGACGTAAGGTTAAGGTAAAGGTAAAGAGACCCCTGACCATTAGGTCCAGTGGTGACCGACTCTGGGGTTGCAGCGCTCATCTCGCTTTATTGGCCGAGGGAGCCGGCGTACAGCTTCCGGGTCATGTGGCCAACATGACTAAGCCGCTTCTGGTGAACCAGAGCAGTGCACAGAAACACTGTTTACCTTCCCGCCAGAGCAGTACCTATTTATCTACTTGCACTTCGTGCTTTCAAACTGCTAGGTTGGCAGGAGCAGGGACCGAGCAACGGGAGCTCACCCAGTCACAGGGATTTGAACTGCCGACCTTCTGATCAGCAAGTCCTAGGCTCTGTGGTTTAACCCACAGCGCCACCCCGTCCCTCTAATACCACCAGAGAGTTCCTCCTAAAGTCTAGACAAAATCCATTTCCTTGTCATTTGAACCTGTTGGTTTGGATGGCGTGCAGCCAATCCCTGCCCAAATGAATTGGGAGGCTGGCGTGTGGGCAACTGGTCAGAATGACCCACTGGTACTATGTTGTTGTTGTTGAAAAGGCCCTGGCCCTGGTTGAGGCTAATCTGACTTCCTTAGGGCCCAGGACCTCTAGGGTGTTGCTATTTATGGACCTTAAGGTCCTCCGCAGGGCATACCAGAAGAGGCGGTCCCGTAGTACGAGGGTCCTAGGCCGTGAAGGGCTAGTTCTCAGTTTAACCTGGCAGTGCGTCTAATTTTAGCTGCCTCCCTTGCTCTCAACCTTTGTGCTATATGAGCTGCTTCTGTAGCTCAGCCAGGAAATGCTCTGGGGCTGAGCTCTCTAATTCCAGACTCTTTGCTCCTTGCATAAAAGCCTCTCCTCGCTGCTAAGCATGAACATGGGCAGAAACACCAGGAGCAGAGATGGGAGGAAGCCGGTGAGCTTCGATTCCCACAAATATTTCCTTAAAAAGCGTCACCAAATGTCCTCAGATCTCGGATTTCATCCCTAACGCAGCACGAGGAAAGCTTGTTTGCTTTGAGCCTCGATCCTTTTCCTTCTCCAACCCTCCCCAAGTCTCCTCTTTGCCAGCCAGGCTCCAAGAATTGGATTTTCCAGTGAAACAAGGAAAAGGTGTTGTTAGGAGACTAGAGATTGGACCTGATTCTGTACACACACAGAGACAGACAGAATTGGTTTGCAAATTGGATGCAAAGACACTATTGGGATTCTTCCATTTTCCCTTGGACATTTAGGATGGGGGTTTCTTTCTTTTTTATATATATACAGTGCTACCTCGGGTTAAGTACTTAATTCGTTCCGGAGGTCCGTTCTTAACCTGAAACTGCTCTTAACCTGAAGCTCCACTTTAGTTAATGGGGCCTCCTGCTGCCGCTGCACCACCGGAGCACGATTTCTTTTCTCATCCTGAAGCAAAGTTCTTAACTTGAAGCACTATTTCTGGGTTAGCAGAGTGTGTAACCTGAAGCATATGTAACCTGAAGCATATGTACCCCGAGGTACCACTGTATATAATTTTTTATTCGTTTTTTCAACATATCATTTTCAACAATAATTAAACATACTTTTACATCTTATTCAAATTTTTGACTTCCATCAATCCTGTCTGAAAATTTTCCAGTCTAATCTCTCAGTATGCATTTCTTATCTTCCCTATTACATTTCAAACTCATAACCAATATCTCTATCTTTTTCTACTTTGTAACACTTTGTATATTTCTCCTTACAAAACTTCTTGCAGTCCTACTAGCGTAATTTGTTGATTACAGTTGCTCTTCAAATAATTCATATACTTCTTCCAATCTTCTGTAAATCTCTGGTCCTGCAGGTTTCGAATCCTTCCTGTCATTTTGCCCAATTCTGCATAGTCCATTAATTTCGTCTGCCATTCTTCTTTCGTCGGAATTTCTTCTTGCTTCCATTTCTGGGCTAACAATACTCTTGCCGCTGTTGTGGCGTATAAAAACAATTTAACATCTTGCCTATTAATGTCCTGACCTATAATACCAAGTAAAAATGCTTCTGGTTTTTAAAAAATGTATATTATTAGGATATAATTAGGATGGGGTTTTCATCTCCAACCTATTTGGGGCTGAGAGGCACATATGGACATTTGAGAAGCTGCCAGAGGCACACAAAAATAACCTTTACGCAGAAGAAATACTGGTGATAGAGTCTGCTGAATCAGGTCCATCCAGGCCACTATCCTAGTCCCACAGTCGCCAAGCTGTGGGTAACCTGCAAGCAGGACTCGAACACAAGACCAGCTCTCCCCTCCTGCGGTTTCCAGCAACTGGTATTCAGAAGCCAACTGTGGAGGCAGAGTGCTGCCATCATGCCTAATAGCCACTGGCAGCGTTCTCCTCCTCCATGAATTCATCCAATCCTCTTTTAAAGCCTTCTACTTTGGAGGCTGTTGTAAACAAAACCTGCCCTTTTCCCTTATGGGGTATCCAAGAGCCCATATAGAGTCCTTACGTAGGTTCCCTATTGGTAGGAGAAAATAACAGGGGCCAGCCAGAGAAAATTGAGAAGCAAAGCAGCTAGTAAGCCTGATCTTTATTGATCTGTTGCAACAGGGTGCTCCCCTCACCTGCAGAAAAGGAGGAGGAACTCAGAACAATGGCGCGCAAGGCCTTATAAAGACTTTTGAAATTGCCACCCTGTAGATCAAGACCACCCCCAGAAACATCATACATACATCACAGAAGGGGTGTAGCTCAAGACCACCACCCCAGATACATCATACCTACATCACAGAAAGGGTGGTCTACAGCAGAAATCTGAGTGCTTTGTTTACCTCCTGTCTGCCAGGTTACCTGTTTAATGGTCACTTGATTGGATTGCCTGGGGAGCCTGGCCAGTCTTTTGTAATGATAAATACTTGGTTCCTGAGCCAGGTCACAGGCTCACACCCTTCGCATATCTTAAATGTTCCCTTAAGACAGGGTTTGTGAGGAAAGAGACAATGGGGAGGTTTCCCACTTTGACCTTGCAGAGAAAACATTTGGTCAGTTTGGGAATCAAAATGGCTTCAGGTCAGTCTTCCTGTGCTGATCTATGTATGTGCTTGGTTGGTACACTTGTGAACATTTAACATATACCTAAGACCTCAAAATTCCTATCACAAGGCCACCGCTGCCTCCAGTGATAGTGGATTGCACAAAAAATCACTTTCTTTCTCAGAATCATGTGCCCCCCCCAAATACTGGCAAAACACCTATACACACCCCAAAACAAAACACCATAAAAAAATGAAGGGGGGTCACTAAAACTTTCATTAGAGGTGGGGAGTCAGGTGGTCTTGCTGGGTGCCAAGGGGGTGTCTGAGGGCACAATATGGGCAACCCCAGATCTAGGGGATGCTGATCTTATCATAGAGTTGGAAGGGACCCTGAGGGGCGTAAAAAGGGGGGCGTAGGAAGGGGTGGGGGGCGTTCCACCCCAGGTGCCATCATGGAGGGGGAGGGTGACAAATTATCAAGGAACAATTACCGCCCTACTAGGGCGGTTCATAAAAAAAACTTTTTTTAAAAAAAAAATGCCTGCTCCAAAGGTCTTATTTTACTACACTAGGGATTATATATTTGTATGTGAAATTTCATGCATATCAGTAAATATCTTGACCCTCCTCCACGAAAACAGCTGTTTACTTGGCCGTTTTCCTAAGTCGTGAAGGCTGAGATTTCAATTCAGTGGAGCACTTACTGTTCCCAACCCTAATCCTGCGGAAAGCCACCTAATTAGAATTTAATTTGATTTTGACATGTTTTTAGGAGGTAGTTTAATTATTGTTTGATTTTATACCAATGTTATGTATCTGATGTTAGCCGCCCTGAGCCCGACTTTGGCCGGGGAGGGCGGGGTATTAATAATAATAATAATAATAATAATAATAATAATAATAATAATAATTTATTATTTATACCCCGCCCATCTGGCTGGGCTTCCCCAGCCACTCTGGGCGGCTTCCAAAAGAATATTAAAATACATCAAACATTAAAAGCTTCCCTAAACAGGGCTGCCTTCAGATGTCTTCTAAAAGCCTGGTAGTTGTTGTTCTCTTTGACATCTGGTGGGAGGGTGTTCCACAGGGCGGGCGCCACCACCGAGAAGGCCCTCTGCCTGGTTTCCTGTAGTTTTGCTTCTCGCAATGAGGGAACCGCCAGAAGGCCCTCAGACCTTAATAAGATATATTAAGATATTATTATGATTATTATTATTATTATTATTACTTATTATCATTCCTTTGTAAGAATATATGAAATAACGTAAAACCATTTTTGCTGGCCAAAAAAAGTAAATAAATCATTGGGGGGGGGACACAAGAAATTTTCCACACCATGTACCACCTGACCTTCCTATGCCTCTGCCTCTTGCTTGAATTCATCCAACCCTCTTTTAAAACCTTCTACTTGTTTGTTTGTTTGTTTGTTTGTTTGTTTGTTTGTTTTTTATATAATAATATTTATTCAAATTTTCAAACATTAACAACATCAAACAAACATCAAACAGAAAAACAGAAAAACAACAATTCATATAACAAACATCAAAAAAGAAAAAAAAGGGGGGAAAGGGGGGGAAAGTAAAATGCAAAGTTAACACAAAAAAGAACACTTTTTCTTGCATTTGTAACTTTCAATACCTTATTTTCTTTGCTTCCGCCCACCTTCCCTTCTTGTATTTTTATTTTAAAGATTAATTCAGCAAAATCATTAATTACTCATGACTCAACTTTTATCCTTCCCATTACATTCTACTCATCTTAATCGCAGAAACCCCTTCATTACATTTTCAAAGCCCTTAACATTCATTAATTTTACAGTGTCTTTGTAGATAAACCTTAAACTTCTTCCAGTCCTCTTCCACCTGCTCTTCTCCTTGATCTCGAATTCTGCCGGTCATCTCTGCCAGTTCCATATAGTCTATTACTTGCATCTGCCAATTTTTTAAAACCTTCTACTTTGGTGCCCATCGCTGCCTCCCGTGAGAGTGGATTCCATTGTTTAACTGCACAAAGAAAGGACTTTCTTTCTCAGAATCATGTGCCCCCCCCAAAAAAACTGGCAAAACACCTACACCCCCCCAAACAAAACACAATCAAAAAATGAAGAGGGAGTCACCAAAACTTTCACTAAAAGTGGGCGTATGCTGATGTTATCATAGAGTTGGAAAGGGACCCTGAGGATCATCTAGTCCAACCCCCTGCAAAGACATGGACATGCAGGTGTCTCATACAGGGATCGAACCCGCAACCTTGCCATTACCAGAACCACGCTCTAACCAACTGAGCTATCCAGGCTGACTGTGGAAGCCCAGACTTTTGTTCTCTCTCGAGTTGAGGGAGTGCATTCACGTCCACATGGAAGAAGAAAGGGGCTAGAATCTGGAATGGGGGGGGGTTCACATTTCCTACCCACCCCCTCCCGCTGCCACACAAGGACATTGCAGACCCTACAACCCCCAAAGTCTGGAGTAGGAATACAGTTGCTGTTGCTTTCAGGAGTCTGGGAGTCCTGGAAATGAGAATCTGCATTCAGGCATCGCTGGGCCGAGGTCGGCATTTATTTCACGGGTCTGCCCCAGCACAAAGGGTGTGCCCATGCAGTGCCGGATTTACGTATAAGCTAAACAAGCTCTAGCTTAGGGCCCCACTCTCTTGGGGGCCCCAAAAAAATTAAAGGGGAAAAAACTGGACGTACATTTCCAAAATATAAGATAAAAAACAAATAAAATAAAACCTAGATACAGCAACAGTGTTTTGCGTTGTGTAGGCTCCTATGATGTAAGTCATGGGCCCCGCCTGCTAGCCTGCTCCCTAAAATATCACTGGTTTGCTCCTTTCTATATATAGGGTGCCTACATTCTGCATAGGGACGCGGGTGGCGCTGTGGGTTAAACCACAGAGTCTAGGACTTGCCGATCAGAAGGTTGGCAGTTCGAATCCCCGCGACGGGGTGAGCTCCCGTTGCTCGGTCCCAGCTCCTGCCAACCTAGCAGTTCGAAAGCACATCAAAGTGCAAGTAGATAAATAGGTCCCGCTCCGGTGGGAAGGTAAACGGCGTTTCCGTGCGCTGCTTTGGTTCGCCAGAAGTGGCTTAGTCATGCTGGGCACATGATCCGGAAGCTGCACGCCGGCTCCCTCGGCCAATAAAGCGAGATGAGTGCTGCAACCCCAGAGTCGGCCACGACTGGACCTAATGGTCAGGGGTCCCTTTACCTTTACATTCTGCATGGACTGGTTGCATGTGCAAATGGCTTTAGAGACCTATGAGGTCCACAAATGACCCTATAGCATATATGCAACACAAAGAACAGCGACAATTTGTTGTTGACAAAGGACAGCTGGATATATGAAGGGCCCCATTACCTTCAGGAGCTTAGGGCCTCATCAATCCTAAATCCGGCCCTGTGTCCATGCAAAAGGCAATACCGTAGCACGATGCGCAGCAGAGAAACCCATTGCTAAACAGGCTCCTAAATAGCTGCTTGGGAGAGAAAATCGCCACGGCCGACGTCATCCCGGTCAATTCTGCAGAGTCGTATTTGCAAAGCCAGCTTAAAGTCATTGCATCACGTTCCATCCCATAGATGCAAAGAGCAGAGTGAAAGGGGGAGGTTAATCCACACCTCCTCTTAACGAACTTCCACGGCTGTGTTCTTATCACTGGCGGAATTAATTACATTGTCAGCCTCCTGTGGCAGCCGACCAACTGCAGAAGCGGTTCGTGGATCTAATCTGATCAGCCTCACCTTCGGATGACATTAACCACCTGGAGGAAAAGAGTGTGGATTCAGGCAGGTACCCAGAAGGTCTGTAGCCCAGGCTATTAAGATGAATGGGTAGAGTCCCTTTCTCAGGACCAAACTAGAACAAGGGTGTTATTCCAAAAACAGAAGGAGGGCCGGGGCAGAAATTCAGTCCAGCTCATGCATAAACATGAACTTTCCTACCTTTGAATTTTGTAGTCCTCTGAATTTCAGAAGCACAGTTCTCCAGCTATGTAACATGCAGAAAGCTGCATGCATTTGGCTAAAAAATAAATTACAAAAATGCTTAATATTAGAGGAGATGGCTTTGCAAAAATGTGTCTGTCAGGCAGTGCTGAGGTAGTGTTGTGCAGTGGTTAGAGCCAAGGTTCAAATCCCCACTTGGCCATTTGGACAGTCCCTGCCTCTCAGCCTAACCTACCTCACAGGGTTGTTGTGAAGATAAAGTGTGGTTGGGGAGAACCATTGCATACCACTGAGAGCTCCTTGGTGGGATATAAATGAAATCAATCAATCAATGTATATCAGAAGAAATTTGCAATGCGATGCTGATGAATTTTCATGAGTAGGTTTTTTGGGGGGGTGGAAACAGCACCCAAACTGATGTGGAAATGGGGAGATATGAACTTAAGGGTAGAAAAACGGGCTGATTTGCCTCCCCCAACGACAACCGAATCTTTGCTCAAAGCTGACAGGGGAAGGAGTAGCCATGGGGCTCAGGAGAAATGGGGGCTGCCACTCTGGAGTCCCCTGCCTCACTCTGCCTAATGGTAGGGCCAGAATTGCTTAATATGACCCAAAGGTGAAGCTGTTCATTTTATAGCTCCATAAAAGCAGAGACATCACCTTGCCAACAAAGGTCCATATACCGTATTTTTCACTCTATAGGACGCACTGTAACATAGGAGGGGGAGAACAGGGGGGGGATTTCTTGTTCTCCCCCTCTAAAACCTGCTGCCCTGCAGAGGCTTTGCGCAGCTAACCCCAAGCTTTGGGCTTAGCCGCGCAGCCTGCATTCGCTCTATAGGATGCACACACATTTCCCCTTAATTTTTGGAGGGGAAAAAGTGCGTCCTATAGAGCGAAAAATACGGTAGTTAAAGCTATGGTTTTCCCAGTAGTGATGTATGGAAGTGAGAGCTGGACCATAAAGAAGGCTGATTTGAGAACCACTGTATGGCCAATATGGTCAATGCACCCTTAAAGTCAACGGCATACTTCATGGAAAACAACGTTCCCCAGTGAGCAGGACAAGTTCCAGGGAGAGAAAAGTCTCTGTGCTCCTAATTTGAGGCCTTGCTAATTGAGTCCCAAGAGGGGATTCCTGCCTATGACTGAGAGCAACTGCTGAACTGGAACTTTAGCTGTGGTTCCCTAGAGATGACAGTGGCTTCCTTCTGGGTTCAGAAGCCAGTGTGGTGTAGTGGTTAAGAGCGATAGACTCGTAATCTGGGGAACTGGGTTCGCGTCTCTGCTCCTCCACATGCAGCTGCTGGGTGACCTTGGGCTAGTCACACTTCTCTGAAGTCTCTCAGCCCCACTCACCTCACAGAGTGTTTGTTGTGGGGGAGGAAGGGAAAAGGAGAATGTTAGCCGCTTTGAGACTCCTTAAAGGGAGTGAAAGGCGGGATATCAAATCCAAACTCTTCTTCTTCTTCTTCTTCTTCATCACATTCAGCTTCAGAAAGAAAGCACTCCTTTTCCCCAGGTGAAATAGAAAGCGCTTTCTCTCTTACCTTTGCTTCATCTGGAAAGGTTCAGATAAGTTTTGGTTGGCATTCTCTTCTCCTCCTATTTGAGTGAACCTACAGCCTACACCAGCCTACAAAATCAAAATGATGAAGATGATGATATTATTTTTTTCTACCCCGCACATCTGGCTGGGTTTCCCCAGCCACTCTGCACGGCTTCCAGCAAAAGATTAGAAATACAGTGGTACCTCGGGTTAAGTACTTAATTAGTTCCAGAGGTCCGTTCTTAACCTGAAACTGTTCTTAACCTGAAGCACCACTTTAGCTAATGGGGCCTCCCGCTTAACCCGAGGTACTATTTCTGGGTTAGCGGAGTCTGTAACCTGAAGCGTCTGTAACCTGAAGCATATGTAACCCAAGGTACCACTGTACATTAAAACATCAAAATACTGTATTTTTTGCTCTATAAGACACACCAGACCACAAGATGCACCTAGTTTTTGGAGGAGGAAAACAAGAAAAAAAATATTCTGAATTTCAGAAGCCAGAACAGCAAGAGGGATCGCTGCGCAGTGAAAGCAGCAATCCCTCTTGCTGTTCTGGCTTCTGGGATAGCTGCGCAGTCTGCATTCGCTCCATAAGACGCACACACATTTCCCCTTACTTTTTAGGAGGGAAAAAGTGAGTCCTATAGAGCAAAAAATACGGTAAATAAAAATTCCTTCCAGTAGCACCTTAGAGACCAACTAAGTTTGTTATTGGTATGAGCTTTCATGTGCATGCACACTTCTTCATACCAGTAACAAACTTAGTTGGTCTCTAAGGTGCTACTGGAAGGAATTTTTTTGTTTTGTTTTGTTTTGACTACGGCAGACCAACACGGCTACCTACCTGTAATTAAAACATCAGTCATTAAAAACTTCCCTAAACAGGCTGCCTTCAGATGCCTTCTAAAAGTCAGATAGTTGTTTATTTCCTTGACATTTAATGGGAAGGTGTTCCACAGGGAGGGTGCCACCACCAAGAAGGCCCTCTGCCTGGTTCCCTGTAACATGGCTTCTCGCAGTGAGGGAACCGCCAGAAGGCCCTCGGAGCTGGACCTCAGTGTTCTGGCAGAACGATCCTTCAGAGACGCTCCTTCAGGTATACTGGACCGAGACCGTTTAGGACTTTCAAGGTCAGCACCAACACTTTGAATTGTGCTCGGAAACGTACTGGGAGCCAATGTAGGTCTTTCAGGACCGGTGTTATGTGGTCTCAGCTTTGCAGGACCATTCTGGGGAATAGCTGAGATGCAGCCTGGGCAGTTGGCATCAAGTCCCAAGGCGACGGCAGTTCCCTGAGATGAGCAATACGGAGCGGTACAATTCACGGCAGCAAACCCAACGAAGGGAGGCAGCAGGAGGCGAGACGAGAGAGAGCAGGGATCAGCTCTAATGGGAAGGCTTCACTTTGATATATGGGGCCGGGATGGTTATTAATAGCATGCCGGGGTTTACCTTTAAAAACTTACGGTGGATTATTTATTATGTCACTGCTCTGAGTCTATGATCTATAGATGGGGCAGGAATATTTGCTCGGAATTTCTTCGGGAGACAGGGTGGTGGCGGTTCCTACGCGGAGGACGATAGTCTTTAATTAAGGACTTAATCCATAATTGCTTGCGCCCAGGCCTTCATGGGTTGCAGCCTGCAAACGATTTACTTGTGAGTAGGGATACGAGAGGAAAACAGTTCGGTTCAAGCTCAGGCACACTTCCCAAAACAAAGCGCAGCGACTTGTCCGGATTTTGCAATGCATTACTGCAAACAAAGCACATGTCCCCAAAGTGTGCATTTTAAGGGGGGGTAGTTTGCACAGAAATGCATTCTGTTAAGGGAAATTGGTTGCAGAAATTAGGCAAAACTGTGTACAAAGATATGTATACAAAGGTGTTGTCCGGTACCTTCGTGAGAAAGTTTTCAGTGAACACTGAAAACGCACCTCTTTAATCTAGTCCAACCCCCTGCAATGCAGGAATCACACCTGAGATGTATCTACCTGGATTTCAAAGGCCAAATTGACATCTGGGGGGAATTTCCGACAGGTGACGCTTTGTCCTGGATCAGGCATAGGCAAACTTGGCCCTCCAGATGTTTTGGGACTACAACTCCCATCATCCCTAACTAACAGGACCAGTGGTCAGGGATGATGGGAGATGTAGTCCCAAAACATCTGGAGGGCCGAGTTTGCCTATGCCTGTACTGGATCTTACAGAAGTCAATTGAAAAATCACATTTTTGGGGCGATTCAACAACTTTGGGGTTTTTACTTTTGGAATATGGCACCCCTATGTGTGTTTTCAGAATCCCCCCTATTCCTGTGACAGGAATCTCTTTCCACTGTTTTAATTCTGAATTTTAAATTGTTGCATCTTGCCCTGGGACTCACTGAAGGAAGGCAGGTAGTAATGCACGCTTAATTGGTTTTTTTATGGTTTGAGAAAACCATAGCTTTAACTATACGGACCTTTGTTGGCAAGGTGATGTCTCTGCTTTTTAAGATGCTGTCTAGGTTTGTCATTGCTTTTCTCCCAAGAAGCAGGTGTCTTTTAATTTCGTGACTACTGTCATACATTCCCAGTAGTGATGTATGGAAGTGAGAGCTGGACCATGAAGAAGGCTGATTGCTGATGAATTGATGCTTTTGAATTATGGTGCTGGAGGAGACTCTTGAGAGTCCCATGGACTGCAAGAAGATCAAACCTCTCCAGCTTTTCCTTTGCTGCCCCCACCGCCATCTTGTGCCGGAGCTGCTCTGTGGTGGCCGGCGAGGTCTATCTGTCGCCATCCGGCCACAGCCTTGCTGCCTGTTCTCAGGGACTGAGCCCGGGGACCCACCCCGACATGAGAGCTAAGTGGCGAAAGAAGCGACTGCACAGGCTGAAGCGCAAAAGGAGAAAGATGAGACAGAGGTCCAAGTAGATGTCTCACAGTGCTACTGAAGCTGCAGAACCAGAGCATGGAAGGGGCAGAGCTTGAAAAGCTGGTTTCCAGATAACAACTTCTATTTACTGCTGCTAGAAGACTCCTTGCCTATCTTCAGGAGATTCCATCTTAAAGCTTAGAAGCGGTGATCTTTCAAGGGGTGTGTGGGCCCCTGAGCTTTACTCTTCTGGACGGATCTTGTTCTTTGTGGCTTGATGTTGTGACTTGTATAAAAACCTCTCCATTCTGAAGGAAATCAGCCCTGAGTCCTCACTGGAAGGACAGATCCTGAAGCTGAGGCTCCAATACCTTGGCCACCTCATGAGAAGAGAAGACTCCCTGGAAAAGACCCTGATGTTGGGAAAGATGGAGGGCGCAGGGAGAAGGGGACGACAGAGGACGAGATGGTTGGACAGTGTTCTCAAAGCTACCAATATGAGTTTGACCAAACTGCGGGAGGCAGTGGAAGACAGGAGGGCCTGGCGTGCTCTAGTTCGGACACGACTAAACGACTAAACAACAGCAATGGTCATCATGTTGCCTAGACATTGTCGAGATTCTTTACCTGCAATCCCTGCATCGCAGGGGGTTGGACTACAAGACCCTTGGGTGTACCTTACAACTCTTCCGTGATTCCAGTCCTGCTGCAGTCTCAGCGATGCCTGTGCGAGCTTAAAGCCAATACGCTGCATCTCAGCGCAAGCTTTTCCTGGTCAATAGCCCCAAGCGGAAACCACCCCGGCGTCATTTTTCACTCTCCGCAGCTGAAAGATCGGCTTGGGATGATATAATGTTCCCCATAACCTGTCCGTCCGGAGAGACTCCCGGCTCACTCAATACCTTGTCAGCGTGACAGGCCTTCTGCGGCGAAAGGGGCCTTGATGGATCATTCCCCAGCTAGATTTCATATATCTTTGGGCTTCCAAAGGGGGCTTGACAAACATAATTGGTGTCACTCGGCTCGGCTCAGCCCAGCACCAAATGCTGACAAAACAGTTCGTAACAAGCAGCTTGGCCAAGTCGCCCTCAGTCACATGAAGAAGAAGGATGAAATCCCATGCCTTGGCTCCATGGTTTGGTCTCAACTTCCTGGGCAGCCCATTGCTTTGAAGGACATATGTGACTCATTTTGGACTCACAGCTGTCCATGGAGGCACAGGTCAATTCTGTGTCCAGGGCAACTGTTTACCAGCTCTATCTTGTACTGAGACCCTATCTGCCCGCAAACTGTCTCGCCAGAGTGGTGCGTGCTCTAGTTATCTCCCGCTTGGATTACTGCAATGCACTCTATGTGGGGCTACCTTTGAAGGTGACCCGGAAACTGCAATTAATCCAGAATGCGGCAGCTAGACTGATGACTGGGAGCGGACCACATAACACCGGTCCTGAGAGATCTGCATTGGCTCCCAGTACATTTCTGAGCACAATTCAAAGTGTTGGTGCTGGCCTTTAAAGCCCTAAACGGCCTCCGTCCAGTATAGCTGAAGGAGCATCTCCACCTCCATCGTTCTGCCTGGACACTGAGGTCCAGCACTGAGGGCCTTCTGGCAGTTCCCTCCCTGCGAGAAGCCAAGTTACAGGGAACCAGGGAGAGGGCCTTCTCGGTAGTGGTGCCTGCCCTGTGGAACGCCCTCCCACCAGATGTCAAAGAGAACAACAACTACCAGACTTTTAGAAGACATCTGAAGGCAGCCCTGTTTAGGGAAGCTTTTAATGTTTGATGTATTATGGTATTTTAAGCCGTTGGAAGCCGTCCAGAGTGGCTGGGGAAGCCCAGCCAGATGGGCGGGGTATAAATAATACTTATTATTATTATTATTATTATTATTATTATTATTATTATTATTATTTTGATGTTAGCTGCCCTGAGCCTGGCTCTGGCAGGGGAGGGCGGGATATAAATAAAATTTGTTGTTGTTGTTGTTGTTGTTACCTCCTGTGAAACACCAAATATAATTTATGTGAGAGACAGGGATTGGGCCAAGGTCACCCAGGGAACTTCACAAGCAAGTGAGGATTTGAACCCTGCTCTCCCAGGTCCTAGTCTGACACTCTATGATATCACACTGGCAAGATGGAGAGAGAGAGAGAGAGAGAATAAATCTGTCTTATTTTCAAGGTCTGAGATTTTGATTTGAAAAGCCCACCTCAAAAAAACGCAGTTTGACATCAACATTCAACTTTGCGCCGCTCCTCTCGAAGGCGGTGTTTCCTGGTAGGTTAAATGAATGAACGGACAAAGAACAGAATTTACTACACGCTTCTGCATGTCGCCTGCCAGCAAACTGTCAAATGTCAATTGGAACTGCGTGCCAATCAACTGACTGAGTCATACTACGAATTACCTTCCAGAAAGTGCCAAATATCGACTGTTACATGTCAAACGCTGTCAAACGCTGCTTGCTTCTGCATGTTAGTTGTCAGGTACTCTCAGATATTGACTGTTTCATGGCAAACACTGCCAAATATTGCCAGGTATAGAGAGTGTGCTGTAGTGCAAAGTGTGTTAATGGCTACCAATAAATTATTCAGGGTCAACGGCGATCCTGCATTGCAGGGGGTTGGACTAGATGACCTTTGAGGTTCCCTCCAACTCTGGGATTCTATTCTCAAGCAACAATTACCATATTTTTTGTGTATAAGATGCCCCCATGTATAAGATGACCCCTATATTTTGAACCCAAAATTAAGAAATCAATTTCTTAATATTTCCATTTTTGACTATTTTTTTTTCTTAGCAAAGAACATCCATCGTCTTATACACGGAAAACTATGGTACCCACAAATACACTTTTTAAAATGAGAGTGTAATATTTTAAGGCTTTTTCAGGCACTTTCCCAGCCTTGGAAGACCTGGTATGAGGGATTTAGACAGAGTGCAATTCTTCAGAACCTTAAATTTTAAATAATATAATCAGGGGTTTGTTTCGTTTTGCTTGCATATATATAAAATCAGTATATAATCTCAGTATATTATGGTGAGCATTTAAGGTCCCCAACCCTAATCTGCGGGTTGCCATCTGATTGGATTTTATTCTGGTCCTGATCTGGTTTTAGGATGTATTTTAATTGATTGCCTGATTTTATGTTAATGTGTTATACATTTGATGTTAGCTGCTCTGAGCCTGGTTTTGGCTGGGGAGGGCGGAGTATAAATAAAAATTATTATTATTATTATTATTATTATTATTATTATTATTATTATAGGAGAAAGCTGGGAACAGCATTTTGAGGCGAAGTTTCTTTTCAAGCTCTCCTCGACACCCAACTTTCTAGGAAGTCTGTTGAAAAACTGGGAGGGGGGGCAGAGAGACGACGACACGGGTTCTGTCCCAGGAGCTTCCAGCATCTAATTGTTAACCCCCCTCCCCCCCCACTTTGCTGCATTGTTTGTGTTATCAGCAATTCACATGCACCACGCTGCCTCACAGGAAAATATTTCTGCACCTGGCATTCAGCATGTATCCTGTCTGAAAAGGCTCCCATTCAACAATTCAGCCGGCACCTACCTGGGGAGGAAATCTAGGGAGAGCACACAATTGATGGAAGATACAGCAGCCAGGCATTGAAATAACGTAGGAAAAAAATGTGTTACCCTGAGGTTCCCTCAAGTCCCCTGGGAAAGAGGCAATGGTTCTGTGATACAGGAGAAACTTCTTTGTCTGCAGAAATTTTCAGGTTCAGAGGATGTGTGGCTGAAGGAACTTTATTGGTAGGGCTAAGAGAGTGTCTCCATTGAGATTGCCCCTTTTTGGGGGGGGTAATGCATAGACTGGTGTACAGTATTTTTCCCAACAGAAATATCCCTTTTTTAAGTCTTCAAGTTCAAGTCTGCTGTATAAAGGTAAAGGTAAAGGGACCCCTAACCATTAGGTCCAGTCATGGCTGAATCTAGGGTTGCAGCCTCATCTCGCTTTACTGGCCGAGGGAGCCAGCATACAGCTTCCGGGTCATGTGGCCAGCAGGACTGAGCCGCTTCTGGCGAACCAGAGCAGCACCCGGAAATGCTGTTTACCTTCCCGCTGGAGCGGTACCTATTTATCTACTTGTACTTTGACATGCTTTCGAACTGCTAGGTTGGCAGGAGCAGGGACCGAGCAACGGGAGCTCACCCCGTCATTGTGGGGATTCGAACCGCCGACCTTCTGATCGGCAAGTCCTAGGCTTTGTGGTTTAACCCACAGCGCCACCCGCGTCCCTAAGTCTGCTGTATACAAGTCCCTTAAAAAAGGCACAGTTTTGTTTACAATACATATGAAAAAAACAGTTTAAGCAAAGTTATTGAATCACCATTCAGTACAGCACAAGGCCCCCACTTTCACAAGTTAATACATTTTTATTTTTTTAAAAACCCACACACACTATATAAAAGTCATACCTACTCACAAAACACATAGAATTAGAAAAGCAAAAAAATTCCTATAGTCCCAGGCTTCGAGGCATATTATAGAACTAGTAACATAAATATGCGAGCCAATTAAGAGTCAGACATAATGATGTAATGCAATCATTCCTTTTATTTATATTTTAAGGACAGCCTTTTCCAACCTGGTACCCTCCAGATCAAGAAAATTTGCCAATGTTTGGGATTATTTAGTTCAGCGGTTCTCAGCCTGTGGGTCCCCAGTGGTGGTTGGACTACAGCTCCCATCATCCCTGACCACTGATCATGCTGGCTAGGAATGATGGGAGTTGTAGTCCAACAACATCTGGGGACCCACAGGTTGAGAAACACTGTTTTGGTTTATTATCTAGAAGCCAGAGTTAGAGGAGTTTGCCATCTTCAACTATCTCAAGCGTTGTCCCGTCGAATAATAATAATAATAATAATAATAATAATTTATTATTTATACCCTGCCCATCTGGCTGAGTTTCCCCAGCCACTCTGGAAGATGGAGCAAGATGCCCTTTGCGGTCCTTTCCAACCCCACAATTCTATTATTATTCTATTATTATTATTATTATTTATTAAATTTGCATACCGTCCTATAACCATGGATCTCAGGGCAGTTTAGGAAACCGGTGACTCAGAGGCGATGTGATAAAAGATTCTCACATTGTGCATGTCTTGGAATCACAGAATCACAGAAATGTAGAGTTGGAAAGGGACCCTAAGGCCCATCTAGTCTAACCCATTTGCAATGCAGGAATCTCAGCTAAATCATACATGACCTGAAGGAGCGTCTCCACCCCCATCGTTCTGCCCGGACACTGAGATCCAGCTCCGAGGGCCTTCTGGCGGATCCCTCCCTGCAAGAAGTGAGGTTGCAGGGAACCAGGCAGAGGGCCTTCTCAGTAGTGGCACCCACCCTGTGAAACGCCCTCCCACTAGATGTCAAGGAAATAAACAACCATCTGATGTTTAGAAGACATCTGAAGGCAGCCCTGCATCAGGAAATTTTCAATGTGTAATATTTTACCATTTTTAATGTGCTGTAAGCCGCCCAGAGTGACTGAGGAAACCCAGCCAGATGGGCAGGGAATAAATAATATGTTGTTGCTGTTGCTGTTGCTGTTGCTGTTATGGCCATTCAACATCAGCTTAAAGGTGGATAGGGAAAAGCTTTTCTCCCTCTCTCCCCTAGAACTGGTGGACATCCTGGAAGACTCAGGACAGACGAAAGGAAGTCCTTTGAAAGAGGACTGGGCTTTAAGAAAGTCATCAGATCTAAGATAAATTAAGGACTAGTCAAATTAGGATAAAAGTGTGTATTGGCAACAAGCAGTATGTAATTGAAGCAAGGAATAGACGGCAGGTCGGGTCTACAGTTCAAAGACCAATATTTGCTTTATTGTTTTGTAGGTAATCTTGTGTTCATTTTCATTTGTATTTCTGTTTTTCTTCTTCTCGGTGTATCAACAAAAAACCAAATAATTTTTTTTTAACGAGGATTGGGCAAATCCATGGCTACTGGCAATGATGGTTGTGCTGTGTCTTCACAGCCAGAGGCAGCGATTCTACTGAATATCAGTTGCTCTCGAATCCTGCTTGTGGCTTTCCCAGGGTTGCCTGTGAAGAATTCGAGTTGAGATGGACGGCAGCAGGGAGAGAAACTGAAATCGATTCTCTCGCCCATAGTTGCAGTCCGTAACACCTGAAGAGTACCAGGTTTGCTGGGGGTGGAAGGGATACTTTTCTAGTTTCCCCCTTTGCTATTCACACAGGTTGGTTTGTTTGTTTTTTTAAAGCCAGTAGGGGCCTGATGCCCCCTGGCGGCAGTTCCCAATAAAGCAACACAACAAGGGCTGCTTCTAGATCGTAGTCTTTGAACACCACTGCTCTTCTGCAATAAGCTGCATGGCAGAACTGCAACGGACTTTGCAGAGTTTCGTGGATGTAGCAGTTCCAGGTGTGTACATGCCTCTTGGGCTCTATCCGGTTTAACGGTCAGCACCCACACTTTGAATTGTGCTCAGAAACGTTGAAGAATGGAGGATGAAGTTAATGGACTATGCAGAATTAGATAAACTAACAGGAAGGATTCGAAACCGGCGAGACCAGAAATTCACGGAAGACTGGAGTAAATTTACGGACTATTTGAAAAGTAATTGTGAAGAACAGACGACGTTTGTAGGGTTGCAAGAAGTTTTGGGAGGGGTATTATTAGAAGTATTGTAAAAATGGAGAAGGGGAAGGATGATTTACTAAGAGATGTAAAGGCAATATAAAGTTAAGAAATGCATAAGAAGTGGTTAAAACGGTGGATCATCAGAGGTGCTGATGGAAGTCTAAAAAGATAAGTTTTGTGGTACATTTTATAATTTATATGCTAAATTCAATAAAAATTATTATATTTTTTAAAAAATAGAAAGGAAGAGAATGTGCAGATTCGCCTTAGTGGCATTTGATGGTGATTTGCCAGCCTTTGGGGTTCAGCAGGGATGCCGAAAGACCTGGCAGCATGTGTATAAGTAGCATCATCTCACCTACTCCATTTCCGATTTCTGGTGTGGGACCCGTTGTGCACAATAGAGTTCCTTCGATTGGCAAGAGAGAGGAGGCTGTTTCCTGTTATGAAAACACAGCCAAGAGCCTGACACTCAGGGTGGCGGAATCTGGGTATTGGTGCAATAAACAATGCCGATTCAGACCTGCAACAGAAAACACAATGGCACGTCCCCTATCATTGAGAAGGCAGGAGCACTTGGTGTGACCCCAAGAGCATGGACCCTCCACCACAACTAATAAATAATAATAATTTTTTATGTATACCCCGCCCTTCCCGGTTCAGGAAACCGGGCTCAGGGCGGCTAACAACAAATTTAAAACACTTAACTGATGCTACAAAAAAAAACCCCAGCATAAAATACGGTATAAAGCGTAAATAACAATAAAATCAAAAATCAATTTAGGGGGAAATCCATTCAATAAACATTAGATGATCACCAGGGCTAGCTGGCTAAATTAGTCCCACTTGGGCCAGCGAGGAGACCAGGGGAGAATTAGCTGTGTGATCCCGGAGTGGGGAATCTTCATAAAAGGGGAGGGGGAGGCAAGAGAGGGGAATAAAAGATCAGGCTAAGTTCAAATTGAAAGCCAGGCGGAATAGCTCTGTCTTACAGGACCTGCAGAAGGAAGTTAAATCCTGCAGGGCCCTGGTCTCATTGGACAGAGCATGCCACCAGGTCGGAGCCATCACTGAGAAGGCCCTGTCCCTGGTAGAAGATAGTCTGACTTCCTTAGGGCCCGGGACCTCTAAACTATGGTTATTCATGGACCTTAAGGTCCTCTGCGGGGCAGACCAGGAGAGGCGGTCCCGTAAATACGAGGGCCAGTGTGGTGTAATGGTTAAGAGCAGTAGACTCCTAATCTGGGGAACCGGGTTCGCGTCTCCGCTTCTCCACGTGCAGCTGCTGGGTGACCTTGGGCCAGTCACACTTCTCTCTGAAGTCTCTCAGCCCCACTCACCTCACAGAGTGTTTGTTGTGGGGGAGGAAGGGAAAGGAGATTGTTAGCCGCTTTGAGACTCCTTAAAGGGAGTGAAAGGCGGGATATCAAATCCAAACTCTTCTTCTTCTTCTTCTTCTTCTCCTGGAAACCAGGAGGAATGGTTGAGAGAGTTGGGTAGATAGATAGATAATTTATTACAGTTGGAGACCAGCTTATAAAACACACTTGGGGGTACAGTCACACAAGGAAAACAAACAATTAAAACAATGTACAACAATAAATTTAAAAACAATGTACAACAATAAACTACCGCAGGGAGCTGACCCAGAGTGACCCATAGAACCAAGTTTGGGGATTTTCTTAACAAACTAGTTTGAGTCGGGGGATGGTCTGCGCCTACAGATCTGTACACAGAATCTGGTGACCATCCGGGTTGTCTTATGATCTTTGCCTAACAGGAAAAGGTTGAATTTTGCTTTTGTGGGAGGTCAGCGAGCCTCACCAGTAGGGGATCAATGGTTTCACTCCGTGTCTCTTCCTAAAAGGGACATCGAAAGAACAAGTGCTCTGGGCTTCCTATCTCCCCCAATGAACAGGCGCAAAGTCTCTGAGCATATGGGACTTTTTTAGAGGCTCCTTCCAGAACCGGCAATCGCAGAGCCAAGCTTCTGGCGAGTGTAAAGGCCCTTCTTGCATTTTTAGATACGAGAAAGAAGAGATATGCTGCTGGTGAGGCTATATATCTCTCCATTTCTCCAATTTTATAGTCGGAGCACCTTGCGCAGTCCTGTTGTCTCTCGGTGTCTGTGATTCTTTGCCTGACCGTAGCTTTTGCCTGGCCCAACCCCAGGCTTAGAAGGGCTTGAGGGGCAAAACCCAGTTTCTGAAGAGTGTTCAGGACTGCTGTCCGCCATGAGAGAGTTGGGTATGTTCAGCGTGGAGAAGAAAAGACAGAGAGGTGAGAGGATACCTGAAGTCCCCTGGGGAAGAGATGGAGGTTCTGTGCTAGAGGAGAAACTTCTTTGTCTGCAGAAATTTCCAAGTTCAGTGGATGTTTGACTGAAGGAACTTTATTGGTATAGCTATCTTCATTGAGATTTTCTATTTATTTAAATTTTAAGGACAGCCTTTTCCAACTTGGCACCCTCCAGATCAAAGGGATGGATCAACGTCCCTATGAAGAAAAGCTGCAGTGTTTGGGATGTTTTAGTTTATTATCTAGAACAGGCATAGGCAAACTCAGCCCTCCAGAAGTTTTGGGACGACAACTCCCATCATCCCTGACCCACTGGTCCTGTTAGCTAGGGATGATGGGAGTTGTAGTCCCAAAATATCTGGAGGGCCGAGTTTGTCTCGCTGCAAGAATCCAAGTTACAGGGAACCAGGCAGAGGGCCTTCTAGGTAGTGGCACCCGCCCTGTGGAACGCCCTCCCACCAGATGTCAAAGAGAACAACAACTACCAGACTTTGAGAAGACATCTGAAGGCAGCCCTGTTTAGGGAAGCTTTTAATGTTTAATAGACTATTGTATTTTAATATTCTGTTGGAAGCCGCCCAGAGTGGCTGGGGAAACCCAGCCAGATGGGCAGGGAACCGGCAAGCCACTCCAGTATCCATGCCAAGAAAACTCCATGGACAATAATAAATTATTATTATTATTATTATTATTATTATTATTATTATTATTATTAT
>JAXCMG010000060.1:752332-794747 GCA_034642415.1 Podarcis siculus
ATTATTATTATTATTATTATTATTATTATTATTATTATTATTATTATTATATAAGCAGCTGGGAATGTTTAGCCTGAAAAGAGCAGAGTGGGAGGAGATAGCTATCTTCAACTACAGTGGTACCTCAGGTTACAGGTGCCTCAGGTTACAGACGCTTCAGGTTACAGACGCTTCAGGTTACAGACTCCGCTAGCCCAGAAATAGTACCTTGGGTTAAGATCTTTGCTTCAGGATGAGAACAGAAATCGAGCGGCAGCAGCGAGAGGCCCCATTAGCTAAGATGGTACCTCAGGTTAAGAACAGTTTCAGGTTAAGAACGGACCTCAGAACGAATTAAGTTCTTAAGGTACCACTGTATCTCAATGGCAGTCACATGGAAGATGGAGCAAGCCTGTTTTCTCCTGCTCTGGAGGGTAGGACCCGAACCAATGGCTTCAAGTTACAACAAATGAGATTCCGAGTAAACATAAGGAAGAACTTTCTGATGGTAAGAGCTGTTCGACTGTGGACTGGACTCTCCCAGAGGCTGGTGGACTCTCCTTCCTTGGAGGTTTTCAAACAGAGGTTGGAGGGCCACCTTGCCAGGGATTCTCTAGCTGTGATTCCTGCACTGTAGGGAGGGATGAACTAGATGAACTTTGGGGGTCCCCTTCCAACTCTGCAATTCTCCGATCCTAGGACTCTGTGACCTAGTTCCCCACGACCATCTACAGTCCATGTTCAGGAGGGACATGTGTTCTTCTGCCACCCTGCATGCCTTCGCCGCGGGAAACACCGGTGGATCCCGGTTGTCACGTAAGGCGTGGAAGGGCATCCGCTGTGTTTTACTAAAACAGCGCTCGCTTCTTCAGAAGGGAAGCTGGCTTTGCCAAGCGCATTCAGAGAAAAAGAAAAGAACAACAACAACAGCTCGGGGAACCGTCCCACGCAACTGCAACATCGCCCATTCAAGAATAATTGCCATGATAATGATTCACCGGGGAATCTGGCGGCCGTCAGAACAACAACCTTTGGTGGAAGGTCTGGAAGGTCTGGGTGGTGTTCCCTGGCATCAAACTGACATGGAGGCAGCCTGTGTTTTTTCACCATGAATGAGCGCAGAAGTATCAACGAGGGGAAGAGGAAACCCCCAATGTAGTTCTGAATAGACCTGTGAAGAGGGATAATAAAAGTTGTCCTGGATTTCCTCTCTCAGCAGGTGTTTCCTTTGGTCCTCCTATTCATTCATACTTTGGGTACCAGAGGCTGCCAAGATTATCATTATTATTATTCTTGTAGGAATGCCCCGCCACGTTTTACTGGCCTGCGTGAGAGAGAAAGCCAATTTACTCGCTCAATTCTCCAACTGTGGCTCTCCCACCAGTGCCGAATTAATAGCCGTCGAACTTTCTGTATTCCCTTTTCCCCCAAAAAAAAATTTTATTCACTTTATAACACAAATAAAAAACACAGAAAAGACAAACAATACAAACAAATTCTTGTCATATCCTTATTTTCTAAACATTAAGTTGACTTCCCCATGTCCCACCTATCTGATGTTCATTTAACTTCATCTTTAGCAGTTTGTTGTTGTTTAGTCGTTAGTCGTGTCCGACTCTTCGTGACCCCCTGGACCAGAGCACGCCAGGCACTCCTGTCTTCCACTGCCTCCAGCAGTTGGGTCAAACTCATGCTGGTAGCTTCGAGAACACTGTCCCACCATCTCATCCTCTGTCGTCCCCTTCTCCTTGTGCCCTCCATCTTTCCCAACATCAGGGTCTTTTCCAGGGAGTCTTCTCTTCTCATGAGGTGGCCAAAGTATTGGAGTCTCAGCTTCAGGATCTGTCCTTCCAGTGAGCACTCAGGGCTGATTTCCTTCAGAATGGAGAGGTTTGATCTTCTTGCAGTCCACGGGACTCTCAAGAGTCTCCTCCAGCACCAGAATTCAAATGCATCAATTCTTCAGCAATCAGCCTTCTTTATGGTCCAGCTCTCACTTCCATACATCACTACTGGGAAAACCATAGCTTTAACCATACAGACCTTTGTTGGCAAGGTGATGTCTCTGCTATTTAATATGCTGTCTAGGTTTGTCATTGCTTTTCTCCCAAGAAGCAGGCGTCTTTAAATTTCGTGGCTGCTGTCACCATCTGCGGTGATCATGGAGCCCAAGAAAGTAAAATCTCTCACTGCCTCCATTTCATCTATATCCCACTTTTTCTCAAAAAAGTGCTAGGCAGCACCCATGGTTTGCCCTCCTCGTTTCAGCCTCGCGATGATCCAGCAAGGTAGGTTAGGCTGAGAGATGGCACCTGGTCAGTAGTGAGCTTCGTGGCTGAGAGGGCATTTGACCCCTGGTCCTAGTCCAGCACTCCAACCATAGCACGACATTGGCCATCGCCACATAATTATTAGTGTGGGGGTTTTTTTATCTTAGTTTGCTTTGCAAGAGGGAAAGGACCTTAGCTTGGTGGTAGTACAGCTGATTTGCATGCAGAAGGTCCCAAGTTCCACACCCAATGTCATCTCTAGGTGGGGCTGGGAGAGGCTCTGCTTGAAAATCCTGGAAAAGAACTGTCAATCAGTGTAAAAAAAGGTATAAGGTAAAGGACCCCTGGACAGTTAAGTCCAGCCATAGGCGACTATGGGGTTGCGGCTCTCGTCTTGCTTTGAGGCCGAGGGAGCCGGCGTTTGTCCACAGACAGCTTTCCTGGTCATGTGGCCAGCAGGACTAAACCCCTTTTGGCACAACGGGACACCGTGACGGTAGCCAGAGCTCATGGAAATGCCGTTTACCTTCCTGCCACAGCAGTACAGTGGTACCTCGAGTTAAGAACTTAATTCATTCTGGAGGTCTGTTCTTAACCTGAAACTGGTCTTAACCTGAAGCACTACTTTAGCTAATGGAGCCTCCCGCTGATGCCGTGCGATTTCTGTTCTCATCCTGAAGCAAAGTTCTTAATCCGAGGTACCTCTTCCGGGTTAGTGGAGTCTGTAACCTGAAGCATCTGTAACCTGAAACATCTGTAACCCACAGTGGTACCTCAGGTTAAGTACGTAATTTGTTCCGGAGGTCCGTTCTTAACCTGAAACTGTTCTTAACCTGAAGCACCACTTTAGCTAATGGGGCCTCCTGCTGCTGCCGCACGATTTCTGTTCTCATCCTGAAGCAAAGTTCTTAACCCGAGGTACTATTTCTGGATTAGTGGAGTCTGTAACCTGAAGCATCTGTAACCCAAGGTACTACTGTACTGTACCTATTTATCTACTTGCACTTAGTGCTTTCAAACTGCTAGGGTGGCAGGAGCTGAGACAGAGCAACGGGAGCTCACTCCGTTGTGGGGATTCGAACCGCTGACTTTCCAATCGGCAAGTGGTTTAGACCACAGCTACAGAGCTAGGTGAACCAATGTTATTAAATATAAGGCAGCTTCTTAGATTAGAGAGAGAGAGAACACGAACAAATGTGAGAATGACCGGGGTGTCTATGCAGATGTTACCAAGGGAAGGTGCGATTCCCACACTGAAGAGGAAATGCTGAGCCTTTTCTGGAAGCCCTGAAATCCGTCTGAGGAAGTGGCAGCGAGTCAGATTCTCAGAGGCAGAGGGAGATGAAGGTAAAAGGGGGGTCTGGAAGGCATCTATTCTTAGAGAAAAGGCAGTGGGGGGAGGCAGAACGGCAGCAGGGGTTGGGAAGGGGGGTTTATTATTGTGAGTCTTTGTTTACTCCAAGAACTGAATGAATCAAATGACCTTGTTGATTGTCAAAAGTCTGAATGGAGAGCAAGGTGTGAAAGGGGGGGAGGGCATTCTGTTATTATTGTTCATTCACAACTTTTTTCCCTTTTATTTCCTCTCCTTCATATTATTGTCAGAAACAAAACAAGAAAAAAGGTGAGGAAGACTGAACTTCCCCCATCTTCTCAGATCCATTTATGTGGCTTTCTGAGTAGGGATGTGAAGGCAGGGTGGGGGTGGATAAATTCACTTTTGTTTGCACTCTAATGAGAAATGATCCCATTCAGTTTCTGAAGCAGTGCACAAACAGAAACGCAACTCTCCTTCAAAATTCGCACTTCCCTGAATTTTGTGGTGCAGTTCACCAGCCCAAGGATGCACGTGCAAATTTGTAAATAAGGAGAAAGTGTGCATTAAAATGCCTAGATGAAACAAAAAGGTGTTGTGTTAGGGGAAATTGCATCACAAAAATATGTGTATTGGCCTAAACTGCCTACAAAAATATTAGAAATAATTTATCTGCTTGAGGAAATCCTTTGGACTCTTTCACGCAAGCTCTTTATGTGGTTCCTGCCTCACCCAGCTGATTTGTGGCCATGGGGCAGTCTTCCAGCAGAGGTTCAGCAGGCACCCTCACTTTCGACTTTCAGGAGTCCCTTGAACACTTTTCAATGCCAACAAACTTATGCAGTTCTTGAGCACACAGTTCTTGAGCGCTTAAGTCATTTCTATGATTGTTCTATATTGTCTGCTAAGGGTGGTGCTGTGATCTAAACCAATGAGCCTCTTTGGCTTACCAATTGGAAGGTTGGCTGTTCAAAACCCCGTGACGGGGTGAGCTCCTGTTTCTCTGTCCCAGCTTCTGCCAACCTAGCAGTTCGAAAGCATGCCAGTGCAAGTAGATACCGTTTTTTTCGCTCCACAAGACACACTTTTTTCCTCCTAAAAAGTAAAGGGAAATGTGAGTGCGTCTTATGGAGCGAATGGCGCTGCGCAGAGAGGGAGAACTGTGCAGCGCCCCTTCAGTGATGTGCCTCTCCTGCGAAGCTGGAGGAGAAACAAAAGGGGCTCCTTTTGTTCCTCCTCCCGCTTGGCTGAAGGGGCACTGCAAAGCTCTCGCTGCACAGTGCCCCCTTCAGCCAAGCGCCTCTCCTGGCTTCTGCCTTATTTATAAGGTGCAGCCTCTTCCGGGCAGGGGGAGCCTTCATCCTGCTGCCCTGAAGAAGCTTGGTGCAGCTATCCCAGAAGCCAGAACAGCCAGAGGCTATACCAGATCCCTCTTGCTGTTCTGGCTTCTGGGATTCAGAATATTTTTTTTCTTGTTTTCCACCTCCCCAAACTAGGTGGTGCCTTATGGTCTGGTGCGTCTTATGGAGCGAAAAATACGATAATTAGATATCGCTGTGGCAGGAAGGTAAGCAGCGTTCCTGAGTGCTCTGGCTTCGGTCATGGTGTTCCGTTGCACCAGTAACAGTTCAGTCCTGCTGGCCACATGACCCGGAAAGCTGTCTGTGGACAAACACCGGCTTCCTTGGCCTGAAGTGAGATGAGTGCTGCAACCCCCATAGTTGCCTTTGACTGGACTTAACTGCCCAGGGGTCCTTTACCTTACCTTACCTTTACCTTTATACAGTGGTACCTCTGGTTGCGAACGAGATCCGTTCCGGAGCCCTGTTCGCAACATGAAAAGCCCGCAACCTGAAGCACTGTATCTGCGCAGGTGCGCGGCACGATTTGGTGCTTGTGCGCATGCGCGGTGCGCAATTTAGCACTTCTGTGCATGCGCAAGCGGCGAAATCTGGAAGTAACCCTTTCCGGTATTTCCGGGTTGCCACGGGACGCAACCTGAAAAAACGTATCATGAAGCAAACGTAGCATGAGGTATGGCTGTATAAAAGGTACAGCACCCTGGTTTTGCAAGAGGGCAGTCTAGAAATACTTTTATAACTCAATATAATATGAACAAATGCATAAAGTCTTCTCTTGCTTTGCAAAGAAAGGAACCTCGTCCCCTGGAATCGCCCACTGCCATGCCAGGTGCTAGGAAGAATGGCAAACTCCCACAGGGCAGCGCAGAAAGGCACTTATGAGCTTGCATGGGCTGGCAGGACCAGCTAGGGAAAGACTCTCAGAAACCAAGTCTCGCCTCCCCGCAACTGTTCCTTCGCCAAAAAGGGTTTGCCCAGAAAGCTCCTAAAAGATGGCATCAGTTTTGAAGTGAGCAGAGGAGTGTTTGTTCATTGCTAGGCAGAACATAAGATATTCCAGAGGAGGCAGAAGGACCCTAGTGGGTGGGGAAGGCAATGCTGCCACCTAGGGGCTTTGTTGAAGAACTACTCCGTTCCTTGAAAGGATGGTGTGGTCTGCACTGGAGACTTGGTCCCTGGAGCTGAGTTGGGCCTCCTTCAGCCTCTTCCAAGGAACTATTTGCCTTGGCTAACTGCTTAGCTCCCCTTCTAACCCCCCTGCCCTCCCCTCTCCCATGCTCCCCACCGATGCCAAAAGGAATGCATCACCCATTGAAAGATCCGAGGGGGATAAGTACTGTATTTTTCCGTGCATAATACGCCCCCATGTATAAGATGCCCCCTATTTGGGGGGACTCCAAATTGAGAAAATGGGGGGAGACTGTATCTGTGTACAAGACGACCCACAATTCTGAACATAATTTTAAAATTAAAAAAACCTAGTCTTATACATGGAAAAGTACGGTAAAAGGTAAAGGTAAAGGTACCCCTGACCGTTAGGTCCAGTTGCGGATGACTCTGGGGTTGCGGCGCTCATCTCGCTTTACTGGCCAAGGGAGCCGGCGTACAGCTTCCGGGTCATGTGGCCAGCAGGAGTAAGCCGCTTCTGGCGAACCAGAGCAGTGCACAGAAATGCCGTTTACCTTCCCGCTGGAGTGGTACCTATTTATCTACTTGCACTTTTTTGACGTGCTTTCGAACTGCTAGGTTGGCAGGAGCAGGGACCAAGCAATGGGAGCTCACCCCGTCACGGGGATTCGAACTGCCAACCTCCTGATCGGCAAGCCCTAGGCACATCAAGCAAGGGGGAACGACAAGGGAGGGAATAAACACACAGAGAGACAGGAACATGGGAAGAAGCTAAGACACTGAGCTCTGGTCCTTTCCAAAGTGCTCATCAAGCTCAGCAACACTCTGGTCTCCCAACTGCATTCGGGTCTTGGCAGTGATGGCTGGAATCCCCTCGGACTTTGGGGGCAGACGGCAGGACGCCCAGACAGTAGGTGGTGCCAGAGAGCCAATGATGGGTGGTGCCAAGTGTGACGTTAACATATGAGAGTCCTGGAGGTGAAATAGTTAAACAGGTTACCCAATCAGGACCCAGGGGGGTGGAGTCAGAGGGACTATAAAACCAGCTCTGGGAGGGGCAAAGGGAGGAGTTCGTTGGGAGGTTGGTTGGAGTGGAAGTGAATTGGGATAGAGTCTGTGGGTAGGTTGAGTTAGTGTAGCGAAATAAGCCAAGTCAGGAACAGTTAGGGGCTAGGAAGACAAGTAAATATCTGAGAGGTGGTTTAGTAAGTAAGAGCAGGTAGCAGAAGTTATAGGTCTGGATAGGCACCCCATGATTGTAATTGACTGAGACTGTTTATGAAACCACACGCTTGTTAAACTGCAATAAATAAACAGAAGTTTATGTTCCAACTTAACCCTAACTGGACTCAGTATTTTACCAGGTAGGGCCTGGGTGGTGGCAGCGAGAAATCAAGTGGTGGCACAGGGATCAATAGACAGTGAAACGTCCGGGGACCCTGTGTGATCGCCACACCAAGTAACTCTGGCTCCGTCACATCACGGATTACTGCAACGTGCTATTGCATTTGGTCTGCAAAATGCAGCGGCCAGACTGCTCATAGGAGGAGGCTACGGGAAACATGGTAGTCAGCTGCTGAGATTGCTGCACCGATTACCAATTTGCTACCTGGCCAGGCTCAAGGTTTTTGTGTTTATCTACAAAGCCCTAACCAACTTGGGCCCAGAGCACTTTGGGGTCCACCTGATTCCTTATATTACTCCTCGATCCCTGAGATCCTTGGGTGGGGAACGTCTGGTGGTTCCCCAAACCCCTGAGGTTCGGTCGGCCTTTACTCGGAACCGATCCTTTAGCATGGCAGGTCTTGCTCTGCGTAACTCCCTGCAGGTGGACGCCCAGCAGGAATAATCCATGCTTTCTTTCAGACATCCCCTAAAACTGTGTGGCGAGGGACACGGGTGGCACTGTGGGTTAAACCACAGAGCCTAGGGCTTGCCGATCAGAAGGTTGGCGGTTCGAATCCCCGCGACAGGGTGAGCTCCTGTTGCTTGGTCCCTGCTCCTGTCAACTTAGCAGTTTGAAGGCATGTCAAAGTGCAAGTAGATAAATAGGTACCGCTCCGGCAGGAAGGTAAATGGCGTTTCCGTGCGCTGCTCTGGTTCACCAGAAGTGGCTTAGTCCTGCTGGCCACATGACCCGGAAGCTGTACGCCGGCTCCCTCGGCTAGTAAAGCGAGATGAGCGCCACAACCCCAGAGTCAGCCATGACTGGACCTAATGGTCAGGGGTCCCTTTACCTTTAAAACTGTGTAGCAGTGCATGCCTTTGCAAAGTGTTATTTTAAACAGCAACAACTAGTATTTATTATTTTTTGTACTGATTTTTTAAATGTAATTGTTGTAGTAGTTTTAAAATTACAAGGGAAGGCATAAAATTACAGAAGGGGAAAAAAGAAAGGGGTGAGAGAAGATACCAAAAGCAAAGCAATATCAGAGCAGACATGGAGAAAGATTTAACGAGGTTTAACGAATACTTCTACATATTTGGAAAAGAAAATATCACAGTAATTACCAATATGTTGAATGAAGAATGGGTTAAACAAAAACGTTAATCTTAATCTTTGGCGATGTTTCTATCTGCCTCGTAATTTTGCATGCTGAAGGCTGCCTTGGTGTATTTTTGGGGGGTAAGCATTTCTGTTTTATCTATAAATGGTCGGTACTATTGATTTGAATGCCTAATACATGCCAGGAGCTGCACAGAGATAAAGAAAGTTTCTCTCCCCCACCGCTAGTAAACAGCATTAAAAAAAATGACACAAAGGGTGAGGAAAGTGGCAGGAAGAGGGGAAAACTTTCCACAAGGCAGGGAATGGAAAGATAAAGGCACGAAGGAATAATTCCCATCTCCTGCTGAGAACTTCTCAGCAGCCTCTTTGCAAACAATTGCTCTTACTGCAGATTTGCGAGCATACAGTGAGGCAAAAGCCATTAATAACAGCACTATCAGTGATGCAAACGATCCTTCTGCAACCGGCATCCTTCCAGATGTTGTGGACAACCCCTCCCATCATGATGTCATGGAGATTGAGATCAGGTGATTGACAGGTGAGTGATGCTGCCCGTCAACAGGGGAAACACACACTCCTGTAGCATCCTGACCCGGTGTAGCATAATTGGTGGTGCAGGTCTGAGAGAGGAGGGCCAGAGGCAAATTCTGGATTGCCAGGGGTGGGCCAGAGGTGGTCTGTGGCCTACAGCAGCAGTTGATGCATGTACAAAGCATCTTCTGTTGCAGTGCAGCCTCTCTCTGGCTGCAGTGCGCAGTGTAACCACAAGATGTCCCTCCGTATTGCAAAACGTGCCGCTACTTGCAAAAAACCCCGAGAAGTCAGCCCTGGGGGAACGTGCGGGAAGCATGTTCATTTGGCGGCCCTCGGGTTTTGTTTTTCGGAGCTTTATTTATTTTACGCACGAAGAAAGCGAGCGAGAACTCATGCAACAGAGAGAGAGCGTTTGCAAAGCGGATTTTATTACAATAAACGGAAAAGCATTGACATCAGAACAGAAGCAACGACACAGGGGACGGAAAGGAAGGGAGAGCCAGCCAAACCGGGAACAGGGATTTGGGGATGAGTTATGACAACGTCCACCTCTTCGGGGATTGGTGGTTTTTCTTCCTCAGCTGTTAGCTCTTCGAACTCAGCCAAACTGGGAGGAGGGATTTCGGAATCGGCTACGACCACGTCCACTCCTTCGGGGATAAATGGTTTCCCTTCCTCGGCCGTAACCTCTTCTATCCAGTTGAGGTAGCTGAAAACCACCGTGTAGACAGCAGGGCTGCCCTTTCCTTCGCAGGCCTCCCCCTGACTGCCTAGTCCAACCGCAAACCATCTCCTGTCTTCTCCGGAAGTGCAAACCAAAGGAGCCCCGCTGTCATCCTACGAGAGGTCAGGAGGAGGACACAAGAGAAAGAGGTCAACATCCTCATAGAATTGTGGCGTCGGAAGGGACCCCATGGTTCATCTAGTCCAACCCCCGCAATGTAGGAATCGCAATGAATGAATCCTTCGCAGATGGCTACCCAAACTCTTGTTTACAAACCTTCAAGGTCGCCTATTGCACTGCTGAACAGCTCCTACTGCCAGAAAGTTATTCCTAAGGTTTAGTTGGAATTTTCACTCCTGTAATTCGAAAGCATGGTTTTTGGGCCCTGCTTTCTGGAGAAGCAGATAGGAAGCCGACAGCTTTGCGCTATTATTCGCGGTGAGGGGTTGTTATACCCCTGTTAGGTATCCCAAATCTGAGACGGCGCAGTCGTTCGCTCAAGGTCCCTAGGCAAACTTTCCTCTCCATAGGCCCCAAAATTCACACAAAAGCCACTTGATGGGCAACCAAAACACCAGAAAATAGTGCACAATCAGTTCAAATCAGATTAATGGCAACCATTGGGCTAGAGTTCTATGAGGATTACCAAAGTAGGGGGTCAGACTGTGCCTTGGCCAAAGGCCTGGTGGAACAGCTCCGTCTTGCAGGCCCTGCGGAAAGATGTCAAGTCCTGCAGGGCCCTAGTCTCTTGGGACAGAGCGTTCCACCAGATCGGGGCCACGGCCGAAAAAGCCCTGGCTCTGGTTGAGGCCAGCCTAACCTCTCTGTGGCCCGGGACCTCCAAGATGTTTTTGTTTGAAGACCGTAAGGGCTTTAAAGGTTAAAACCAGCACCTTGAACCTGATCCTGTACTCCACCGGGAGCCAGTGCAGCTGGTATAGCACCGGGTGAATGTGATCCCACGGCAAGGACCCCGTAAGGAGTCTTGCCGTGGCATTCTGCACCCGCTGGAGTTTCTGGGTCAGTCTCAAGGGCAGCCCCACGTAGAGCGAGTTATAATAATCCAGTCTGGAGGTGACCATCGCGTGGATCACACTGGCTAGGTCAGGGCGAGAGAGGTAAGGAGCAAACTGCTTAGCTTGGCGGAGATGAAAAAATGCCGCCTTTGTTATAGCTGCAATCTGCGCCTCCATGGAAAGGGAGGTGTCGAAGATTACACCCAAACTCCTAACGAGAGGGAAGGAGAAAAGGGAGGGCGAGGAACAAACATAATCAAAAGGAGGGATAAAGGAACATGAAGATATCTCTCCTCCCCTTTTTGGGACTCAGAACAAGACTGGAGAACGCGGCTTGTATATCCTTGTAGGTGACCAGGACTTCCCCTACTTGTACGCTTGCTAAAATAAGCCTTCCCCATCTCTCCGGAGGCTGTGCAGAGAAACATTAGCAGCCCCCAGGAAGCCCGGGGAAGAGATCGAAGATCATTACCGCATCCATCCTGCCTCCCCAGCCTGCGGCACAGCAGTACAGGGCCAGGTTCATTATACCTTGCAGGTCTCCTTCCCTCCTTCGTCAGAGACGGCGCACAGCATGCCCTCCGTCAGCCCCTGTACGCTCTTGGAACAGGTCTCCCCGCCGACCAGAGACATTTCCGTTTTCTTTAGCACTCTGGTCGGTGTGTTGTCATTGCCTGCAGGCACAGAGGAAAGAGGGGGAGGCGGCGCCATTCAGAAATGATGGGAGGAGAAGAGAGGGGTGAATGGGACGGCGGGGGCTTCGTTTAGGCCTCGCCGCTCTGTGCAGCGCGGAGACTTGTGCTGCTCTGGAATTGAGAACAGGAGAGCCTGTGTTTCTCAAAGCGCAAGAGGGGCCTCGGATGCCGATGGCACGACATCAAGGTGGAAGGGGTTGCACTGCTGGCCAGGGCAAGGGCAAGGGCAAAAGGTCTGGGCAATTCAGAGGCCAAATCTATAGCCTGCCAGCTACAAAGGCTGGTGTTCCCACTTGCTCTAGATCATTTTGTGCTGGTTCCTCCCAGTGAGATCTCGTGGAGAGGTCTCTGTCACAAGCCATTGAGTTCCCAGTTAAATAATAATAATAATAATAATAATAATAATAATAATAATAATAATAATAATAATAATAATAATTTATTATTTATACCCCGCCACCTGGTAGGGCTTCCCCAGCCACTCTGGGCGGCTTCCAACAAAATATTAAAATACAATAATGCATCAAACATTAACAGCTTCCCTAAACAGGGCTGCCTTCAGATGTCTTCTAAAAGTTTAGGAGTTATTTTTCTCTTTGACATCTGGTGGGAGGGCGTTCCACAGGGCGGGTGCCACTACCAAGAAGGCCCTCTGTCTGGTTCCCTGTAACTTGGCTTCTCGCAGTGAGGGAACTGCCAGAAGGCCCTCGGCGCTGGACCTCAGTGTCCGGGCAGAATGATGGAGGTGGAGACGCTCGTTCAGGTATACTGGACCGAGGGCTTTCAAGGTCAGCACCAACACTTTGAATTGTGCTTGGAAGCATACTGGGAACCAATGTAGGTTTTTCAAGACTGGTGTTATGTGGTCTCGGCGGCCGCTCCATCACCAGTCTAGCTGCCGCAATCAAGCTCAGAATCCAACAGTTTCGGTTTCTCTCCGTTTCTCATTCCTCAAATCTCCCTAAATCTTAAGTTTGGTTATCTGTATCTTCCTATCAGTTTTGGGGGGGAAACCCTTTAAAGTTCTCACGAGAATTAATCAGCACCTTAGTACAAATTTCTCGTTTCTATGCAATTTTGTCACACGCACACATTTTTACAAAGCAATTCTCCCTAACATAATGCGTTTTTCTGTATTATTTTACCCCAATACTTGAGTTTTCATGTACACTTTACACAAGCATATGAATTTTCTGCATATTACTTGGCTGGAGAACTGCATTGCAAAATTCAAATGCGAATTTCAAAGGGTTCGCATGTTTGGGTTCGCATGTGGTTTCAGAAACTGGGGATTTGATCGTTTCACCTTGAAATGCAGACTGAGCCAATGGATACCTGCACATTCACACGCCCCATCTGCTCCGACTTACAGCAGCGAGTGTACGTGTGTGTGGCAAACTCAGGGGAGTATTTTTGACTGAGCCCTGGACTAGAAAATGCAATACCAGGCGTGGTGGATCTCCAAGTTGCAGCCCAGCAGTCTTGCCACGCTCCAAGGTCCTGCAGCAAGGGCAGGCAAATGGGAGTCCGCTCTTCACCGAAGTCTACTGGGGAGGCCAGCAGGAGCAAAGCAACGTCGTTGTTCAGGTTTGTACAGTCAAATTCCTCGTGGATGAGCACCCTGTCCAACTTCATTCTCTCCAATTCACGCCCATTCAAAGCAACCACCACATGGAGATCTGAAGGACTTGGGGACAAAGGAAAGGCAGGGCATCAACAAAGATCAAACAATGAACCCCAGGACTGTGTCCCAACGAACCAATGACTTGAATTAGCATAAAACAGCTTAGAAAGGGTGGGAAGGGCTTGTGGGGCAACATTTGTGTGCTGGGATCCATGCACTCTCCCCCCAACCCTCCACCATTCCCAAGACGAAGCAAAACAAACGAGAGGCAAAGCCTCAGGCTGGTACTCAGAAAGTTGAAGATGCAGCAAAACATTGCAGTGGGAAACATTCTTGTACAGGTTTCCTGAAAGCCAGCTCTGCCCTTTTTCAGTAAACTCCATTCTATTCCCTCTTTGCCCAGTTTTCCTTTCCACCCACCCAACATTTGGGCAGCACTGTCCAATGGGCATGCTTGGTAGTCACTAAGCATTAAGCCATTTGACCTCCCTCTCATTGAGTATTCTTTTTTCTAGTACAGTCAAACCTTGGATCTCAAATGTCTTGGCTCCCAAACAAATTGGCTCCTGAATGATTGAAACCCGGACGTGAGTGTTCCGGTTTCCAAACGTTTTGGGGAGCAGCCAATCAGAAGCCGCGCTTTGGTTTCTGAATGTTTTGGAAGTCGAACGGACTTCTGGAACCGATTCTGTTCAACTTCCAAGGTACGACTATATTAAAACACACACACACAGATGTACAGCTGCTCCTCTTACTCCTTGCCAAAGCACCCCTGGGCCACCCACTCACCTGTCTGGGGTGCCCACCCGCTCACCTGGTCCACGTGCTGCCTGGCTGACTTGTCTGTCTTCCGTTCTCTCGTCTGCTTACTTCCTCTTCGCCCTCCGAGTGTCTCTTTGCACCTTGTCAAAACCACCCCTTCCCCACAGGCCATGTCAAACTTCTACAGCTTGCCTGGAATGCTTGCTCACCGGGATGGGCTGCCTGCCTGCTCACTCACCTGGGCCACCAGCTGCCCGCCTTCCTGCCTCCTTCCCTGGTTCTCATCTCCAGCTCCCTCCTCCTTGCCTGTTGTAATAGCCTAACAGCTCTGAGACCCAAGCTTGCCATCACACTGTAGTTCATAGCACCACCTGTCTGCAGCCAGGTGAACTGCAGCATGACGACATTCTTACATTTTCATTATATATGTGTGTGTGTGTGTTTGAACATGAACCTGCTGATCCCTCCCTGTTGTGTATGGATGGTGCTAAGGATCCATACTCAAAGGTGGCGTTCGCGATTAATATATAGCATTATTACTTGAAGATTGCTCCAAAGAGTGTTTGGAGAGTGAGCTTCCTCAGGGACAAAGGTTCTTTACGGATCATACTCTTAATTCATCCATTAAAATAACTCAGGGAATTATTATTATTTTTTAAAGACAACTTGCTATCTACTTAAAGGCAATCCTCAGTACTCACAGTTCCTCCGTGTAGCAGTGAGCTGCAGACAGGACCCACCAACTGCTCAGAATCACACCTCCACAGAAATGCAGCTCATTTGATTGGATGCTGGCCTGCCAGGGAAGTATCTCGGAGGCAGTCGTTGCTTCTGATCCTGAGATGGCTTTGAATTCAGGCCACAGGCCACAATGCACAGGGGGCAAGGCCTGTAGCTCTGTCAAGAGATAGCAGAATTATTTCATTCCCTGCAAGATTTATGCCCATATGGCGGACTAGGGAAAGTGAGGCCGGGCTTGGCTGGAAGCGTGTGTCTTGGCCATGGGCCTTGCAGTACGATGACTTGTGTTTCAAACCCATTTTCTTTCCCCCCTGGTTCCTTTGGACAGCACCAAGACTGAGGGCTTTTTGCCACCTAGCTACCAGGAATAAACGACGTACCGCGGAAACAGAATCCGCCTACCTGTATGGGAGATTCTCGTGAAGGATGCTAGCAACAGGAGAAGGCGCTGTAGCATTTCAGCCTCGTTCTAAAGAGGCCCTCTGTCTTCATGTTCAGACCAGAAGCTACAAGAAGCAATCCCATCATTCCTCATTGTACGGGACATAAGCAATCTGTTTGCCTAGAAGTGACATCACTCACAGTCCCTCCCACGTTGCCAGTCCCCATGTGATGTCACCCACCAGCCTGTTCCCTTGTGGTGATGTCATAATGGAATGCTGGGTCTGGCAGTGAGTTTGAAGGCCGGCAACCTGCGGATGTCTAGCCTCTGTTAAATTCCCCAGGGGGACATCTGAATACTGAAAGGAGGAAGCGTCACAAGGGAGCGAAGGTCAAGTTTTGGCAGTCCCAAGGAAGGGAAGGTGGCTTTTCAAATGAGCTGTGTGTGTGTGTGTGTGTGTGTGTGTGTGTATACACACACGCACATACACACACAAATAACCACCAGTCTCCGGGCATGTACTACCCAAAAACTTCACACCAGGTAGCATAATCCCCACCCCTGCTATTTTAGAAATTAAATTACCGTATTTTTTGCTCTATAAGACTCACTTTTTCCCTCCTAAAAAGTAAGGGGAAATGTGTGTGCGTCTTATGGAGCGAATGCAGGCTGCACAGCTATCACAGAAGCCAGAACAGAAAGAGGGATTGCTGCTTTCACTGTGCAGCGATCCCTCTTGCTGTTCTGGCTTCTGAGATTCAGAATATGTTTTTTCTTGTTTTCCTCCTCCAAAAACTAGGTGCGTTTTGTGGCCTGGTCCGTCTTACAGAATGAAAAATACCGTATATTAATGTAAAAAACCCCACCAGGAATCTAGTGACAAATGCATCTGCCCTGTGAGGTTTTTTTGTACGCATTTTGGGTTGAAAATCTGCTTTCAATGTATAGGGCAGATGGGGCCCAATATGGCAGCTCCTCTAGCTATGTCAGGTCGCAGTGTCGTAATCCAGGTTACAAATAACCAGGAACCTTTTATGCGGTGGGTTGCAAGAAATGCCTAAAAAAACCATGGAGATAATGGGCAGGTGTGTCTTGCATCCACGCGCAGCACTTGCGAACATAAGAGACCGAGCGAAACCTCTTTCCAAATGGCGGCAGCCCAGCATAGCAATGCATATAGCCCCAAACAGCTGAAGGGGGGCATTTGTTTTCTGGAATGAGAAAAACCACTCCCGACACTTGCTGAGCTCAAGGCCCGTGGTATCCGATTTGCTAATAAATCCAATCTCTTTGTGCAAAAGGCACGGCGGCTTCAAGGCTGCAATTTCTTACTGCTCCTTGGAAATGGGCCTTTCTGTGCCAGAGGCCCTCACCCGGCAGCGGGAGAAAAATAACACTCTCCCGCCGCCCGGCCAATACTAACCAAAGAGGTGAAGGCAGCCAGGAGTAAAGCATCAGCGGCAGCGCTATTATGCTCTATTCCCCCTTTCACCCTTGCGCCTGGGAAATTAGATAGGGCCAGCTTCCTTGACGGTGAACAACAGAATAATTCAGAGGTATAACGCTTCCACACAATGCGCTCTTGTTACTATAGGAACCATGCCTTCTAAGGATGAGGGGGGCAGTTCGGGAGGGAGGGCAGAACCACATGTTAGACCCTAACCAAGGGCAAACATTGAAAAGGATGGGTGGTGGTGGGGAAGGTTGCTCACCACCGAGCCAGTTTGGCCCCACGACTGTGGGTGCCATGCAGCGTGCATGGCCTTGGCACCGAAATTTGTGGGTGCCCGGCCCCTCCATGGGGGATTTCGTGGGTGCCCCGGGGAGTTGGTGCCTACGCCACGTGACCCGTTCCCACCACCCAACTGCAGGACGGAAGGAGAATATCCTGAAGCGGTGGTGGGAGTCTGGCTTTGAGCACATGGCCATTGAAACGATCCAACCCACATTTGTTTGCCACAGCAGAGGAGACGGAAGCGGGCTGAACGGTGGTGCAAGGGTTGATTAGATGGTTGGTGTTCCAGCGGTGGGCATCTCAGCAGAAACCTGAGTTATGGAGGGACCTGATCTGTAGCTTTACAGAGGGGAGTGGTAAATGCAGCCTCACGGTATAGAGCCTCGCTGTATAGAGCAGCTCCTAGGTTTAGGGTACATTGGTACCTCGGGTTACATACGCTTCAGGTTACATATGCTTCAGGTTATAGACTCCGCTAACCCAGAGATAGTGCTTCAGGTTAAGAACTTTGTTTCAGGATGAGAACAGAAATTGTGCTCCGGTGGTGCAGCGGCAGCAGGAGGCCTCATTAGCTAAAGTGGTGCTTCAGGTTAAGAACAGTTTCAGGTTAAGAACGGACCCCCGGTGGCCCAAAAATGGAAGCAAGAAGAATTACCAACGATGGAAGAATGGAGGATGAAATTAATGGACTATGCGGAATTGGACAAACTAACAGGAAGGATCCGAAACCGGCGAGACCAGAAGTTTACCGAAGACTGGAGTAAATTTACGGACTATCTGAAAAGTATTTGTGATGATCAGATGACGTTTGTAGGTTTGCAAGAAGTTCTGTGAGGTGTAATATTAGAAATATTGTAAAAATGGAAAAAGAGAGATGATATCTCAAAAGATTTAATGGCAATATTAAGTTAAGAAAGGCATAAGAAGTGATTAAGACGGAGGATTATCAGAGGTGCTGATGGAAGTCCAAATAAGAATGTATCTGTGATAAACTGTGAGGTATGTTTTATAATTTTGTAAGCTAAAAACCAATAAAAATATCTTTAAAAAACAAACAAACAAAAAAGCAAAAACAGACCTCTGGAACGAATTAAGTACTTAACCCGAGGTACCACTGTATGTGGACTCAAGATAACAAGACATCTTTTTTCCTTAGCAACCTGCAGCTCTTTATTGCATTACATTTGATACAGTCTCCTTACCAATCCAAACCACCACCTGGGTCAAGGGAAGCCAGGTTTCTTCAGCTTTCCCCATGCGCAGCTGCTCTCACAAATAAGGAACAACTGCATTCTTTACAACTGAGTGAAGGACTGGGGAGAGAATCACAGGAGTCCTTTGGGGGTGGGGGTGGGAATTGCACGCCACAGACATCTGGGGCAGTAACAGAAGGGTACCCATGGGCCGAGGATCTTATAAAACTGCACATCTGATGCTACGGAAATCAAACCTTGCGGCTCCTCCTTCAGTCAAGAGACTTCCCCACAGTCCAAGCTCTCAATTTTCACACTTATTTCCAGCGAATTCCCCGCCCCGAGAGGATAGCAGAAGCTTTCTATGCCACAGCTGCAAAAGCATCTCAGTTGTGCCCACGTAGCCCCCCTCCCGAAATGCCTTCCGACAGAATTAACTTCTGCAAGAGCACACGTAAAAGATCTGTGGCTGCCTGAACCCACAGAATTAAGGCATTAGCTGAACACAGATTGATATAACCGAGCTCTGGCACCAGTTTCAAAACGAATTCACACCACTAGGATTCCATCGTGGGAGAAGAGGGGCCATTCTTGTCATCCCCACCCTCTCTTGTCACATTCTCGCCCCTAAACCGCTGCATGAATCGGCGCTGGGAGATGTGAAGACTGCTTTCCTCACGCTGGGGTGTCATGCTGGTGATACAGAACTCTACAAAACTGTCTTCTAAATCCTGTGTGTGTGTGTGTGTGTGAGTCTCCAGAGGTTGCTTGCTTCAAACCTTCAGCCCTGGTGCATGGAGGGTGGTGGAGGTTGGGTGACAGGGAAACAACAGAAGGTGGGGGCAACCAGAATATCCCCGCCAACCCTGCAAAATATTCTAACCCCATGAATTGGGCTTGAACAACCGAACGGGGGCTTTGCAAGTATGAGCAAAGAAGCTAGAGGGGTGTGCAGATGTTTTGCTCTTTCTGTTGCCTGCTTCTCAAAAGGTTTTCACCCCCCCCCCATCATCTTGTTTTTCTATCTCTTCTCTCTCCTGCATGGGAACACACAGCCTTGCCTTCCACACCCCCTTCAGATTCCAGGGCTATGTTGGCACACAGCGTGAAACACTCAGTCCATCCCTGGGTTTCACTGCAGAGACTACGCCCACCTAGGTGCTTGTGTTGGGATCCCGAGCCATGTAGATCCCGCAAAATTAGACATTACAGGCCTTCCTGGACTGCACCACTTCAGAATGTAGATTGGGGGAGTGCATTTTTGAACGCTCCCCTTTTTTTCCAAAAACCCCAAACGCTTTGTGCGTAGAAAACTAATATTCCAGGCTATGGGAGCACACCAGCTGAGGCATCCGATGAGCTGATTTTCTTTATGCTACCAATTCGTTTTTACTTACACGGAGGAGCATGAAACAAAAGTGATTTTCCCCGTCTGCATCCTGAAGTGGTGGAGTGCAAGAAGGACTCCAGGCATGTGGCTCTGCTAAACGTATAGCTCAGCTCTCAGCCTTTCCTTGCAAGCAGGTGCCTTTGCTTTCACGGCATTCACTCGTGGGGAGAGCACCCCAAAGACTGCAGTCAAATGGTAGGAAAGATTCAGAGCGTGTCCCTTTGCATCCGACATCTTGCTTTAAGGTGCCGAGGTGGTCGCAGGAGGAAAGATGGCTTTTAGACGCCGATGGGGCAGGAAACCCCAGTGCCTCCAAGTCCGCAGTAGCCATTAGGGTGCTTGTTCAGGTACTGCTGGTGATATTCTTCCGCGTAGTAGAACTCTGGAGCCTCGCGGATCTCAGTGGTGATCGTGCCGAAGCCGTTCTCCGTTAACACCTGCCAGAGGGAGGAAAAGGAGGGAGAATCCCATTAGGAATTGTTAGAAGAAATTCATATGAGTGACCCACCAGCCGACAAACAGAGGCTAGAGCCCGATTCAGGAGTCTATAGCTTGGGGGTCTCCACACCCGCAGTTGCACATGTGAAAACGTCCCCGGAATCTGCAAACCTGATAGCTCAGGGCTGCAAATTCCAGAGAAGTCTCTGCATGGTGAACTATATCAGGGGTGGCCAACTCCCAAGAGATTGCAATCTGATCACAGAGTTAAAAACTGGCAGTGATCTACCCCCTTTTTGGGGGTTCAGGTCAAAGTTGTTGAGGAGGTAAAATGTTGAGCTCTTTTTAGGGGAGTCACAGTTGTCCAGCATCTTTGGGTTGAGCCAATGTTCTACCAGTGATCTACCGCAGACGTCCAGTGATCTACCGGTAGATCACGATCTACCTGTTGGACATGCCTGAACTATATGCATGGAGGCCCCCTCCTCTATATGTGGGTATCAGGAGAGGAATCCACAATGCCAGGGTGGGGGCTACCCAGAGAGGACATAAGAAAATAAGCAGAGCCTGCTAGTTCAGGCCAGTGGTCCATCTATTCCAGCATCCTTTCTCACGGTGGCCAATCAGATGCTCCAGTCCCATGAGAGTTCCTTCCTTATTGCTGACTTCCTTCCATGTCTGGGTGCGTGTTTAAAGAACCTTTTCTCTTAGTTGCATGGCTTGGAGGCGGCGAAAGTGGGGGTTTTTTTACCCCAGCTTTCAGAGAACAAATTGGAAGCAAATTGGTGTGTGTGAAATTACTTTCACTTGCTTTCCAAAATGGTAGCCATATAGGTCTACTGTATTACAGAAAATGGGGGTGGGGGCATTCACTATATACCAGAGACTTGTTCCAATCCACTGATTGCAAAAAAACCGGATTGCTTGGATCCAATTCCTCCAGGCAAAGACTGGCTATTTCCGCTGCTATGGAAGATCCCATCTAACCCCTTTATCTTGCCAAAGTTTTGGGTTGAAATAAATGGTTCTTACATAGTGCAATCTCAGCCAAGAAGGAAACGGAATGAGTGGGAGGATTTTTGTAGAGCCGATTTCTCAGAAAAGGGGAGCAGCTAATTCTCCATTAGGTGAGTAACCTGATATCTGTAATCACCTGGGAGAGACATACCCAGCCAGCCATATCCATCTTGGAACTGAGTCCATAAGCTGACTTCGGAGAGACAGCACACAGCCCTATTTTGGGTCTTTCTGTTGTCGGGTTTCCCCCCAATTTTTTTCTTGCTCCCCATCATCACCTGCCATGCATAGCATTCCACCTGATTTCGAGTCCTGAGAACTTGAAAGCTTGCCACAATTTTGCAATGTTTTCTGCTGACCTTAATAATTGCCCAGCTGTGGATTTGAGGAGTTCCCCCTTCTCCATGGACCAACACATCTACCTTTGCTTTTTACGTGCGAACAATTTGAATGTAGGAGAAAGCCCGTTGGTTTCCTTGAACCCTGTTTACTTACTTATCTCTTCAGTTTATATCCTGCCCTTCTTCCCAAAGGAGCCCAGGGGGGAATGTGACCAAGAGAGCCCGTTTGCTTTAGTGGTTGGCATGTCATACTAGGACAACCGGAGAGCACAGTTCTAATCCGCGCTCAGGCACGGAGCTCAGTGGGTGACCTTTGGGCCAGTCTCTGCCTCTCAGCCTAACCTACCTCTCTGGGTTGTTGTGAAGATGAAACGAAGAACAGGGTGAACTACAACGCACGAATAAAGAAAGAGTTAAATCCCGAGTCTTCGCAGTTAGCGAAGCAGGCATGGCTCCAGGGGGAGGGAAAGGAGGGGGGGGAATGTATTTCCCCTAACGGCGGAAAAGGTGTTTGGAAGAATCCAATTCCACGGACTTGGACTGTTGCTGTTTTGGCTGCTGGCACCATACCGTGGGGAGTCTAAGACGTGTGAAAAAGGAAAGAAAAGGAAGGCTTTCTTGTTTACATCCGAAGTCTGAAAGTGGTGTGCTGTGAATAAACAAAGGATGCTCCCCCAAAATGCTATGTCAGCGAAAGGCCCCCCCAGCAAAACAGCTCTGCGGAACATGCCTCTGAGCCAAAGGCGTACAGCAGCAGCTCAACTTTGGCCTTTCTGCGCTCCCTCGTTTTTCCAGAGTGCCCTGTTTCTGGATGCCTTTAAATGGCACCCTGATCCCCATACACCCACCCATCCATGCCTTCTGAAGGCAGAGCGGCTAAAGCGGAGTTTGCATTCAGCTGGACTTCTGAGCAAAGTCAAACCGTCATCCTGCGGTTTGGGGATAGCAGAAATCAGGTCACCTTTCTTCATTCCTGGGAACGTAAGATCTGAGAACAGGACGCAACGGGAGGTGGCCCAGGCGCCAGTTCTGGCTGGCAGAGAAGCAACTTTCGACCTGTAACTCGCCCACGTTCTCCTAGCAGATAAAAAGAGCCCTCCAGACCCTGCCAGTCTCTGCACGGCCCACGCGTGCTTGCTGCAGGATCGGCTTCCGACCTTGCTTTTGCCACAAACCTGCTGGTGGCAGCTGATAAATCGGGGACTGGAGCTCAGACTCTGACCTCTGTGCCCTCCTTATATTGGCCTGCTGACGAAACCAGCTGCTAAAATCTCAGAAAGGGGTCTAGGGGTGAGGACAGGCTGTTCGGTCCTGCAGAGGAGACTTTTAAGTTAAGTTAAGAGAGAGGATAATTTAAAGTGTCCTCTCTTTTTTCCAGCTCTCAAGGGCGCTGGGCACAACTCCTGCTCAGAGGCTCCCTTTCTGCCCTCTGAACAGGAACCGTGCTTTGCTTTTAACCCTTGCAGATCTGAGTGTTAAATATTCACCTGAGAGGCTGGCTGCTTTGATATCTGCCCATCGCAAGGGACACCTAAGCTTCTGGCTGCACCTCTCTCCCTCAAAAAGCCACTGGACTATGGAGGCCAACCAGACTGTGAGCAAGATGCATTCACCATGATAAATTTATTGGAGCAAGATTGGAACGGCCCTGTATCCCATCAGTGAAGGAAGTTGCAGAAGCTCCGATATGCAGGTGAAAGTTAATCTGTGTATGTGGCTGAGGGTTTATCCACCTTCTGCCCTGCATGCTTTCTAGGCAAAGATATGAACTTTCCCGATCCATATCCGAGTGCATTTTCTTTTTTTCCTTTTCTTTTTTGCCCTGCAGCTTTCCTTGAGGAAACCTGATCATTACCACTGAAATGGAGTAAACAGCAATTCAGGTTTTCTGTGAATTGCCGTTTGCTCCTAATCACTGGCCAATAGTGGGTTTTTTGGGGGGGAAGCGGCAAGGTAACCCCCCCAAAGCACTTGAACAAGGACATGGAAAGACCAGACCTCTGCCTGGCAATGTGGAGCAAAGTTTAAGTGTGGATGAGCCCTGCGTTTTCCTTTAGACATTATAGCAGCATGTACTTCATCCGATCCCATTTTCCTGAAACAGCCCCAATTGACTAATCCACTAGGAAGCCACTCACCCACTAGCCTGCCCATAATTTGTTTGCTGGGAGAAATCAGGGAAAGCTTCTTTGAAATGGCATAAAAAGCACATATGCTTAGAAATATTAGGTGTTAGGAAGGCAGGAAACTGCCTTGTCTATGTCAAACCAAAGGCCTAGGTGACTTGGAATTGCCTTCAGCAGCCTTCTTCAACCTAGTTGTTTGGGGACTATAGCTTCCCTAACTGGCACAGCCAATAGTCAGGGAGGGAGGGAGCTAGAGACCAAACTATCTGGAGGGCACCTGTTTGGTTTAGATGGGTCTACACTGACTGACTGGGACTCTCCCAGGTATTACACCTGGGCAAGAGCGGTCCTATTTTTGTCCGCAAAACGCTGGAGATTTTGCAGGGGGTGCTGTGCTCCAAGGAAGGCACGATTCCAGGATCGGACACCTCTTGAAAACCTTCTTCTCTTTTATTGTGTGTTAGTCCTTGCAGCTATTGCTCCTCTCACCTTTGTAGCTGTATCTCTTCTGGAAGGGCTAGCACTTCCCACGCAACATTCCCACCGTACCACTTTAACGGGCATGGCGTCCCCCGGCAAATCCCGGGACCTATAATTTGATAAAGGGAGCTGAGAGGTGTTAGAGGAGACCTCTCACAAAGCTACAGCTCCTAGCACCCTTAACAAACCACGTTTCCCAGGATTTCTTTGGGGGCGGGGAGCTGTTAAAGTGTATGTGAGTGCTTTAAATGTATGGCAGGACCTCTCTCTCTCTGTCTGTCTGTCTTTTAAACAGGGTGTGGTCTTATAAACTACAGGCTGTCCCCCTGTTAGAGTTGATCTCCTTCCCGACTTCCATCCTATTGCTCTCTTTCCAGCCACGGCAGAAGCACCAGATGCCCGTGAGGGAAGAGGCAGACGAGGGAGATGGAGGGAGAGAGAGTAACAAGGAATGCACCGTGCCTTTCCAAGAGAACCTGGCGTTTGCAGCCCCTCTCCTTCCCTGCCAGCCATGGAACAGCAGTGACTTGGCAAGAGTTGAAGAGACAGATGTCAGTCTCATCTGGTTGCTTTGGCTCCAGTTGTTTGTTCAAAATGAACAGCGAAGCCAAGCAAGCGTGGGGGTCTTTTGTGCCCAGAGAGAAAGGAAACGAGCAAAGCCCTTCTGGTCAGCGCCTCTGACTCTTGAAGCCCATGTTGGTTTACATGGCTTGAGTGGACGGGACGAGGCTTGCGGGGCACAATTGGGAGAGGGAGAACCATCAGGCCAAAACTTCAACAACAGAGAGAAGGGTGTGCATGACAGCCCCTGCGTTTTGTGGAATGCACAGAGAGGAGCAACGGATCCTTTTAGCATATTCCAGAGCCATGGCATTGACCTGTCTTGGGTAACCAGAAGACCACAATAAGACCTTCCATCATGGTCTGTGATGCAAGTACTGATATCCCATTGGCTTCGCTCGAGCAAGTTCATGACTTTATCACATCATGAGGTTTGGTAGACAAAAGCCTGCTTCTGACGCATGAAATGAACAGAAAGGGGACTGGTTTATACAGACAGGTAAGTTACTGAGCAATAGACCAGGTTAACAAAGTAAGAGGTGGAAAAAATATTGGGAATGCAAAACACAAAGAAAGAATGCTTAGGACCATGGCCTTATCTCCTACTGATTCCTTTAGCCACCAAGCCTTCAAACAAGCATGATCATAGGTCGGAGCCACCCAGTGGCAAGTGGATTTTTTGAAGGAAGGCATGACCAGACCGCATCTGAATCGTATGTACTTTGCATGTGCCTTTCATGTAAAATACATACATTTTACATGAAATATGCACTTTTTGATGCTTTTCAGTGCATTCACATGTAAAGCACATATTTTGAGCACATCTTCTGCGTACTTTGTGCACACTGAAAATGCATTGCAAAATCAGTGTAATTTGTGTAGTTCTGCAAGCAAGTTCAGGAGTGTTGGATTGGGCTGGACCACTGTGAAAAGCGGACGAAACGCATTCCTCCCCGATCCCTAATTGCTACAGAACCACCATCATGAAGACCTTACTGGCTGCCATTAAGCGCACTATGATTTATTTGGGGCATTAGTCTGTTATAAAAGAATCATGACTGCATCATAGGGGCCTCGGCACGACCTCCTTGCTCCACAGTAATGAGGTTAGCATACGCCACTCTCTGTGCCACTGCAATAAGGTACATCTACAGAACCAGGAAGTTCGGATATACAAAGTTGTAACTGCAGTTCATGTGTCCCTATCATATTTGGTCAACTATGCAGCTACTTCTCAGTGCAGAGCTTGACAAACAGAAATTTTGTATACTGGCTGACCAGGTGGAAAACGCATATTAGGCAGCATGGACAGTCCCATGTAAGCAGAGACCAATTTGCCTCTGCCCTTCATTGTCGGGTTCACATCATCCCATAATAATGTAAGAAGAAACACATCGGATCAGGCCAAAGGGTCATCTAAGCTACCATCCTGTTGTCACGAATGCCCATGGAAAATCGCGAGTAGGAGATGAGTGCAATAGCACTCTCCCCATGTGTGACTGTGATAGAGGTCAACCCATTTGTCCACAACAAAAAAAACTCTGAATAGTGCAAGAAAATGAAATGGAATGCACACATTTGAAAAAGGAACACAGGGAGGAAAACATGATGCAATGCAAACAGATCTCAAGCAACACCAACCGGCCTGAATTGCCCAGCACCACTCACTGAGTCTGGGGGTTTTTTGCATCATAGTTTCACAGGGCCAATCCTGATGGACTAAAGATGCTCTCGTTGGTCCTGGAAGAAAATGAAGTTGTGTGTTTATTGCTGTAAAAGTTTATTTTATTTTATTTTCAAAAAATGAATATTATGTGCAGGTAGCTGATGTGGTACAGTGGCTAGAGTGTTTAAGGCTAAGGCCAGTGAGACCTGGATTCAAATCCCCACTGGGTGGGTCGGTCTCTATACCTCATAGGGATGTTGTGGGGCCAAAACAGAAGCTGCCTTGAGCTCCTTGGAGGACAGGTAGCATATAAGTGTACTAAGCAAGTAAAAGTGCCCTGTTTCGAAAAGCAGTTCAAAGTACAGTGGTACCTCGGGTTACAGACGCTTCAGGTTACTCCGCTATCCCAGAAATAGTACCTCAGGTTAAGAACTGCGCTTCAGGACGACAACAGAAATCGAACAGCAGCGGTGCGGCGGCAGCAGCAGGAGGCCCCATTAGCTAAAGTGGTGCTTCAGGTGAAGAACAGTTTCAGGTTAAGGACAGACCTCCGGAATGAATTAAGTTCTTTACCCGAGGTACCACGGTATGGTTTTAAAGCTATGGTTTTACCAGTAGTGATGTATGGAAGTGAGAGCTGGACCATAAAGAAGGCTGATCGCCAAAGGATTGATGCTTTTGAATTATGGTGTTGGGGGAGACATTTGAGAGTCCCATAGACTGCAAGAAGATCAAACCTCTCCATTCTGAAGGAAATCAGCCCTGAGTGCTAACTGGAAGGACAGATCCTGAAGCTGAGGCTCCAAGACTTTGGCCACCTCATGAGAAGAGAAGACTCCCTGGAAAAGACCCTGATGTTGGGAAATTTGGAGGGCACAAGGAGAAGGGGACAACAGAGGACGAGATGGTTGGACAGTGTTCTCAAAGCTACAAACATGAGTCTGACCAAACTGCGGGAGGCAGTGGAAGACAGGAGGGCCTGGCGTGCTCAGGTCCAGGGGGTCACGAAGAGTCAGACACGACTAAACGACTCAACAACAACAACCACCACTGTATTAACCATTCAGTTGAAATTTGAGGGGAATCCAGACCCTAGCTAAATGCTCACAGATGCACGGCTCTTTAAACAGAGGTCGCACAGAACCCGGATGCTTTTGGAACGGTTCCCTACTTAGCAATTGCCACTCGATCCCAAAAGTAACTGTTGAGAGCCAGGAGGATCCGTTAGTCACTGACCTTCTATGGCAAGTGAAGCTACATCAGCAACAACAACAAAAAGGGGGAGCACCGATTGTATGTGCCTCTTTGCATACGCACATCAATGCATGCGAGAAGAAGGGCTGCTTTGTAGAGAAACTTGCCAGCAAGCCTACTTTTGGTGCCATCTGCTCCGAGGAGAGTGAGCACCTGTTCGGAGCAGCTGCTGAACGCAGAACGTAGGTAAGGGAGAAATCAGTTTCATTCTCGACTTGGCCTGCTGCAGGTAGCACATGGGCCTCACCAACGGGAATGCCAACTGTTCCCTTTTAAGCTTGTCCTAATTAGGAAGCGGGGAGCGTTCTGAAATCTCAAAACTGTTTGGTTAGATTATTACAGGAAGTTCCAAGAGAAGAGAGGGTGGCGAACCTCCTCCCTCTCCCGAACGTCAGTTGCGGTTGCTCTTTTTATCAAGGACGCCAGCTTATTGCTGGGCAATTGGTGGGGGAAGAGTGGAAAGAGCATCCCAAACTCCCTTTCGCACCTTAACCCAGCCTTCATTGGCACAGTCCCTATCAGTGGAGCATAAACAGCCCTCCAGCTTTCATCTGCAAGTGAGTCTCTTGCATGTGATGCTTCTATTAGACACTAAAAATACTGCCTCCCTGTTTTAAACAGAACATTTCAGAACAAGGACTTAGATTGCAACAAGACCCGCGTAGGGGGGCCTGGAAAAGCGCCGAAATTGCTGAGAAGGGAGAAAGTGTTCCCTCACCCCAAAATGTAACATGAGAAGAGCCCGGCTGCTGGATCAGACCAAATGGGGGCACATCTAATCCAGCATCTTGTTTCCTACAGTAGCCAAATGGATGTCCCAAATGGGAAGCCCTCAAGCTGGGCATGAGGGCATGCTCTTCTCCCCCAGTGTTTAGAAGTGTGTTGTCTCTGATCCCGGAGAAGGCATATAGTCATTGGTAGCCTTATTCTCAATGAATTGGTCCCTTCCGGGGGCCTAATCTGGCCCACCGGTCGGTTTAATATCCAGCCCTTGTGGCAGTTTATTTCCTGGAGTAAAATCCTAAAAAAAGGTCAACAACTTCAATCCTAAAGAAAGATCAACAACTTTGGTTGGCCCAAATCAAATCTGGCTCTCTTTGAAAAAAGTTTGGACACCACTGTAATCGGTCCTTAAAAGACGATTAAGTTGGTGACCATCGCCACACCTTGTGGGAGTGAATTCTACAGTTTGCTTTGTATGAAGCACGTCCTTTTTCTCTGCCTTGAATCTCCTGACATCCAGTTGCTTCAGGGTTCTAGTAATACAAGAGGTTGAGAAATAACTGCCTCTCATCCACGTCTTCACACCACGCATGCCTTCATGTAGCTCTATCGTGGTCCGTCTTTCTATTTTATTAAACAAAAAACCTTTCCACATAAGGAAGCCTCCGGGCCATGCTTGCTACCCTTCCCTTGGGTAAGATGAAAGGCACAAGGAGAAGGGGACGATGGAGGACGAGATGGTGGGACAGTGTTCTCGAAGCTACCAGCATGAGTTTGACCACACTGTGGGAGGCAGTGAAAGACAGGAGTGCCTGGCGTGCTCTGGTCCATGGGGTCACGAAGAGTTGGACACGACTAAACAGCAACAAACCTCCTGTGCTCCTAACACTTAGCCTTGGGTCGATGGTGGGAATTTAAAGTAACAGTTCTTCTTATAAAAGGGGGGAAGTCAACATGGAGGTAATTCTGCCGCCCAGCAGGGGTCCCTTCAGTTTGCGTCATTAACCGAGCCTGCAAGTGCCATGGTTTGATCTACAAGGGTTTGGCTCTCTCTTCGCTGCTAATCTCGGTACCATGTAGAGCTCCCAAATGAATAATGTAGTGTTTGTGTTTTCCAAGCCAACTCCATTATCTCGCAAGGTACACCTGGCATATACAAGGCAGATTTCCCTTCATCGAAGTGCGCAGGCAATGGCCTGAGCTTTTGAGATGGAGAGAGTTTTAAATCAGAGTTTAGATACTGACAGTCGTGCAAGCGTTTCCCATGGTCACCTTCACAACAAAGCCTGAGCCCAACATAACGCCGGGCCCGGGGTGTGTGTGTGTGTGTGTGTGTGGAGAACGGCTTGGAAATAAAAAGGAACCTCCTTTTTTTGCTTTGCAGCAAAAACTAGAAAGACGACAGCATCTGGCAAGATGTCTGGACCAGCCCATTGTGTCATCCTACTCAAGACACGATGGCACAACCTACAAATCTGGCAAGGATCATGGTACTTCATTCATGGATTCCTTCCACTTCTCCATTACACGGCAGGAGGAGGAGACGGCTACTGAAGTTGTGCTCGGTTCCTCACTCGGTCTCCTTGCCCCCTGATGGAGGGAACATTGGGGAGCTGCCCCCAAAAAAAATTATGGGGGGGGGGCAAAAACACTCGGCCCCCTGGAGTTGGCGCCCCTGCAGCCATGTATAAAATTCTGCATAGCATGGAGGAAATGGATGAGGTGGTGTTTTTCTCCCTGTCATGTAATACTCGAAGCACCCAATGGTGACCAGCCAATGAGGTGGAAAGTTGGGAGATTCAGGAAAGTGAAGGAAAATACTTCTTCATACAGCTCATAGGAAAATGTTCCCGCAAATGTGGTGGTGGCCAACAGCTTGGACAGCTTTAAAAGAGGATTAGACTAATTTATGGGGAGTAATTTATGGGGACGCGGGTGGCGCCGTGGGTTAAACCACAGAGCCTAAGGCTTGCCGATCAGAAGGTCGGCGGTTCGAATCCCCGTAATGGGGTGAGCTCCAGTTGCTCTGTCCCTGCTCCTGCCAACCTAGCAGTTTGAAAGCACATCAAAGTGCAAGTAGATAAATAGGTACCACTCCTGCGGGAAGGTAAACGGTGTTTCCGTGAGCTGCTCTGGTCCGGCAGAAGCGGCTTAGTCATGCTGGCCACATGACCCGGAAGCTGCACGCCGGCTCCCTCGGCCAATAAAGCGAGATGAGCGCCGCAACCCCAGAGTCGGCCACGACTGGACCTAATGGTCAGGGGTCCCTTTACCTTTACCTTAAGACTATCGATGGGGGAATAAGACTAACTACAATGGCTATGTTCTGCCACCGCTGTTGAGAGACAGCATACTTCTGAAAGCAGTTGTTGGGTTTCAGAAGTGGAGATACCCAGGTCTTGCTTGTGTGTTTCCCACAGGCGTCTGGTTGGCCACTGTGAAAACAGGATGCTGAACTAAACGGGTCCCCCTTGGCCTGATCCAGCAGGCTCTTATGCTTTTACGCTTATTTCTGGCGCAATGACTGATAAGCATCATTACACACACCAAATAACTGCAGTGATCAGGTGACTATTGCAACAGAAGAACAGTGAAATCCCACATCTTTGTGTAGCAAACGAGTAGAGGAGCAAAGGCAGCTTTTTCGTGTTTTTACAGCAAGGAAAAACCTCTGGTTTTGGATTTTTTTAGGGTGGGGGACACAAATCTTTTCAATGTTAGGTCTCCTCTTCATTGCTAAAGCTCCAGCTGAACCAAACCGCAAGATCCTCCCCCCACCACGCTGTTAAGAGTTTAGGTTCTGCTGGCATCTCTTATCTCCGAGAGGAAGACAAGCAGGAAGCTGAATGTGCCGCAGCTGAGAACACGCAGATTTAGAAGCAGCAGGCCGGAGCAGATGGGAGAGCGATTACTGATGCCGAAAGTTATTGTCTTTTAAAAATCTTGGCATTTCAAACAACGGGGGCGGGGAGGGGGCAAGAATGACAAAGAGAATGGCATGGAAGTGGGTTTGGGTTTTTCGTTTTACTCATCCCACTACTTTTCAAACAGCCAGGAGCTGGGAAAGGGTTAACCTCTCCCTACATAGAAGGCCGCGGATGGCGCTGTGGGTTAAACCACAGAGCCTAGGACTTGCCGATCAGAAGGTTGGTGGTTCGAATCCCCGCGACAGGGTGAGTGCCCATTGCTCGGTCCCGGCTCCTGCCCACCTAGCAGTTAGAAAGCACGTCAAAGTGCAAGTAGATAAATAGGTACCGCTCCGGCGGGAAGGTAAACGGCGTTTCTGTGCGCTGCTCTGGTTCACCAGAAGCGGCTTAGTCATGCTGGCCACATGACCCGGAAGCTGTACGCCAGCTTCCTCGGCCAATAAAGCGAGATGAGCGCCGCAACCCCAGAGTCGTCCGCGGCTGGACCTAATGGTCCAGGGTCCCTTTACCTTTACCTTTACATAAAAGGCAGGCCACTGCCATATGACACCAGCCACGGCAGACTAAAGTTAAGGTGGTCTAATGTGATTAATATGTGATTAATAAATGTGCATATAATAATAAACAAGCAAAACAATAAAAAATTGAGGCCAGTTTCCAAGGCTTTGATTAAGGTTTCACAAAGAACAACTAAAAAAAAAAAGCTTGATACCCTATACTTCATATTCCTAAACTTATTGTGATAGATCAGGAAGTGAGTTAGCTTGAAGGTTTTCTATAAAGCTTTATTCAGACATGAAGCCTGGAGACAAAACCTTGATAGGATTAAAAATAAATAAATAAAGGGGTTTCAGTGTCTCTCGCAGTAAACCCTAGTCTTTTGTCATGGTATCACTACTGACAAAGATCTTTCTGAGAAGCAAGAGTATAAAATTGCTGCAATTGCCACTTAACACACAACATACACAGAGCTAAGGCTCTGTAGTGTGTCACTGCCTTTGGATGACATGAATAGCCCTATTGCAGAGATGCAACACTTGTCCCAAGGACAAACGGAATCAATGGTGGCAAAGGAGAGATAATTCCCCCCCCCCCAGTGCAATTTAACAAGATTCAGAATAGGGCATCTGAGAATGATAATTGCAGAAATGCCACCTGTCTGATGCAAGCCCTCGTGGACAGGAGTGACTAATCGTGGAGGCTGAAGTGTGTTTCGCTGTGTAATGGTGAATAGCGCTGCTAAGGCATTGTGCCGATGAATGGATGTCTCTATTAAGGCTGTGAAGACGGGGAAGTTCTCGCCGGGAGCTCAAGAAGAAAGCAAGAGGCAGAACAGGAAGGGGAAATTAGGCCAGGTGCAGAAACACTTCTGCTGGAAACGTCTGCAAGGTAAAGAGAAGCGCGGTTTATTTTTACAGCGGATCTCGAGTTCAGTGAATCAGTGGAAGAAAATGTTATGAAGCTTCGGGACAATGGAGGCCTGCGCCTTTATGGAATGCGCCCCGGGGACAAGGGCTACAAGTCATTAATGTCCCAAAGTTAATATGACCGCAGACTGTACAGGCTGTTGTATCAGACTCCTGTGAATATTGTAAGGTCAGCACAAGGGCCTACTTCCTCAGCCTTCATGTCTTCCAAGAGCCTGGAAATGATGAAAAGGGTTTCACCTGAGGTCCTCTCCTTAGGGCGTTTGTTTTCAACATGCAGGGAGTTTTTGTAACGGGGGCATTCAAATCCAAAACCCCGCAGTCTGAGGAGGGACAGTGCAGGAAGAATTCCAGCAAGTCATGTTGGTGAAAGAGCAGATGTGTCCTCAGCTACTTGTTTGTGCCTCCCCTTAGCAAGTGAAAAAGCAATGTGTCAAGCATTGAAGTGTTGCGTGGCGAGTTCCTGCCTCCCCCCATAGAAATAAAGACACAGGACACAAGAATTTGAGTTAATGGGTCAAATTAGGCCACAACTTTATTGATTACAGGAATTGAGCGGTATTGGCTTAGGCCTACTACTAACCGGCCTGGCCGGTAAGGGTTAACCACCAGTGGGAGGAGTCCTGCTGAGGCATGTCAACTAGGACCTCCCCTGGGGTCACCGCGTGGGGGCGTGCCGTGGGCCCACACCTCCATAGGCTTAGGACAAGGCCACGCCCCCCGGAATCCTTTACCGGACTACCCTTTATTTGGGAGAAGGTGATGGCGCTCCCTCTCCCCCTTCATCTGCATAACAATAGACTGTACCCCCACCAATGCTAGCTCAGTGTTGTCTACACAAAATGGGAGTCGCTCTCCGAAGTCTCTGATTCGGCTCTTTATCAGTCCTCCTTGGAGATGCCTGAGACTGAACCTGGGACCTCTTGCATGCAAACCACGTTTTCCACCGCCGAGCTACAAAGCCATCCTCCTCGGGACATAGAGGAGCCAACAAAGGTCCGTATAGTGAAAGCTCTGGTTTTCCCAGTAGTGATGTATGGAAGTGAGAGCTGGACCATAAAGAAGGCTGATCGCCGAAGAATTGTTGCTTTTGAATTATGGTGCTGGAGGAGACTCTTGAGAGTCCCATGGACTGCAAGAAGATCAAACCTCTCCATTCTGAAGGAAATCAGCCCTGGGTGCTCACTGGAAGGACAGATCCTGAAGCTGAGGCTCCAAGACTTTGACCACCTCATGAGAAGAGAAGACTCCCTGGAAAAGACCCTGATGTTGGGGAAAATGGAGGGCACAAGGAGAAGGGGACGACAGAGGACGAGATGGTTGGACAGTGTTCTCGAAGCTACCAGCATGAGTTAGACCAAACTGCGGGAGGCAGTGGAAGACAGGAGTGCCTGGCGTGCTCTGGTCCATGGGGTCACGAAGAGCTGGACATGACTAAACAACTCAACAACAGCAACATATGAGACAGGTCCCCTTAACAGTCCTTCATGGTACAAACCTAGGTTTGCTGGCTGATTTCAAGGCCATTTGCTCCAGTGGTTCCAGTTGCCACTGAGCTCTCTCTCCTGCCCAACTGTAGGGAGAAAGCAACCATCAATCCTTCCACCCACCCTCCAGCTCCCCCATCACTCACTTCCTCCTTGAAAGCCCAACCTGTGCAGTCACAAGAAGCGGCCACCATGCCCCCTGCAACTGCCAGTGTTGGTGCCAATTGGAGGCAACCATGAGCGGCATTCTCTTGGGATTTCCGGGTGATGTTGCCTGTCAGCCCCTGCCCACCCCCCTCCAGAATATGATTATAGTTCTGCCATATGCCAGCATGCAGAACACGCAGAGGACATTTGAAAAAGGGGGGTGGGAAATACACCCAAAGCCTTATGGCTACATGGGGGCTCTTTGGTGATGAGAGGAAGGACGGCGAGGCAGGCTGAGAAGGAAGCAGAAAACCTGTCACAAAGAGACGAGAAGACAAGGCAGTGGGTTACGGAATGGGGGGCGGGAAGAGATGCACGAAGCACAACAGTGTGAACATTAGAAAAATACAGAGCATTTCCCCTCTGGGGAGGCAAACCGCACAAATCGGAGCAAAACCAGCGTGCTGTCGTTTGAAACCTCCCCCCCCCTGAATTGTTCAAACACAAATACCAAGACAGTAGTAGGAATAAGAATAAGAATAAGAATAAGAATAAGAATAAGAATAAGAATAAGAATAAATAAATAAAACAAAACAAAAACCCCTCTGCACCAGCCTTTCCAACCTTGCACTTACGTGTACTTACCTTTATCAATGCCCACCATTCAGTTTACAGTAATCGATGTTTCTATCAGGTAATCAATATATGTTGTTGGAAAAACATTTTTTTCTCTTAAAAACATATTTAGGATGATATGTGTTGACAAAAATCAGCTGATAATGCCACAAAAATGTAATTGATTTTGTCACAAGATCTGATTTTTTTTTCCAAATCAACGTAACACAAAAACCTGAACTGATGGAGAGAAACGGATGTCATTTCCTGATTCAGCAGTGCAAAAATACCCTAAATCAGTTGTAGATATCTAGACAACATTCAAAAAGTAAAAAATTGTTGCCCAGTGTAATAATTATAATAATAATAATACAAAAAAACCCCTCTGCACCAGCCTTTCCAACCTTGCACTGAACTTGGGGGTGTCGCGAAGCATTATTTACACTCCATCTATTTATCACTTCCTCCTCTTAAGCACCTGACCTTGTCAAAAAGCTTAAAGGTTATTGTTTTAAATTATAAATGAACAAGACTGCTCTACTTATCTGTCAGCACCTGGAAGGCCAGGTGAGGTCAATCCTGGTTCAGAATTTTGAATGTGGTTCAGGGAAGAGAGAGAGGGGGGGGAGAGAGGCCTTGAGTATGCATTGCAATTCTCTGCTCCCTTCAGCCTGGCCTTAGTGCTGCTACATACTAAGTGATTTGTCATGTAGTCAGGTTTAAACAAGTACCAATATGCCCAGAGCTAGTTGCATTTTTGATGTCTTTGCTGTGGAGTTTAGGTCAACCGTCTGGGCAGCGGAGTTTGCTGCACCATATGGACCTGGATGTGCCGGACTTGCCTCGGTAATGGAATGGATGTGAGCCAATAAACTGAAGCTCAATCCAGGTAAGAGGGAGGCACTGTTAGTGGGTGGCTAAGAGCAGGCACACACACGGCGAGTGCTTCCGGGTCCACTGCTGTTGCTTGAGGCTCAGGTGGCATGGAGTGCCACCGGCTAGTGGCCCAGCTGTGCCCCTATCTAGATTTGTTTTCATTTAGTCGTTTAGTCGTGTCCGACTCTTCGTGACCCCATGGACCAGAGCACGCCAGGCACTCCTGTCTTCCCCTGCCTCTCGTGGTTTGGTCAGACTCATGTTTGTAGCTTTGAGAACACTGTCCCACCATCTCGTCCTCCGTCATCCCCTTCTCCTTGTGCCCTCCATCTTTCCCAACATCAGGGTTTTTTCCAGGGAGTCTTCTCTTCTCATGAGGTGGCCGAAGTATTGGAGCCTCAGCTTCAGGATCTGTCCTTCCAGGGAGCACTCAGGGCTGCTTTCCTTCAGAATGGATAGGTTTGATCTTCTTGCAGTCCATGGGACTCTCAAGAGTCTCCTCCAGCACCATAATCCAAAAGCATTAATTCTTCGGCGATCAGCCTTCTTTATGGACCAGCTCTCACTGGACCAGCTCTCACTAGATAGGGATAACCTAACTTCTGTCATCAATGCTCCCGTAGTAACCTCTAGGTTAGATTACTGCACTGGGCTATGTGTAGGGCTGCCTCTGAAGATGCTTTGGAAGCTACAGCTGGCACAGAATTCAGCAGCCAGGTTGCTCACCAGGGCAAGATGGTTTGAGCATATGACGCCAATCTTGGACTGACTGCACTGGCTGCCGTTTTGTTTCCAGGCCCGATTGAAAGTGCTGGCTTTGACCTATAAAGCCTTAAATGGCTCAGGACCACAATACCTCAAAGACTGCCTCTCCCCTTTTGAACCAACTGCAGTCATCTTCTAAGCCTCTCCCCAGGGAGGCTTGCCCAGCACAACTGCTATATATCTTCAGGTACCAGATGAAAACATTCCTCTTCTCCGAAGCTAATTAAACAACCTATGACCTTTTAAGGACGCAGGTGGCAATGTGGGTTAAACCACAGAGCCTAGGGCTTGCCGATCAGGTCGGCGGTTCAAATCCCCGCGACGGGGTGAGCTCCCGTTGCTCGGTCCCTGCTCCTGCCAACCTAGCAGCTCGAAAGCACGTCAAAGTGCAAGTAGATAAATAGGTACCGCTCCAGCGGGAAGGTAAATGGCGTTTCCGTGCGCTGCTCTGGTTCGCCAGCAGCGGCTTTGTCATGCTGTACGCCGGCTCCCTCGGCCAATAAAGTGAGATGAGCGCTGCAACCCCAGAGTCGGCCAGCACTGGACCTAATGGTCAGGGTCCTTTACCTTTATGACCTTTTAAACTGGGGAGGGGGGTGAGTATTGGACGTTAGGAAAAGCCCTACAGCAGAGGCGGATTTAGGGCAGTGCGAGTGGTGCAGCCACACTGGGCTAACAACCAAGGAGGGCACCTTCTCAAAGTCCAAAAAGCACTTGCCCAGCTTCCGGGAAGGATGGAGGAGGGCTGTAGGACCCTGTCTGAGCCTCGTGCCTCCTTCCTAGAGACCTGTTTAAGATTGGGAGGGGGTTCTAGGAGAGTGACATATTACCGAGGTCTGCCCCTGCCCTCAGTGCTATCTGCCCTGCACCCCATTCACCAACACAGCGTCTTGGACACACAACTTCCTTCCCCACTTTTCAAACTCAGTTCCTTGTGTGTTGGGCGAAATCAAGAGTAGAAGATCAGGAATTCCCTTTTGTACCCCCGAAGCTGAAGCTAATAAATAAGTTTGGGGAAGCAATGCCTCAGACACATTTCCCCAACTGGCTAAATAACACTTTGCCAGAGTGGCATGTTAAATTGCATGCATGAATACATACATAGATAAGATACACAGACAGACAAAAGAATCTTATTTTGATTGAATTTGTTCTTGTAAGAAGTACAGGAGATGCTACTTTTAAGAAAAACACAGGCAACAGAAATATGGGCTTCTATATTTGCTTGATGTTTTCTCATTGTTAGGGGGGTGGGGGCGGAACAGCATTTCTTTAAAGTCAGCAACATTGCCCTCATTTTTATCCTCATTATCGGCCAATGTTTCAATGGGCCTTTAGGATATGTGCAGCCTGCACAATGTTTTAAAAGGTGCCTGCTGCACTGCACTTTGTGCATTTTACTGCACTGCAGCTGAAGTAGGGGAAAAAACCAGGGTGAGTCAAAAATGGAAATTTGTCTTGCTGTGAATTTCTGTTTACTGGGGATGATGGATGACTTTCTTCATGAGGGTGATGGAAGGAAGGAACAGGCAGGGTCTATTAAAGCATTTTGCTGCCATGGAAGAGTCTTCATCCCTCTCACCAGACCAACCAGGAGAGCAGGCAGCTCTTTGAGCCATTTCTCCTCGCTTTGCTGGTGAGCTGCGGTGTGTGGCTTATGGCTTGTACTGCCAGTGGGGCTGTCCTTTCCACATGTGTGTGCTCTGTTGCTCAAGGGGCTGCCTGTTGTACCCTGGTGTGGACATCCCGCTTTCTGCCGTGTTCGTCTGTTCCGTGTCTGTCTCTTTTTCCCCCTGTCTAGTTTAGTCTATCAAGGTTTTAGTCACTGATGGAGCTAAAGTTTCAAAGTCTGCATGGGATCAAAGATTTGTCCGTTTTGCTGTTCGGTGTGGAGAGGGGGCAGAAAGCTGCCTGTTCCTCCCAGTCAGAGGCATCAGGCCCATGAGCAATGTCACCAATCACCCGCAGGTAAAGTAATAAGAATAAGAATAAGAATAAGAATAAGAATAAGAATAAGAATAAGAATAAGAATTTATTTATACCCCGCCCATCTGGCTGGGTTTCCCCAGCCACTCTGGGCGGCTTCCAACCAAATATTAAAAACAATACAGCATCAAACATTTAAAAACTTCCCTAAACAGGGCCGCCTTCAGTTGTCTTTTAAAAGTAAAATAGTTGCTTATTGCCTTGACATCTGGTGGGAGGGCATTCCACAGGGAAGGCACCACCGAGAAGGCCCTCTTGCCTTGTTCCCTGCAACCTCACTTCTTGCAGCGAGGAAACCGCCAGAAGGCCCTTGGAGCTGGACCTCAGTGTCCGGGCTGAACGATGGGGGTGGAGACGCTCCTCCAGGTCTAGTGGGCCGAGGCCATTTAGGGCTTTCAAGGTCAGCACCAACACTTTGAATCGTGCTTGGAAACGTACTGGGAACCAATGAATCTGGCACACAACCAGATGTTGCCATGCAGCAACAGTCTCCACAAAAAGGTGAAGCTGGATGCTGTCAAGTTTCAGATTAGCTCCTTGGTTCATGAGAAACAACACAGTTGACACGTCCCCCATGTCTTCCCACACATTCAACGGAGCCAGAGAACCCCCACCATCGCTTATATCTGTTTGGTTGCTCTGACTTTTAATGCCTCCAAAAAAGCAGTTTTTAAGTGGGCTGTTGTGCTGGTGCCAAGCCAGCAGCACCTGGAGCTCACTGTCACACTGTGTAGGAGCAGATGTGGGCCTGTGATGGAGCTGTCCTGACTTCCCATTCCAGAACAGAGATGTTCTGTGGGATGCAGGCATGAAATGCCCCAACTCGGGGAGAGGGGAGGTGTTCCACAGACTTTTGCCACTGGTCCCCCTCCACCAATAGGGGTGGGGTGGGGGGACCAGTGGCAAAGCTGGGCAGTGGAACATTGTGCCACTCTGCTGCCACTGAAGCCTCCCTTACCTCGGTTGCTTCTGCAGTGATGCAGGTGGGATGCTTGCAGGGCAACTGCATTTTCAGTTTCTGCCGCCTCACCCCGTGTCATGGGTGAGCCAGCTCTGAGCGTAACACACTGACTGTCAGGATTCTTTTCCCGTGTTGCAGTCATGGAATTGTTTATATCACATGACGGTGTTCATTCCACATTGTGGGAAGTGACGGAGACAGGATGTTTATATTACTGTGTTTCCGTGACGTAGGACATTTGTCCTCTGTTCTCTCTCTTTGCTGTCTGATGCTGAAGAGGAAGGAGCTGAGTTTTCATGCTCCGAGCGTGTATATGTAAATAAAATGTAGTCTGGCCTCTTGCCCCACAGTGGTGGCAATTCCCACTAGTGCAACCTTCGTCAACCTCAGCAGGCATAGCTAAGAGTTGGGGTTGGTGGGAGTGATGTCTGGGGATCCAAGGTTGAAGAACAAGGCTGAAGAACTCTAATGTCAGCTGGCACTAGTGAAAAATGTAATGCTGGTGGTCAACAAAAGAGGTTCAAAGACTCTCTCAAGGCAAATCTAAACACTGACAACTGGCAAACACTGGCCTGTGAGTGCTCCAGTTGGAGAACAGCCTTTACCAAAGGTGTCCTGGGCTTTGAAGACACAAACTCAGGACGCAAGGGAGAAATGTGCTAAGAGGAAGGCACGCTTGGCAAATCCACACCGTGATCAACTCTCGCCTGGAAACCAATGTCCCCACTCCCACTGTGAAAGGATGTGTGGATCCAGAATTGGCCTCCACAGTCACTTACAGACTCATCGTTAAAACTGTGTTTATGGAAGACAATCTTACTCGGCTACAAGTGATTGCCAAAGATGAAGAAAGAAGATGTAAATACACATAGTTTAGCCAAATGCTGCGCTACTGAGTCTGAACGCTGACTGCCTATACTCTGCTGATCCTGAAGTGTGCTGATGCCTCTTATGTATCAGTCACTGTGATGTTCGGGCTGGTGAAAGACTTTGAATCTCCCAAACGAACGACCAGGAGAGAGAGAACATGCCAGTCGGGCATGTGTCTCTGCCAGACCCCTACTCGTGTGTAGGACCTCCTGACACCGACGGTCACCTGCTCCCCAAGGTTTCAGAGTTCAGACAGGAGCCACTGCCCGTTCTAATTGGACATGTTGGGGATTGAAGCTGGGGCCTTTCGTTATGGAAAGAAATGAACTATCACTGAGCTCTGGTCCTTCCTCAGTGTTGAGTTAAAAAAAAAATCAATGTGTCACAATCAATTAGTTTTACACCTTGAATATTTTCCTAATATTCAGAATTGGGGATATTGAGGGGGTTTTGTAGAAATTATTTTTTGTTGTATGCGTATTAAAATTATGGGGGGATTCACACGCGCCCCAATAATCCTCTACTTGCAGCAGAATATCAGTTTGAGAATGCCAGAAAGTCAATTTTCCAACACAAGATGAGATGGATTCTGCTTTTCAAGGAAATGCAGTTTGGAAGCTTTTTTTGGAAGCACATGCAAGACTCTACACAAATCATGACCAAATGAGTACAAAAAACTGAAGAGCTAGGTAATATCTGACCCAACAGACGAATGAGTCCATTCACGCTTCATCTCAAATGTTGATCTGACAGCCTGTCCCATCTTCCTCCCACAGATCAGACTCAAGAGCAAAGAACAGCCTTGACATGACAGGACCCATCCTGATGAATGAATGAAGACTCAGTTTGTCTTCCTCAAATGTATGAACGACAGCAATGGCTCCACACACAGAAGGCTTTTAGAACTGCAAGGGCACTGGAGAGGTGAGGGGGCTCCAGAGGCATCCCTTTCTCTTCTTCTCCTCAGACGGATCAGCAGGAGAAGAGGAAACACAGCACCCCTCTGTTGTGTGTGCCAGCAGTGGGTACATGTGAAAAGAAGCTCAACCTCCCGCTTCTGAGAGCCACAAAGATGTGTGCCACAAAGATGAGACTTTTAACACCCAATTCATTCTCAACTAGACAAGCCAAACACTGTTGCAATAGGATCTCAATGGCACATATGTTTGCCTTCTCCTTCTCCTTATGGGCCGAACTTAAAGCAACAGGAGTATTAATTGAATTGCTGCAACCCTTACTTGGCCTCTGTTTATGGCCTTGCTACACAGAAATTACATTTAAAAGATAGGAAGCCTGTCAGTGTTGGAAAACAGACATTGCATGTAGATCCTATGATTTATATAATTTCTTTCTGGCTGATATTGTTGTTTTTGATAGACTGATCAATACGATCCATTCTATCAATTTTTGATTGTGTTGGATCCAGACTTAGTCATGTTTAGAGTAAACCTGCTGTGGCTAACTCAGGTCTCAGTGATTTCATTGGGTTTACTCAAAGGACAAAAAAGTCTGGAGCTGACTCACTGTATTTAAATGTTCAGTTTATTGCTTTGGGGGCATTTTGGCTGAAAAGTAGAATACGAAAACTACCGCTACTATTACTACAACTACAGTTATAATAATTGCAAGATGGAGTGATATCCTTACACAGAGCCAGGAAGCAGAAACATCCATTTTAGGAGCTCTCCTGAAAGCAACATGGAAGTATGGCGCATATACTACTGTGCCAGTTATTCTGTGAAAAGACAAGAAGGGAAGAATTGGTTCTGAATGTCCTTTCTCTTGCTGCAACAGAACTCCAAGGATCAGTCAATCCAGGGCCTGGGTGTCAGGACTTGGACTCAAATATGAACTTAGAGGTGAGATCAGCTTAGATATGAGATCCATGGTCTTGAGAAGGTTTTATCTTTCTGCAGAAGGGCCTGTTTCTCCGCCCACTCATGTCAGAGTGGCTAAATGCGGTTAGTGATGAAGAGCCCCTATTCAGACATCCATGGAGCACAGTGGTTGCTGCTGTAGGGGTGGGGCTTATTGCGTCTGGAGAAATATTTTGATCCACTCCCACTGTAAGCCAACAGAAGGACCACAACTCAGTGGCATTCAAATAAGTTTCGCTTGGAACACAGCCACTGAAATCGATGGACCTGACTTAGCCATGCTCATTAATTCCAGTGGGACAACTCTGTGCAAAGCTTAGTTGAATATCATCCTTTGTGTCCTCAAGGGCCCCAGTTCAGTTCTCAGAATCGCCAGTTTAGAGGATCAGGTCTTCCTTCTTCTTTGATGATCACTCAAAACCAAGGAAGATTGCCTTCCATAAACACAGTTTTAACAATGAGTCAGGAAGAAGAAGAAGAAGAAGAAGAAGAAGAAGAAGAAGAAGAAGAAGA
>JAXCMG010000060.1:794757-844503 GCA_034642415.1 Podarcis siculus
GAAGAAGAAGAAGAAGAAGAAGAAGAAGAAGAAGAAGAAGAAGAAGAAGAAGAAGAAGAAGAAGAAGAAGACGACGACTGTGGGGGCCAATTCTGGATCTACACGTCCTTCCACAGTGGGGACATTGGTTCAGTCAGGGGGAAAAGGGAGGCAGACTATGTTTAGGGCATCTTTTAAGGCCCCTCCCCATTTTTGGGGTAAGCAGAGTGGATCCTAAAAGGGGCTGCTCAGTTGTGGATACAGTTGCCGAGCTGCTCAACTGCCTGGTTCCTTGAGTCAGATGTGCCCATGTGCCGGTTCATGACTAGGGGTTTCCAGATTTCACAATCCTGCCATCGTTACCATTTGCCGATCGCCATGGGACTTTGGGGGTTTGGGTTTGGGATGGATTTTTGGAAGACGCCTGTGCATGAATTTTGTTTTATGTGTGTAGATCAGGACACGCTGACCAATGCACAGTCTTCGCAGTAAGGCTCTGTTCCGATGGCATAAGTAGTCACGACGACCAGTAGATTCTTATCTGCTGCAGCCTTCGTCCGCCTTCACAGTTGTTGTAACATACCACTTGTTATCACCCGCCTGTTCTGCCATTGAGGACTTCTTGGGTCACTCTTTGTCCATCTCCTTCCCTTTGATCTTACTGCCTTGGGTGACCCAGCTGGGAGTACGAGATTCCCGACGGCTTCGCTCACAAGGGTCAAAGGAACATGCAAGCCCACTCACCACAAGGCGATGATCCAGTGAGTAAGAGGATCAGGTAGCAAGGAACAATGCCTGGAACATTGGAGAGCTGCTGCCAGAGAGTGGACAATACTGGGCTAGGTGAACAAATAGCCTGACCTACTGTAAGACAGAATCCCGTGTTCATTGGCCCCTTTGAAACAACCCACCTCAGCATCATACTCCCTGAGAGCCAGTGTGGTGTAGTGGTTAAGAGCAGTGGACTCGTAATCTGGTAAACCGGGTTCGCGTCTCCGCTCCTCCACATGCAGCTGCTGGGTGACCTTGGGCTAGTCACACTTCTCTGAAGTCTCTCAGCCCCACTCACCTCACAGAGTGTTTGTTGTGGGGGAGGAAGGGAAAGGAGATTGTCAGCCGCTTTGAGACTCCTTAGGGTAGTGATAAAGCGGGATATCAAATCCAAACTCTTCTTCTTCTTCTTCTGAGAGCCAGCAGACTCAATCTGGAAGACTCAACCAAGGAGCAGGTTCAGGCAACTTGAAGTTGCAGAGGCAGTTTTTCATAACAGCAATAAGTCTGCTGCATGAGCAGTGGAATCAACCAGAGGATCAAACTAAATGGGGGGCATCGGGGCCCCCCAGAAACCTTCCTTCAAGGCCCTGGAAGGTGCGACCATGCATACGGAGGATAAAAGTGCTTACTCCTTCTTCCCCTCTTTATCTCATTCGGGTCCTCGTCTTATTTTCGTTTAATGTTACCGACCAAGCCACCAAAGACGATCCCAATCAGAGAATATGTGCCCAAACAAAACTGGCAGGATAAAAAAGGAAAAGAGAGATGCTTTGGAGGCGAGCCAGAGGAAATCACATCCCCTTGTCAGAGAGAATATTAATAATGTAACAAATTCTCACCCAGTGCTCTCCAGCCTCATGATTTTTTGATGGAAAGATGCTACTAGGATGGTGTGAAGGGATTATGCGCTTCATGCGCCAGGCAGCATTGTGCGTCTCGGTCTGGGCAGTGGGGTGAGCGAAGGAGCTGAAAGCCAAGGCAACTTGACCTTCCCATCTGAGAGAACGGCTCTGGATGGCGGCCGAATGTGCCCACCCCCCTGCCTTCAGCCAGCCGTGCATCTCCATGACACCCAAAGCAGCTCCAACAAATGTGCTTTTGGTGTGGGCATGTTGTTCTCTGAGTCACAGTTAGAGAAGTCAGACTCCGTTCTCTCACGGTGCTGTCAAGTAGGTTTGCCCTGTCTCTAGGCCCCCGTCCTGAAAACATTTGGTTCTCGTTTTGCTTTAAAAACACTGCGGTTCTCAGCAGGTGCTAAATAGATGTGTTTTATATAGCAGTGCTATGCTGAATTATTAGCAGTGACAATTCTTTTGTTGCAGAAAGCCCAGGCGATTTGTGCATGATCTTCCTTCATACACTCCTTTGCAGAACCTAACTTCATTTGGCTATTTTCTTTCTCTTTTTCTTTTTCTTGCACCCCACCCTGCCTATGATTATTTCATTTTTATCCTACCCTTCCTCTAAGAATCTCAGGGTGGTTCCATGTTCCCTTCCCCTTCATCTTCACAACAAACCCTGGGACACTGAACAGGCTGACAGACAGAGTGACTGCCCCAAGGCCACGCAGTGAACTTCACTGCAAGATCAGGGTTTGACCCTAGGTCTCTGTGGCCTTCGTCTGACACTCTAACCACTACACTCTTGATTCTTTAGATCAGGTGTTCTCTCACCACAGATGGTCTCAAAGATCTGATGCTGAAGGCAAGGAGAGGATGAATGTTAAGAGCTTGGCTTCCATGCAGGGGTTAAACAGTTGTGACTTGGGGTGGAATTCCACACCATGATCCTCAAACAGTTCTGCCTGGGCAAACCTTCCAGCTGGCCAGATGGAATGATCCCCCGTCTCCTCACCCCACATGTTTTCCAAGGGGCTCTCCCAGAGCCAATTTCAGGGGGCACAAGGGGACATGAGAGGGAAAGGTTCCATTGCAAAAGTAAAAGTCCTTGCACTGGGCTTCCACTGGTGAGGTTGGTTAGGTGAATCCCACCCTTAGAATCCAGCAGCTGAGTTGAGTTCCTTCAGGGTAACCCTTGGATTCAGTTGTTTGTGTCTGTGGTCACAGTCTGAACACAGGAAGGAAGGAAGGAACACAGAAAGCTGCCTCATTCTGAGTCACACCTTTGGTCCCTCCAGCTCAGAATGGTCTACGAAGAAGGAAAGGATGGAAAGCTGGAAAGGAAGGCTGGAGAAAGTTGAGGCAATTGTGTCCTAACATGCGGGGTGAAGGCAAAATGTCCATGTCTAAGTCTGACACGGGCGGCAAGAGCTTCTATCAGGCTCCCAGCTAATCAAAGCCAAGGTAGGAGGGAACCAAGGAGAGCAAGAGAAATCCTGAAGTACACCTGTGAAAGTGCACAGGATCTGCTTCTGAAGTGGTCCCACACAATAGCAACTACCTTGCCACTGAGAGTTGGGATGGCTGTGATATAAAATGGAAATACAGGAGCGTCAAAGGGGTGGTGCCTTTTTAATATGTGGTATTGGGTTGGCTGCACTGTCAGAAGCTCTATTGTAGAGCTGGAAGAAGGGTGGAAGATAGGCTACAAAGGCTCAAGAGACACAGAGGCATTTTCAGTGCATAATACTGCGATCAGCCTTCTAATTTAGGATAGGACATGACATAAATCTGAGTAAACTAATTAAGCAAGTAAAAAGGATGCTGTCTGGAGCCCTCCTGCGTGTTCTGAACTCCCAAACTTCACCAAGGCTCACAATACCGTGATGCAGTGGGTGCCTGGATTAAGTTCAGAGTGTAACCCATTCTAGCACAAGCGCACAAAAGCTCTACTGTTCTTAATCTTTTTACTGATATGCCAACATGTAAAAGAAGCACAGGCACCACACAAGAGGAACTTCAGCGGCTACATAGCTACGAGTTCTAATGCCGTCTGACACTGGAAGACCGCCCAAGGTCCCGGTGAAAAGCCAAAAGGATACTTGGCAAACCGACAAGGATTACAGGTGTGAAGAAGCACATTTAATGTCAAGTGACAGGATGTTTCTCAATTTACATGTAGCTTATTTCTTCCCATGACCCATGTCGTAAAAAAGAAATGTAAATTAGCTCTGGAAAACTTTAATCAGCTGTGGCACCCACTATATACAGGAACAGTTGCAGACCATGGAATTTACCAGCTTTGAGCATACTTTTGCACACAGATGACAAATTTGAGCTTGGTTCTGTTCCTTCCTTCCTTCCTTCCTTCCTTCCTTCCTTCCTATTGGCCCATTCCAAGGGTTGTTTTGGGGGAAGGGTGGGTGAGGGGTAACAGTTTAGAAACACAGTGCTGACAAAAAAACAACAACCAACCACATATATGCAAAATCTTACCCCTTTCGTAAGTTGCAAAAACATAGTTGAGCAATATGTTTCTTTGTTGTTGTTGTTTAGTCATTTAGTCGTGTCCGACTCTTCGTGACCCCCTGGACCAGAGCACGCCAGGCACTCCTGTCTTCCACTGCCTCCCGCAGTTTGGTCAGACTCATGTTTCTTAGGACCAAGCAAATATGTTTCTTAGGACCAACCAAAATGCCACAAAATACAGAGCAGCCATTCCCTCCAGTTCCTAGATAATGCTATCAAATTTGGCTTTTAATGATTTTTTAAAAAACTAAAACTGATCTCCAGCATTGCTAATATAAAAAAAACTGCCATGTTTCTCTCTATTTCTGTTTTTCCTGCCTAACGATGAACCTATACTAGCTTCACTTAAAGATGGGGACAGATCCAGGTAACTGCTGGATTGCATAGTTTTTAAAATAGGGGGTCTAACACTATGTACAAGTGTTAGGTTCAAGTTCTTGCTTGGTTGTGGACAACCTGAGAAGGCTTAGCAAGCCAACCACTCTCAACTTCTGCTCTAAACTTGTAAAATGGGAATCATGCCAACCCATCTCTCAGGTTGTAGTGAGGACAACAAGAGGGAATCTGGAAAGCACATGGTGCCTGTAAAAAGATATAAATTACAATACCAAAATTTATTACAAATATATATATATATATATAATGTCCAGTAGCACCTTACAGACCAACTAAGTTTGTTCTTGGTATGAGCTTTCGTGTGCATGCACACTTCTTCAGATACAGATATAATTCAGATACATTACAGTTCTACAGCCCACCTTTGCTCAAAGGAAACCAGAGAACTGTAGGCCTGGAAGGGTCTCAAAGGGTCTCCTAGTCCAGCTCCCTGTGATTCATATATATGGTTTTCATTAGTGGTAGTATGCCACCTTTGCATTACAAAAATGTAAGAAAAAAATGAGTTGCCCTAAGCAACAAATGAAAACATATCAATCAGCTTACAATAAAATCAAACAACTCCCACATGATTCATAATAAGGTGCGGCAACAGAAATACAAAAACGAAGCACCAATAAACAGCAAAAATTAAGCATCTCCAAAATTAAATTAAATCCTGACCCCCCAATAAAAACTCCTAAATGATGCCCCACCCCAACTGTCTATAGACATCGTGAGTGGCAGGTTTTGTAGTAGGAGTCCGTCAGGACCCCACCTTCCCAGGTCAAGTAGAAATCAGCTAGCAAAACAGGGAACGGGTCTTTTAGGAGTCACAGCAAAGATGGTTCTCCTACCCATTTTATCCACACAACGACCCTGAAAGTGGGTTAAGAAGAAGAAGAAGAAGAAGAGTTTGGATTTGATATCCCGCCTTTCACTCCCTTTAAGGAGTCTCAAAGCGGCTAACATTCTCCTTTCCCTTCCTCCCCCACAACAAACACTCTGTGAGGTGCGTGGGGCTGAGAGACTTCAAAGAAGTGTGACTGGTCCAAGGTCACCCAGCAGCTGCATGTGGAGGAGCAGGGAAGCGAACCCAGTTCACCAGATTACGAGACTACCGCTCTTAACCACTACACCACACTGGCTCTCCAGAGACAAGCGAATGGACCAAGGTCAGTCAGTGAGCTTCACAGGTGGCTGGGAAGATGAACCCTGATCTCCCAGGTCCTAGACCAACACAACCCTGGCTCAATAACCTTTGACTCCTTCTGCGCTTCTCTCCCCTGATGTGGCTCGCCTTCACTGCATGAAGATCACCTGGAAACTGTCACGGGACAGGGTGGGTTTCGTATTTCATGGGATTTAGGAACTGTGAGTGTGTGTGATCCTGTGTCCCTGAATCCAACGGCTTTCCACTGCCTTTCCCCCCCTATTCTATGATTCTATAAATACACGATCAGAGAGCAAAGAGGGGGAAATCAAACAAAGCAAAACCTTTTGGTTTTCCAGAGTTCTCCCCCAGTGTTCCTCTTTGAAGCACATTTGGTATTTCCCCCCCCCATCCCCCTGCCCCCTTTAAATTCTGGCCGGCTTTCAATTCCGAAAACCTGATACAGAGAGTTACTTGGTATTCTGAAGGCGTTATTTTAAGAAGAAACAATGTAAATTGTGATTTGGATGGCAGATGGCTGGCAGTTCACTGCTTGGCAATGCAACATGTATGGTATGTTAGAAAGTCAGAGCAGCAGGTAGCGCAGCTCCGTTTGAAACAACCACAGATGCTAGGAAAGGAGCGGGGGAGGGGCACAAGCTGGTCAGGAAATTAAGAACAGGAGTGAGACTCACAGGGGGAAAGGAAGACCATAATTAGCTGAAAGTTTCTTCCGCCAATCAGCACTTTCCCCCTCTCCAAAGTGCACCATCAGAGAAGCAAAAGGGTCCAACTTCCTTTCACAGCGTTGGAAGGGACCAAGAGTTCCATCTAGTCCAACCCCTTGCAATGCTGGAGTCGCAGCTCAAGAACATCTGGCAGACAGACACCCAACCTCTGATTAAAAGACTCCAATGAAGGGGCATCCTATTCTACCCAACCCTACCCTACCCTACCGTACCCTATTCTCTTGAGAGTCCCATGGACTGCAAGAAGATCAAACCGATCCATTCTGAAGGAAATCAGCCCTGAGTGCTCACTGGAAGGACAGATCCTGAAGCTGAGGCTCCAAGACTTTGGTTCTCCAGTCAACTCAAGCAAATAATTTCTGCAGGCAGAAGTCAGTCAGGTGCCAGCCAGATGACTGCCAGAGGAGAACATGGACTTGCTCAGAAACCAACCAAAGATCTAAGTGTCCCAGTTCTGGAGTTCCGACATTGTGGTGGTAGTGGTAGTTGGGGTGGACTTAGACAGCATCTTAAAAAGCAGAGACATCACCTTGCCAACAAAGGTCTGTATAGTTAAAGCTATGGTTTTCCCAGTAGTGATGTATGGAAGTAAGAGCTGGACCATAAAGAAGGCTGATCGCCAAAGAATTGATGCTTTTGAATTATGGTGCTGGAAGAGACTCTTGAGAGTCCCATGGACTGCAAGAAGATCAAACCTCTCCATTCTGAAGGAAATCAGCCCTGAGTGCTCACTGGAAGGACAGATCCTGAAGCTGAGGCTCCAATCCTTTGGCCACCTCATGAGAAGAGAAGACTCCCTGGGAAAGACCCTGACGTTGGGAAAGATGGAGGGCACAAGGAGAAGGGGACAACAGAGGACGAGATGGTGGGACAGTGTTCTCAAAGCTACCAACTTGACTTTGACCAAACTGCAGGAGGCAGTGGAAGACAGGAGTGCCTGGTGTGCTCTGCTCCATGGGGTCACGAAGAGTCAGACACAACTAAACGACTAAACAACAACAATCACCCTATTCTAGAGTGTTGCCTACAGTTCCGGTTCGGTATTAAAAGTCACAATAAATAGAAGAGGCGCCTACCACCTGGATGGTCCTTTCGTTAAGGCACTGTGCAGCCAGGAGTCAGGCTCCTCCTGATGCTGTTTAAAGGCCTCTCAGCTCTGCAAAATACTCTCCATGGCAATATAATGGTTGCCTCCCCACCTCCCCGAGGCCACATTGTGAAATCTAACCTCCAACATCATACAGTGGTAAAGGTAAAGGGACCCCTGACCATTAGGTCCAGTCGTGGCTGACTCTGGGGTTGCAGCGCTCATCTCGCTTTACTGGCCAAGGGAGCCGGCGTACAGCTTCCGGGTCATGTGGCCAGCATGACTAAGCCGCTTCTGGCGAACCAGAGCAGCACACGGAAACGCCATTTACCTTCCCACCAGAGCAGTACCTATTTATCTACTTGCACTGGTTACCATCATCATCATCATCATCATCATCATTACAGTCATACCTCGGGTTAAGAATTTAATTCATTCTGGAGGTCCGTTCTTTACCTGAAACTGCCAGAGCACAATTTCTGTTCTCATCCTGAAGCAAAGTTCTTAACCTGAGGTACTATTTCTGGGTTAGCAGAGTCTGTAACCTGAAGCGTATGTAACCTGAGGTACCACTGTACTTTCACAAAAATGAGGGTAAGAATAAAATCTGGCCTGCATTTCTAAAGCAGGCCATCTCGAGCCTCTCCACTGTTCTAGTTTGGAGAGTGAGGGACAATTTCTCAGCAAGGAAGCCTGAGCGAATGCCTGGGCAAAGTTTTCAGTGATGGAGGAAGTAGAAGCTTCAGCACCCTGGACAGCTCCTCAGTCAACTTCCACCAAAATTTCTCTCTGCTAAATTAGACTCTGCAAAGTGGCTGAGAGAAAGACTACTGCAGCAAGACAGGCGGTAAATGCTTACCTTTGGCCACTTTTCTGCTGAAATTTACCCCTCCTTAAAACTCTTCTTCCAACCATGGAAGAAAATAAGACAGGGCAGCTGTTGATGCAAGCAATTTTGAGAGGAATTGCAGGAGGGGAAGCATGAATATAAGAAGGTATTAGGCATTCCATTCCCACCTAGCCCCAATGCACTTCCACTCCCAATGGCCACTTTTATGTTTTAAAAATCAGGAAACTATTACATAGGTCTGTTGCGTAATACAGTGGTACTTTGGTTCTCAAACTTAATCCGTTCTGGAAGTTTGTTCCAAAACCAAAGCGTTCCAAAACCAAGGCGTGCTTTCCTATAGAAAGTAATGCAAAATGGATTGATCCGTTCCAGACTTTTAAAAACAACCCCTAAAACAGCAATTTAACATGAGTTTTACTATCAACGAGACCACTGACCCATAAAATGAAAGTAATAAACAATGTACTGCAGTCACACAATCAATCAATCAATCAATCAATCAGTAGCTGAACTGGGTTCCACACAGTCACAAAAAAAAAAACCACAAAAAGAGCCACAGAAACAAAAAACGCAAAATAATAGCAAAACCAGATAGACCTCAGCGTAACACTCAAATTGTCAGCATAACACTCAAAACGGAGGATGTTCGGCTTCTGAAAAAGTTTGCAAACCGGAACACTTAGTTCTGGGTTTGAGTGTTTGGGTTCCAAGTTGTTTGAGTACCAAGGAGTTTGAGAACCAAGGTACCACTGTATCTAGTTCAATCCTGAGTCTCCTTGCTGGTCTTCTTCCAGTTCCTGTGGCTTTCCTTTTTCTGCCATTCTACTCTTCCCCGGTCCTCTGCCACACCCAACCCTGCCCAGAAACGTCTTAGCAGCATGAATATCTGTGCACCCAAGATGCCAGGGACTTTCCTAGTCTCAGGTTGAGCTGTGCCATTGGCCTGATGGAATCATCAAATCACAGATGACAAAGTCCCACACCTCCTCTGAATTTGTGGCCCCTGACACTACTGTGCCCTTGTCCAAATGCCAGTCCCATCCACTCCTTACGAGTTTCGATAGGAATGGATGAATAATGCTATCGTGACGATGCAGGTGATGAACATTCGAAGTGTGCTACACATAAATGCTTCCTTCTGCTGCTGTTGTTACTGCACTGCAGAAGCCCATTATCAAACTCTTGCAATGGATATAACTTTCTGATAAGCATCAAGGACAGACTTTGTTCCTTCAAACATCAGCAGCACCAGCAGGAAGCCACTTCTGCGGCTGACATATTTTAAAAGCAATATTATATATATATATCCCATCTGCTGTTCCACATGAAAGCCACTCTATTACAAGTAAGTTTCATTGTAAGCAAGTATGGGTCACTCAGGTGATCCTGAAACACAAGAATTTCGAGGACAGCCCATAGGCATGAACTTTATGAAGGTTAGATCATCTAGAAACAGAGTCATAGGGACGCTGTTAAGAGACTGTTTTCCCTTCTAATCGACTAGATTAGTATTGGTAGCTTTAAGAACACTGTCCCACCATCTGGTCCTCTGTCGTCCCCTTCTCCTTGTGCCCTCCATCTTCCCCAACATCAGGGTCTTTTCCAGAGAGTCTTCTCTTCTCCTGAGGTGGCCAAAGTCTTGGAGCCTCAGCTTCACGATCTGTCCTTCCAGTGAGCACTCCGGGCTGATTTCCTTCAGAATGGATCAGTTTGATCTTCTTGCAGTCCATGGGACTCCTCCCATGGTGCTCCTCCAGCACCATAATTCAAAAGCATCAGTTCTTCAGCTTTTGAACTTAACCCAGTGTTCCAACATAGTTCTTGCCTCAAATGCAGCAAAATGCATTTTAAAATATGCATTTTGAGAGCAAATACATTTAGAAACACACATTTAATGTGAATTTTCTTGAAGACTTAAAAACAAACAAATGTGGAAATAGGAGGGGACAGGCTGATGGGCAAACACATGTGAAAGCGAAATGGACTGGAAAGAGGTTCCTTTATTCATCCATACTTGTGAAGTGTTAGAGGGGTACAACGGCTTGTTTTATGGCTCACTGCAAAACTAGAATTCCCAGGATGTTCTGCATTTCCCCAGGAGGTTTCAGTACAGTATCTTGGGGCTGTCTTTCATTTGCTTCATGGCTGCTCTCCACAGTTACTGTAATGTTCTGCCGTTTTATCACAAGACTTAACAGCTAGATTTCACATCTGCTGCGAAGTAAGCAAAGGGGCAGGGGAGCCAGTTCACAATAGCAAACGAAAATGCAATTAAGAGAAATGGAGCAGAATCAAAAGCATTGTTGTGAAGAAAAACAAAACTGAAAGACTAGTATTAGCTTATCCGTGCTACAGATTAATTTTCAATAACGGAAGAATGAGTCAAAAACAATAGCCAAATTCCAACAGGAAGACTGGAGACCAGCAGAGAGCATGCTGAGCTCCTATCAATATGAATCAAACCCGTCTCAGATGTAATTCTCCTTTGTGGCCTTGGACAAGTCATACACTCATGCCCTCATCTCTAAAATGGCAAAATATTAACAGCTCAAAGGGATGCCATTTTGCAAGACCGTTACAGAAAGCATTGTAATGCTACGAACTCCTCAAGAAGACAGGCAGATCAGCAGCTTGTGCTCATATCAGGGTTGTCCATCAAGTGTCCTGCTTCCACTAAGGCCTCCTGGTCCTTACAGACATGGGTCTGGCCTCTGGCCTCACAGTGGTGACAATTCCCATTAGTGGAACCTTCTTCAACCTCAGCAGGCATAGCTAAGAGTTGGGGTTGGTGGGAGTGATGTCTGGGGACCCAAGGTTGAAGTACAAGGCTGAAGAACTCTAATGTCAGCTGGCACTAGTGGAAAATGTAATGCTGGTGGTCAACAAAAGAGGTTCAAAGACTCTCTCAGGGCAAATCTAAACACTGACAACTGGCAAACACTGGCCTGTGAGTGTTCCAGTTGGAGAACAGCCTTGACCAAAGGTGTCCTGGGCTTTGAAGACACTCAAACTCAAGATGAAAGGGAGAAACGTGCTAAGAGGAAGGCACACTTGGCAAATCCACACCGTGATCAACTCCCGCCCGGAAACCAATGTCCCCACTGTGGAAGGATGTGTGGATCCAGAATTGGCCTCCACAGTCACTTACGGACTCACTGTTAAATCTGTGTTTATGGAAGACAATCTTGCTCGGCTACGAGGGATCGCCAAAGAAAGTGGACCCCTTCACTGGCTGACACTGCTGGTCTCCATACCTATCATGAAATTCCCTTTGTTCGCTCAATATTTAGGGGTAATGGTTGGGAAAGGCCTTGTTGACTAGTCAAAATACTTAATAATTCCCATCTATATCTGCTCAGTAAGGGGACGCGGGTGGCGCTGTGGGTAAAAGCCTCAGCGCCTAGGGCTTGCCGATCGAAAGGTCGGTGGTTTGAATCCCCGCGGCAGGGTGCGCTCCCGTTGCTCGGTCCCAGCGCCTGCCCACCTAGCAGTTCGAAAGCACCCTCAGGTGCAAGTAGATAAATAGGGACCGCTTTATAGCGGGAAGGTAAGCGGCGTTTCCGTGTGCGGCTCTGGCTCGCCAGAGCAGCGATGTCACGCTGGCCACGTGACCCGGAAGTGTCTCCGGACAGCGCTGGCCCCCGGCCTCTTGAGTGAGATGGGCGCACCAACCCCAGAGTCTGACAAGACTGGCCCGTACGGGCAGGGGTACCTTTACCTTTACCTTATATCTGCTCAGTATGTACGTACATCCAGAATTCAGGTAGTTGGTCCCAGAGACTCCTTTCTCTGACTGAAGGAGACTCCTCTCCAATGGAGAAAAGGAATCTTTAGATCCAACCCTAATAAAATTCAATGGTTTTGTGTGTGGATGTGGGTGTGGGTGTGTTACAGGCAGTGTATGAGTGTTTTCTTGGGGTAAAAGTAATGTATTTGGGCAAAGCTACTCTCCCCTTTTCACAGATGTTTAGATGCAGCCTATAAAAATAGCCTATAAAAATAGGGAAAAGAAGCTTATATTGACAAATCAATATGTTGTGTAAATATTTTTAAAAGATGAAGAAAGAGAAGATTGGCAGGCCCATGGTTTACCACAGGACATATGCCTTCAAGGGAAGTAATAAGATTAGAAAGTGAGGGCAAAAACAGATGGCTCAAACAGGCAAAGAATAGCTCATACCACCCAGGCAGAAAGTCTCATCTCAACATCAATCATGCTGAAAGAGGGCTTGCTCCTGAGAAAGTAGCTTATGGAATTCAGGGCATCTAAATGGATTTTTAAGGAATAAAGGCTTAATTGTTGTGCCTTCAGTACCTGAGTTGTAGGTATAATATATCTTTGCAATGGCCATCACACCCTGGAGCTCACATCAGCGGCCTCTAGAATTATAAATACAAGCAACTAACACAGTGAGATATATGGTTAGGTTATAGGAGGACTGAAGTCACACATATTGCTCATTCTTTTTGCCTGGCAAAAAGGAGAAGAAATGGAGGCAGGGAGAGATTCTACTTTCTTGGGCTCCATGATCACTGCAGATGGTGACAGCAGCCACAAAATTAAAAGACGCCTGCTTCTTGGGAGGAAAGCAATGACAAACCTAGACAGCATCTTAAAAAGCAGAGACATCACCTTGCCAACAAAGATCCGTATTGTTAAAGCTATGGTTTTCCCAGTCGTGATGTATGGAAGTGAAAGCTGGACCATAAAGAAGGCTGATCACCGAAGAATTGATGCTTTTGAATTATGGTGCTGGAGGAGACTCTTGAGAGTCCCATGGACTGCAAGAAGATCAAACCTCTCCATTCTGAAGGAAATCAGCCCTGAGTGCTCACTGGAAGGACAGATCCTGAAGCTGAGGCTCCAAGACTTTGGCCACCTCAGGAGAAGAGAAGACTCCCTGGAAAAGACCCTGATGTTGGGAAAGATGGAAGGCACAAGGAGAAGGGGACGACAGAGGACGAGATGGTTGGACAGTGTTCTCAAAGCTACCAATATGAGTTTGACCAAACTGTGGGAGGCAGTGGAAGACAGGAGTGCCTGGCGTGCTCTGGTCCATGGGGTCACAAAGAGTTGGAACACGACTATACAACATCAACAACCTTCCCAGGGACATTAAACAGGACTGGTTAAAGCCCAGGTAATTTCATAAACTCATAGAGTTGGAAGAGACCCCAAGTGTCATCTAGTCCAACCCCCCTACTCTGAACATGTATGCTGAGTCTTAGGAATGTGTTGCAGGTTTACTCAGAAGTCCTTTCAGCTGATGTGAAAATGTGACATTTGTCCAAAGGGCACAGTGTTATTTGTTTGCTGCAATTCTGCACAGGTGAAGAATGTGGTCAGAATTTAAACTTCTTGGGAACTTCAGTCACAAAATATTAACACAATAAAACATCAGACATTAAAAACTTCCCTATTCAGGACTGGCTTCTGAAAGTTGCCTAGTTATTTATCTCCTTGACATCTTATGGGATGCCATTTCACTGGGTGGGCACCACTACCGAGAAGGCCCTCCGCCTGGTTCCCTGTAACCTCACTTCTCGCATTCGAAGCTGGACCTCAATGTCTAGGCTGGACGTCGGCGGTGGAGATGCTCCTTCAGGTATACAGGGCTGAGGCCATCTAGGGCTTTAAAGGTCAGCACAAACACTTTGAATTGTGTTCGAAAACATACCGGGAGCCAATGTAGATCCTTTAGGACCAGTGATATAGTTCTGGCAGCCGCTCCCACATTCTAGCTGCCACATTCTGGATTAGTTGTAGTTTCCAGGTCACCTTCAAAGGTAGCCCCACGTAGAGCACATTGCATTCTTGGCTTCTATTGTGCCACTTGTCCTTCAGTGCTTCTCTTGTCTTTCTAAACTGCAAACCTGGAGGTTACAGTCTATGTTAGCAAGCACAACGGAAGAGGAGAAGCACCACCACAATGATGCTCAAGGTTACCATGCCTGTCATCATCATCTTGCCCTGTTTATGATCACAGGTACAACATTGGACCACTGTTTGACCCAGGGTGGTCATTAACCCTTTTACATGCACTGCCTCCTTTGAACAGGTTCCTGTTAATCTGAGGAGTTATTTCAAAGAGCTGCTGAACTGTTGGGATTTGCTTTCCCTTCACATAGTTTTGTTGACACAGTTTTGCCTGACTATCGTTTCGTTGCTAATGCCCTTCCCACACACACCTAGGAAACCAGCACTGTCGAAATGACTCTGCTCAGTGTGTTCTATATATGGATATTGGCATGGAAACAGTATTTTTGCTCCACGGAGCTGATCCACTTTTGCTTCTTATTCCCCACACCTATTAATTACAGTCTTCGGCTCATGACATCATGATTAGCTGCCATGGGAACAATGGCGGGGCTGTTTCTCCTAACACCCGTTCCGGGGCAGGTACTCCTGACAGCTGCCAACGCCACCAGAGCTAACTGTAAAAGCAACGACAGTCCAGAATGCAAGACCTTTGGGTGACCACTTTACAAAGTTGAGTATTCCAGCCAACCATGCCCTTGTTCACAATACTCCATTGCATTCTCCTTCCTTCCTGGTTTACCACTGCCCACCCCACAAGTATGTCATTATTTCGTGGGCACTTGGCTCACTCAGTCCTCAACGTACAGGTTTGTTTACCCCACACCTTAGGCCTTTTTTGTGCTTCTGCAAACTTTGAGGTTCTCCCCAAGTCTGGTGATCCCTCCCTCTTGGGCACTGAAGGTGCTGCTTTGTCTAGAAAAGCACAGTCTGGACATCAGAAACAGGAGGAACAACACCCGGGGAAACCAAAGCTGCAATCCTATTGTCCCTGGAGGATGTAAACAGATGTCTGTGCCCTTACATGGAAGCAAGACCAATTGAAAGCACTGGAGTGACTTCTGCAAAGAACTCCAACTTGCATCGGCCACAGTCTGCATGGCCAATGGCCAGGGATGATGGGACTTGTAGTCCAATGACATCAAATTGGCTGGCCCTGATTGATAGAGCAAAGCACTATCTCTTCAAGCAATGGCTGGTTTCTAAAGTGCCCACACAGCATTCCAGGGCCTTTCCATGTCCCCCACACAATCGCCCTGTTTCTCCCTGAAGCCCCCTCAAAGCTGCTCTTGAAGACCGAGGTCCCTCTGGAAAAATAGTCAATACCGGGAACTCATTTACCTTTCACACGGCTGCAGATTTTTTGCTTGCACACAGGGATCTTTATAGGCACACCAAGATTTATTTATTTTTTGGTGGATACTGCCAATTAAGTGTGTGTATGCAAAATAATAATAATAAAGGTTTTTAAAATAAACAAAGAAACAAATAATGCTGGGTGGATGGATCGCCTTTGATAATGGAAAATACAAGAGGAAAGCACTAAATCAGGGTACTGCATTGGCTGAGATGTTCTGCGATGGTGGCTTGGCCTTTGGCCATGCTTCTCACAAAACATTACACTCTCAGCATCTAAGACAGCCTTCCCCAACGTGGTGCCCTCCAAATGCCTTGGGATACAACTCCCATTGGCACCAGCCAGTACAGCTACACTGCCTGTGGCTGACAGGGAATTGCTTTAGCTGAGATTCCTGCATTGCAGCGGGTTGAGCTAGATGATCCTTTGGGTCTTTCTCAACTCTACAATTCCAGGATCTGGAGGACCCCACACTGGGGAGGGCTTTTCTAAGACAAGCAGAGCTTGAGCACAGAGTCTTTTCCTTCCACCAGCCTTCAATCCGAGACCATTTGGGATTTCTATATAAGCCCATAACAAGACATTCGAAAACCACAGCAGCTCTCCCTCCGTTAGTTCACATTTTGGCTGGCAAGAGGCCATTCTCCCTTTTCTGGTGCTTCCCTGGTTGGTTGCTCTGGATCCAATTCTCTTGCCAAGGTTTTAAGTTACAGGAACCCTTTCTGGGGGCGCAGGGGAGGAAAACACCAGTGTCCCCAAGCAGTTCCCACCCAATACCTTCACGTGTCAAACAACAGTCAGGGAAAGGGGCAGGTGAAATACCGTATTTTTCGCTCTATAGGACGCACCCGACCATGGGACGCACCTCACTTTGTTTTATATATATAATTTTTATTAATTTCAACATATCAATTATTATACATTCCACAGAACTTCACATCTCATACAAACTTTTTGGACTTCCATCAGCGCCTCTGATGATCCACCATTTTTATCATTTCTTCTGCATTTCTTAAATTACTATTGCCTTTAATTATCTTAACTCACAATCCATATCTTTAACTATTTTTGCAATAATTCAAATAATTTACCTCACAAAACTTCTTGCAAACCTACAAACGTAATCTGGTCATCACAATTACTTTTCAAATAGTCCGTAAATTTACACCAGTCTTCTGTGAATCTCTGGTCCCGCAGGTTTCGAATTCTTCCAGTTAGTTTATAGGACACACCTTGTTTTAGAGGGGGAGAACAAGGGGAAAAAAATTCTCCCCCTCTCTGCTCAGCACCCCTTCAGCAAAGCGGCAGGAGAAACAGAGCCCCTTCCATTTCTCCTCCCGCTTAGCTGAAGGGGCGCTGCGCAGCTCTCCCTCTCTGCTGAAGCCAGGAGAGTCTTGCTCTCCTGGCTTCAGCAAAAGGAACCCGAAGCCTCCGGAGCGCAGTGGGACCTCCCGCTTCACTCCGGAGGCTTCAGGCGGCTATCCCTGAAGCCTGGAGAGCGAGAGCGGTTGGTGCGCACCAACTCCTCTCGCTCTCCAGGCTTCAGCAGTAATAACGCGAAGCCTCCGGAGTGTGGAGGGAGCACTCCCTCTGCGCTTCGGAGGCTTCGCGTTGCTATCGCTGAAGCCAAGGAGCCTGCATTCGCTCCATAGGACGCACAGACAATTCCCCTTAATTTTTGGAGGGGAAAAAGCGCGTCCTATAGAGCGAAAAATACGGCACTTCAGGAGCGAAGCACCTCTCTAAAAATATCCAAGCTCTCAACAGAGAGGCGGTGGCAGCAGTAGCAGCAGCAGCAGCTCAGACATGTTACTAAGGAAAGTTAATTAAAAGAGGGAGGGAGATCTATGCATTCAACTGCTGCCTACCCCCCACCTCCACGTCCCAAGCCCCAAACACAGGGCCTGGCACTTATTCTGATCCCTGGAGTTCGGCGCGTGTTTTGATTCACAGACTGCATCATGTTTGCACCAGATGGCCCAGAGTTAATGAACACAAACTCATCACTTTTGCTCACCAGGGAAATGTGCAACACAACCTGATTTGTACACGGTGGCTAAAAATATTTGCGTATTTTTAGGGAGTGTTTTACTGTTAGAGAACGCCGCTTGAGGGAAGTGTTAAAAAGAACACGGCCTCCTTGACAAATATGCCTGCGCACGTTAAAGACCCTGCTGGAGGAGAGCTGGGTTCCGATTCTTTCTCTCTTTTTTGGGGGGTTTTTTGTGGGGGGGGGAATCAGCATCTGACACAAGCAATGCTAGCACGCTCACAAACCACAAGGCCTATAAGCTAGAAGAGTGTGTTTGGCTGCACGTGCTTCTGTGGAAGAGATGACAGCAAGGTCTGCACTCTTAGAAGAAGAAATCTGCAGTGAAATTGTGGCGTAGGGAGCCTCCACCGCACCCTCCTTTGCATACACACACACACACACACACACAGGGAAAGATTCAATTGATGCTGCTTTTGTGCAAGAGTCTGATGGCATGTCCACAGCGGGGTTTGCTGAGGCTCAGGTGTGCCGATTCAGCCCAATGGATTTCCTGCAAGCTACAGAGCAGACACAATGAATCTTGCACGAATCCCCAGTAGCTCAGAAGACAAACTGGAATCTCTCTGTGTGTGTGTGTGCTTCTCACTAAAGTGATGGACTGCCGCAGCATGGAAAAAACTTCTCTGTTGGCATTCATAATGACCGTGCAGACAATAAAGTTCCACTCAAGAGTTCACCACTCGATAGCCTGAAGACGGGGATCTCGAACCACATGCAGATGAATTTAATTGTGCAATTAGACTGGCATAGCAAGTCCAGGTTATCAAGTCTCAGGGCGGCCGGGCAGGGTGAATGGCGGCTTTGCTGAGATAACGGGAGCGTGGCAAACTCCCTCGTGCAGGTAAGGAGGGGAGAGGCTCTCATCTCATCAGGGAAAATGCTTTGCAAAACTCCTCTAGATTGCATAGATTGCAAACGCAGCCTTGTCGTTTCCTGCTCTTCCCCCAAAATCCTGTAGTTCAGGTTTTGCATTATTGGCAGGAGTACGTGATAGAGGCTGCTATCAATGAAAATGCAGCAGAACTTGGGGGCTGAGAAGGAAAGTGGAAGCAGAGTTGTAGGCTATGCATGTTGTCCAGAGAAGCCACAGAACCATCAGTCGGCTGCTCTTACCTTTACAATACAGGCACTGAGGAACAATGCAGCAAGGGCAGTGATTAAGAGTGAGGTGGGAGCCTCGGGTTCAATTCTCCCCTCAGCCATGCACTCACTGTGTGGCCTTGAGTAAGCCACTTGGCAGATGATCTACCTTTCCTCAGCCTACCTTACAGGATTGGTGCAAAAATCACAAAGATCGCATGCATTGGTCATTTTAGGAATTCTATTCCCAGGGAAGAATTCAGCGCTGCACTATGTTGAAGTCCCTTAGCAGCGTACCAGTTGCACTAGCAGAACAGCATGCCCAAGAGAAAGACAGGAAGCTGGCAACCCACGGCCATGTTGTTGTTGTTGTTTAGTCGTTTAGTCGTGTCCGACTCTTCATGACCCCATGGACCAGAGCACGCCTGGCACTCCTGTCTTCCACTGCCTCCCACAGTTTGGTCAAACTCATGCTGGTAGCTTAGAGAACACTGTCCAGCCATCTCATCCTCTGTCGTCCCCTTCTCCTTGTGCCCTCCATCTTTCCCAACATCAGGGTCTTTTCCAGGGAGTCTTCTCTTCTCATGAGGTGGCCAAAGTCTTGGAGCCTCAGCTTCAGGATCTGTCCTTCCAGTGAGCACTCAGGGCTGATGTCCTTCAGAATGGATCAGTTTGATCTTCTTGGAGTCCATGGGACTCTCAAGAGTCTCCCCCAGCACCAGAATTCGAAAGCATCAATTCTTCGGCGATCAGCCTTCTTTATGGTCCATCTCTCACTTCCATACATCACTACTGGGCCCTTATAATTGACAACGCTGTGTGCCACAGGCAGATTGCGGCGGTCCTAATACTTTTTTGTTGCACAACTGGTCGCGCAACCAGCTTCCGCTATTACAGCTGTTGTGTTAGGTTTCATATTGCACAATCATTATTCTTATTGTTGGCACAACAGCCCTTGTGCTGGTGGTCAGAGGATGCTGAAGCCGGGCCCTAGAATTTGGAATTTTAATGCCACCTGTTTTATAACTGGATTTATTAAGGGGAAACTTATGTGTACACCCTTGGGTTACCTGAATTGCATATGGGCTACCTGAACCACACACCTGCAGTGGAAAATATATCATGCCACTCATCCTGAATTTCAAAACATACACTTTCACCACACTTAAGAGTTCACTCTTTTGCCACAAAGATCCCAGCGGGCATAAAATCTGAAATCTAGAAGGAATTCCCCCTGCCCTGCTCAGACTTTTCTCCTGCCTCTGTCACACAATGTGGTTGATTATAAGGACCAACAAGGTGGTGAGATGGTTTTGCCTTGCGGTAGGCAGCTGGGACTAGAACCTACCAGAGGAAACTGCTCAAAGGCTGGCACCCCCTGCAAACTTAAAGGTAAAGGTAAAGGGACCCCTGACCATTAGGTCCAGTCGTGGCCAACTCTGGGGTTGCGGCACTCATCTCGCTTTATTGGCCAAGGCAGCCGGTGTACAGCTTCCGGGTCATGTGGCCAGCATGACTAAGCTGCTTCTGGCGAACCAGAGCAGCGCACAGAAACACCGTTTACCTTCCTGCCAGAGCTGTACCTATTTATCTACTTGCACTTTGACGTGCTTTCAAACTGCTAGGTTGGCAGGAGCAGGGATTGAGCAACGGGAGCTCACCCCATCATGGGGATTCGAACCGCCGACCTTCTGATCGGCAAGTCCTAGGCTCTGTGGTTTAACCCACAGCGCCACCCGCGCCCTGCAAACTTACGAGGGGGAAAATCCCCCCTGAATAAAGTTGGGAGGCTTACTTCTGTGTAGCAACTGCCCTGAACGTTATCCCCCAGCCAGGCGTGACCTTCGATTTGACTCTTGGCAAACGCAGCAGGAGAAGGCACTCTGTTCATATTCTGAGAGAAGAGATTAGTTGGAACTGGGCAGCTGGGCCCCGCAGCTGCCAAAATCGCACCAGCGAGTGGCCCGTGCCAAGCCAATATACTATAGGAAGAGCACATTCTTCCATTACCTCCATCAGGAGGGAAGCTTGCCAGGCGCGCATTGCTACGAAATGGCTTACTCCACGTAGAATGCTGAATGCAAACACACAGCTTGGAATGCAGGGCTGCCGTTCCAAGCTCCATTCCCAAGTGTGGCATGAGCAGGGAAGGGGAGGGAGAAGGGGGGAAAGAGAGCGAAGGGCTCTGGTTATTTCCGTAAGAGCCCTTTGTGTGTGTGTGTGTGTGTGTGGCGAGGGAGACCCTGCCAGCTACTTCCACGTACGTTGCGAAATTACGATAGAGATATCAAGGGAATGCTGATAATAATAATAAAAAAATATTATTTTAAAAAAAAACCTGCACAAAACCTCCGGATAGAAACTCATTGTGCAGATTGGACCATTTCGGTTTACAATATTGGTATTAAAGATGAAGCAAAGCTGTTCAAGCCAGATATGCCAGAGTTGTCCTCTAGAGGATGGAAGAGGGAAATTAACCCATATGTGAAGCGGGCTGGAGTCAAGAGGCATTCTTCCTGAAATAATGTTAACACTTTCTACTCCATTTCCCATTTTTTCAGCTGTGTAGCTGTTTTCAGAGGTGTCGTGAGACATTTTTGTTAGATTCACCTTGAATGGTGTGTGTGTGTGATGTTTTATGTGTCAGACAGGCCATTTTTATACATGTTTCCATGCATTTTTACTTCTCTGGGGCCTCACATCCACTCCCATTCTACCAAGATGAATTTGCTAACTGTGCGATAATGCACTCTTAAAGTTGCACTGTATGCCAGACCTTGCCTTTTACACGCTTAGTTGGTTGGCAAATTCTATCTGGCTTAGGAACGCTGAATGTATGGAAATGGGACTTGCACAAATGTAGGGTACCTAAATGTGGAAAGGGGTGCTTTCTGAAGTGGGCAGAAACGTATACGGCGATAAGAAGTGAGGAGAGCACAAAGGGGCACTGAAAATGCATATCAAGTTTTGTGACTTCTTCCGGGTAAAGATGGACCAATCAGTCTATTTCCATTTTAGATCAGTTCAGCATGCACTCAACCACAGGTCCATTCCACGCTGTCCCCACCCCCACCAGATATTTTTTTTAATGAAAAATTCGAATTTAAATGATATGCCTTTTGTATGCATTTTGTAAGCATTAACCCCATAAAATATGCCATTTTTGTAAGCCTTTCAAAGCATTTATCCTAAGATACGGATTTTCGCATGCTTTCCCCGACAAAATATATATGTTTGTGCAAATTTGTTTCCACCGAAAGTACATCAGCAGACACACAGAGATGCGCATAATCTGAGTGACAGCTGTGTTCTGCAAATTAGGTCAGTTTGCCATAAAATCTGGTCTGAACAAATTTCTCCTCCATCCTACTTTGGAGCAACAGCAAAAATGAAGCAAATATAAGCTGAGACAGTTGTCATGAAGGCTCTTGTTATTTTATACTTCTTATTTTTGTAGTCGAAATAATGTGATGTGTTTATACAGTGAAGATATTCTTCTCCCACAATCTGAACCAGGATTTCTCCCCCCCCCTTTTTTGTGAACCAGGATTTCTAATTTAAAATTAGTAGGTTTCATCTGTGGAAACAGCTCACATTTGCCAAGTTCCAAATAATGCTTTTTGCAGTTCTTAGAGGCAGGTATGTGAAGATACCATGCAACCTGCATATGGTATGTAGTTTGGCTTCAGCTCAGGGTTAGCAAGGATAGAGAGAGAACTTAATCACAAGTCCCTGTTCAGGCAACATGCTAAGCCAAACCTTGCCTTAGCTCAGGGTGGAAGTAAGGAGGACCAGGGAGGAGGCAAGAGGCTGTGAGCTCCTCTCCAAGTGCCCTACAAGTCACAGGGCCTCACTAACCCACAGATTGGTTAACCAAGTTGTGTGAATCAGCCTATATGGCCAATAATAACCTAAAACTAGTATTAGAAAATGGTATGATGGGGGAAACTAAACCTTGGCAAAAAACCAGCCGACCTGGCCTTGGTAACTGTGCCATTTGAACTATGAAGTTTTAATTAGTTGCCTTCCATTGATTTATACTTAATTCTATGTCACACCACATTTGTCATATTGTACAGTGGTTTGCACCCTGAAAAGCTGTTCGCACCCCAAAAAGTCTGCAACGAGAGCGGTGCTTCTGTGCAAGCGCGGAGCACAATAAAGCACTTCTACACATGTGTGAAGCGCGCAGAACGCTTCTGCGTACACAAACATGGTGAAACACGTAAATATACATTTCCGGGTTTGCTGAGTTCGCAAGCCGAAAAGACGCAACATGAACCTAACTCAACACGAGGTATGACTGTAACTGTCTCCATTTTAGTTTTGTGATGCCCTCTGGTTTTTGCTGCATTGTGCATATCCCTCCATTATATTGTTCTACACTGTGATGGCCTATGGTTTTAAGCAATACATTTGAACAGATTGGATTTTTTAAAAAAAGATTTCACAACTGTCTTGCCACTGATGTGCTGAGCGGGTCATGGATGAGTTCGACTTAGTATGAGTGTCTCTGTAGGAGAGCATCAAGACTTGACAAACAGATTGAGGCAGTAAATTGTTGTCAGTGCACCTATGAGGCTTCCTCCCTACACGTTTTTGAGCTGAGGCTCCTTTCCTTCCCTGAATATACGTGACAGCCAGACCAGTAGTAGCTGATGAACAGAACCTGCTCTCACATCCCCTCTCCCAGCCGTGAAACTTACAAGTTGGCCTTGAGGGTATCACTCTCTCTTGCCCAAAGCTGCCCCTCAAAGCTGCAAGAACAAAACTGGATAGCCCTAGATTAGCCCCTTGGCAGAAGCAGGTATGGCCGCTCTCTTCCATCACATGCTGCAAGGCATGCAGATAAATATAGGGACACATAAAGGTAAAGGGACCCCTGACCATTAGGTCCAGTCGTGACCGACTCTGGGGTTGTGGCGCTCATCTCGCTTTACTGGCCAAGGGAGCCGGCGTACAGCTTCCGGGTCATGTGGCCAGCATGACTGTGCTGCTTCTGGCGAACCAGAGCAGCACACGGAAACACCATTTACCTTCCCGCCGGAGAGGTACCTATTTATCTACTTGCACTTTGATGTGCTTTCGAACTGCTAGGTTGGCAGGAGCAGGGACCGAGCAACAGGAGCTCACCCCGTCGCGGGGATTCGAACCGCCAACCTTCTGATGGGCAAGTCCTAGGCTCTGTGGTTTAACCCACAGCGCCACCTGCATCCCATCTATCAACGGCAGTCCATTTTAATCAGTTTCATTTTCCATCAATGCAAAGAGAGGGCTGTCAACAGCTACTAGCCATGATGGCTGCACTCTGTCTCCACAGTTGGAGGAAGCAATCCTTCTGTCAGCTGCTGGAAACCACAGGAGGGGAGAGGACACTTCTGCTAGGGTCCTGCTTGTGGGTTTCTGACGGACATCTGATTCGCCACTGTGAGAACAGGATGCTGGACTAGATGGGCCCTTGGCCTGATCCAGCAGGCCCTTTTTAGGTTCTTATCTAGGTTTCCTTTCCGGTCCTTTGCGCCTTCCCTGTACGGCTGGGCTCTCCGAAGATGTCTCTGCACTGCCCATTGCTGCCGCTGCACATACAGACCTCGGCTCTCCCTCCATCCCGCTTATCGTCCCGGCTCCTCGTTCACTGGGTCTTATTCTCTCGTCTCAATTTCCCCGTCTCCCTAATTTAGCTCTCTAGTTTAAAGTCTTATTAGTGTTGCATTAGAAGCACGGAGACTCGTGCTGTCATAACAAAGAGACAGAGAGCTTGTAGGCCCACTTTGCAAAGGGATTAAGTGGGAAGCAAGGCACCTTGCCGCATACTAATGATGCGTAAATAATACTACTCTAGCACCCTCGTGGCTGGGTTAACAGTATGCAGGCTTCACAATAAGCAAGGAATGCAATTTGTGGGCTCGTTATGAGTTAAGATAATGGGGAAATGTACAATCCAGCCAAACAAGTTTGCCATAAACAATAGTGTGCTGGAGACAATCGCCCATCTCTCCCTTTGTTTCGTTCCTGTTTGTCCCCCCCTTCCCTCTCCCAATACCTTTATTTCTGTGATGGCATTAAGTGACCCCCATTTCATGGGCCTCTCTGATTCCAGTTAAAGAAACAATGCGGTAAGGATGTTTCACACCAATATTTTGAGAGCTTCTTTTCATTCTCCTGCAGATACAATGCCGCATGTGGATTAATTATGATGTGTCAAGGTTAGCAGGTTTAAAATCTGCACACACACACACCCCTTTTCTAAATCTGTGTTTGCAAAGTGAACCAGCAATTCCCTCTGCATTTCCTATTTGGAGTGGGTATGTCTGTGATACTGTGTGGATGTGGTACCAGCAGTAATTTTCAAAATAAGGTAAGCACACCAGTTTTGGGGAGAACCCAGCTTCTTGAACCAAGGCTACAGAATTTTTTCCTCTATGCCATTCTATAAATCAAAATCAATCACTTTAATCTCAAGCGTGATGGTGAAATGGTGACACAACAGTGCCGAAAGCGAATTGGCAGATCCAGATTCAAAATTCCACCTCAGCCCTGGTCATGTCAATGAGCATGAACCACCTCGGAAGGTTGTTGTGTGGACCAAAACAATAAGGATGGAAAATAATGTTTCGTTGAGGGTTTTAATACATAAAAAGAACTGAAAACGGTTATTGATACAGGCAGCTGAGGTGTTCAAGTCGCTGAGGGGAAGAGCCATAGCTCAGTGGTTGAGCATTTGCTTTGCAAACACGAGGCCCTGGGGTCAGTCCCCAGCATCTCCAGGCAGGGCTGAAAATGTCTCCTGCGAAACCCTGGAAGGTTCCTGCCAGTCAGTACAGACAATACTGGCCTAGATGGACCAATTGTGGAACTCAGTATAAGGCAGCTTCCTATATTCCTTGTCCATAAGGGATACGGGTGGCGCTGTGGGTTAAACCACAGAGCCTAGGACTTGTTGATCAGAAGGTCGGCGGTTCGAATCCCTGTGACAGGGTGAGCTCCTGTTGCTTGGTCCCTGCTCCTGCCAACCTAGCAGTTCGAAAGTACGTCAAAGTGCTAGTAGATAAATAGGTACCGCTCCGGCGGGAAGGTAAACAGCGTTTACGTGCGCTGCTCTGGTTCGCCAGAAGCAGCTTAGTCATGCTGGCCACATGACCTGGAAGCTGTATGCTGGCTCCGTCGGCCAGTAAAGCGAGATGAGTGCCACAACCCCAGAGTCGGCCACAACTGGACCTAATGGTCAGGGGCACCTTTACCTTTACTATATTCCTAAGGTCCAGGTAGGTAGCCATGTTGGTCTGACACAGTCAAAATAAATAAATAAATTGTCCAGTAGCACCTTAGAGACCAACAAAGTTTGTTCTAGGTATAAGCCAGGCATGGCCAAACTTGGCCCTCCAGCTGTTTTGGGACTACAATTCCCATCATCCCTGACCACTGAGTCCTGTTAGCTAGGGATGGTAGGAGTCGTAGTCCCAAAACAGCTAGAGGGCCAAGTTTGGCCATGCCTGGTACAAGCTTTCATGTGCATGCACACTGAAGTATCTGAGGAAGGTATCTGAAGGTATCGTGCATGCACACGAAAGCTTATACCAGGCAAGGCCAAACTAGGCCCTCCAGCATCAATTCTTCAGCGATCAGCCTTCTTTATGGTCCAGCTCTCAGGGCAAACAACTACTGCAAAGTAAAGAGTCACTGCTGTTACTAGAAACTGCACCTCTGAAATGGTCAAGCAGAGAGTGCAAACACTGAACAGTCCAAAAGACACACTGACTTTTTTTCAACTCCCAGTTCGATGATGACAACAATCCGCTGGGCTGTTCTTCACGGGCTGAGCTCCACATGAGCTTCTGCTGCAGCAGGGCAGTGTGGTCCACCTCCTGACTAGGACCAATATTCGAAAGTGACTCAAGGAGGAATTGCTGTGGTAAACACAGGTGCAGTTCTTTTGCCCCTTTTAATTTTGCCAGTGATCAAACAGGCTAAGAGTCTTCAACCCTCTGATAAGAACCATCTGTCCCCTTAGGGATGACTAGGGCTGCTGAAAGCACAGGGTCATCTGTTAATGCAAGAGCTCCCTTGCATCTTCCATAAAGAAAATCTGTTTATTTGTCCTTTAAGGACCTCAAAAAGACTTGATCCAAAAATGGCCAGGCCAAAATCATTAACGCCAACCGTACATACGCTCTTGAGTTTAACCACTAGAACACAGGGAGGACAGAAAGACTGCAAAGGTAGAACTCCGTTTCCAGGAGTTTCCACCCCTTAGGCCCAAGCCTGTGCATTTTTAGGAATATTCTGAAGCCTCTTCCTATCAACAGACAGGTCATAAACACTCCTAAATCATTTGCAGGGATGGGCTTCAAGTATCTGCATTGTATTTTTAATTGAACTGAGATTGCACATTTTATCAACCAAAAAAGCTATAGTTGAATTAAAGTGATGTACAGTAATATCACCAGCAGATGGCTGCAGCTACAGCTTTACTATATGTCTCTAGCAGTGGTGCAACACTATTATAAGGTACCGGAAGCAAATGTTCAAGGAATAACAGGAGCTGGATTTTTGCATAGGCCACAAGTTCTCCTTTTAAGTGACACAAGAAAGTATGTTAAAAACGACAACAACCCCAAAGCCAATCACACAAAAAGAAAGATTGTTTGGAATTTGCTAACTGCTGCCCAAATGATTATTGCAAAGCACTGGGAAAATAACAACAATCAATCTGCCGAGGAATGGTGTAAGAATTTGGAATACTTTACTAACAAGAAAGCTTACTGCTCTTACTCAGATACATTTAAGCAGGCAACGGCCCATAAATGCATTCTGAGGTGCGGGGAATGGCAAGCATTCATAGCTTTTTGCACCCTAAACGCAGGTGGCGCTGTGGGCTAAACCACAGAGCCTAGGACTTGCCGATCAGAAGGTCGGTGGTTCGAATCCCCGCGACGGGGTGAGCTCCTGTTGTTCGGTCCCTGCTCCTGCCCACCTAGCAGGTTGAAAGCATGTCAAAGTGCAAGTAGATAAATAGGTACCGCTCTGGTGGGAAGGTAAACAGAGTTTCCGTGCGCTGCTCTTGTTCCGTGCGCTGCTGGCCACATGACCCGGAAGCTGTACACCAGCTCCCTTGGCCAATAAAGCGAGATGAGGCTGCAACCCCAGAGTCGGCCACGACTGGACCTAACGGTCAGGGGTCCCTTTACCTTTAGCTTTTTAAGATCCTGGAAAAAGAATCTGATCATGTACATCATTTATGTTCTATAATTTACAAATCCAGAGAGAAATTGGGTGTTTTGCTATATATCTGTGAGAGTGTTATTAACTGCAATACTCTGTATATATCATTACAATTAAGAAACCAAGGTGATTTTGCATGAAAGGAAAACCCAGTGATTTGTTTTCCAAAACAGCCATTTTTCATTAACCACTATAAGGCTAGAATTTTAGGGAAATGTCGCAGAAGTTATGGAGTGGGAGCATGTGGACAAATGGCTTTGATTTCAGTACACAGTTGTTCACTTTGGTAAATCTACAGAAAGCGGGAGCTGGGCATTGATTTTTCTAGCATTGATGGGGATTTAGCTGAAAAACCCAGTTACTGGGCAACTCTGGTTTATTCATAGCTGCCGCAGCAAAATAAAGGAGCCGCTTCTTATTTCATTTAAACAACAGTGACCAAGTATGTCTCTCGCTTACCCTGCTCATCAATCCATTCTTGGAGACTTGCATCTTATGCTCTTCTTTTTATCCTTGCGTGTGAACATCATGGGGGTGTGGGAGGATAACATAAAAGCAAAGACACTGGCAGTGATCTGGGTGTTTGGGTGATGCGGGTGTCCAGCTGACTTCAAGCAAAAGTCGCTCCATTTACAATGATGTTCCAAGGCACCGTTAATGCTTTGATGGATCACACCAAAGAGAACTAAAATAATTCCTAGGCATCGGACAGAGATGCAGGAGGGCAAGCGCTAGAAAGCTCAGGAAAGAGGACGAGGCAGGCAATGGAGACATACAGCTTTAAAGAAACAAAAATTAAGATTTCTTTTTCAGCCTTGCCGGTGGGGAGATGTGGTGCAGGCTGTGCTCTGTTCTACGGGCCACGATTCAAATGCCTCCAAAGAGCTCCCTCGGAAATTTTCTCCACATGTGGTGGTTGTGTGACAAGGTGAAGACTTTTGGGGATAGTGTGTATAATGAGTTTTAAAAGATATTTAGGTACACCTTTTATAAAAAAGACCGGAGGCATTTTTGCTAGGAATGGTTGGAGAGGACATTAAAAAGGAAGATCAGAGATTCTTCCTGTATGCCACAACAGCAGGAAGACTACTCCTCGCACAGAGATGGAAACAACAGGATATTCCAACAATTGAAGAATGGCAACAGAAAGTACTGGAGTATGCGGAAATAGCAATGCTAACTGGAAGAATACGACAGCAGGACCACGAGAAATTCCAAAAAGAATGGTCCAAATTTATGGTATACTTAGAGAAAACTGTACACAAAGAAAGACACTCACAGGACTGAAATAAAACTCAAAAAGTTTCTTGTTAATTCGGATAAGATATAGATTTAAAGGAGAATAATATTGTTAAGCTGTCTTGTGTTTAAGATATTTGGAAAAAAATAATAAAAATTATTGGGAAAAACAAAAATAAAGAGCTCCCTCGATCTGCCAGTGTTGGATGTGATTCTTCTCTTTCCATTGCCAAGAACACGGTTGGTCCTTGAAGCTCTGGGATTCCTTGAGCAACAAGGCCACGTCAGTAATGAGCAGAGAGCCTGTGGTTCGCGTTACGCTTGCACGTTGCAAATGAGAAGTTTTACGAGAGGTTAAGGCACATCTCGCGGCGGCCATTCATGGTCAACCTTCTCACCGCCTTCCCATCATTTCATGGGGGGCAGCTAGCTACCAAACACATCATCCGATTTGCCAGCACAAACTGTGCCAAAAACACTCTCCCCTCACGTCGTGTGGTGGCATTCAGAAAGGCTGGTTCTGCTCCTGGCAAGCAAGCAAGATGCCCCCATTTAACCAACAGCTGGAAGAAGCCATGAGCTTTTGGTGGGGCGGGGAGAAGCAGGTTTTGTTTAGTCGTTTAGTCATGTCCGACTCTTCATGACTCCATGGACCAGAGCACGCCAGGCACTCCTGTCTTCCACTGCCTCCCGCAGTTTGGTCAAACTCATGCTGGTAGCTTCAAGAACACTGTCCAACCATCTCATTCCCTGTCGTCCCCTTCTCCTTGCGCCCTCCATCTTTCCCAGCATCAGGGTCTTTTCCAGGGAGTCTTCTCTTCTCATGAGGTGGCCAAAGTCTTGGAGCCTCAGCTTCAGGATCTGTCCTTCCAGTGAGCACTCAGAGCTGATTTCCTTCAGAATGGAGAGGTTTGATCTTCTTGCAGTCCATGGGACTCTCAAGAGTCTCCTCCAGCACCACAATTCAAAAGCATCAATTCTTCGGCGATCAGCCTTCTTTATGGTCCATCTCTCGCTTCCATACATCTGAGAAGCAGGTACCGTGATCAAAGTAAGGCCCCGTCCACGTACAGAGGTCCTCTAAGGTAATTATGCTACAGCTGGGGCTCCGTTTCCCTGGTGCACCTAGTCTGCAGCATACTTAGACTAATGCTTAATGCAGCTCTTATCATTTGTTGTGTGCTCAAGGGAAATGGGAGCTGAACTCCCAATCATTCATCATTCTAGAGAGTGCCTCATTAAACTAAACAATCCAATAAAAAACAAAGTCAGATAAGATATAGCTGAAGTTCTTCAAAATCAGTTTATCTCTTAGTAGATTTTATTGTGGAGAGGAGGATTGAGGACGGATTTGCTTGTCTCCCGGGGCCTGAATTTGGAAGGTGAGGAAAAATACACTGCAGAGAGAATCAAATGTATTATTTCAAGCTAGAAAAGTTGGATTTTTTGAGGGCTGTTTAAGATTGGCCTGGATATCATGGACCCAGGATTCTTCCAACTGACTTGATCATAAGTAACTATGCGCATCTGCAGTGACAGGGAAGGGGTGCAGAATCTGACCCCTGAGCAAGGCACGCCGGTGACTAAAATGCCTAAGGTCCGATGCTTCCAAAAATGGCCTTTCCCCAGAAATTTTGGAAATACTTAACCAATTTAAAATGGCATTGACTTCTGATGAAGAAAGGGTTTCTGCTTGAGAGTGATCCCTGCTTGCACTCTCAGAAGAGGCCTTTTAAAAAAAATATCCATCTAGAGATTTGATATGGGGAGAGGTGGGGATGAACACATAGATGGGACAATGGTTCAGGAAGGAAGGAAGGAAGGAAGGAAGGAAGGAAGGAAGGAAGGAAGGAAGGAATCTTTGTAATGAGGTAATGTTTTTCAAAATTACAGGATATTTGCTTTCCTGGGGTCCTTGGTATGGAAAGATCTGTACATACCCACACAAAATCCTAAATCATTGTTGTTGTTGTTGTTGTTTAATCGTTTAGTCGTGTCCGACTCTTCGTGACCCCCTGGACCAGAGCACGCCAGGCCCTCCTGTCTTCCACTGCTTCACATTTGCGCCTTCCTATATTGGCTGAAGTTGCCTTTTTCTCAGTAGCCACATCAGTATGTGCCCCCTTCCCCTACATAGGCTATTGTGTATTGTTGTTTAGTCGTTTAGTCGTGTCTGACTCTTCGTGACCCCATGGACCCGAGCACGCCAGGCACTCCTGTCTTCCACTGCCTCCCCCAGTTTGGTCAAACTCATGCTGGTAGCTTTGAGAACACTGTCCAACCATCTCGTTCTCTGTTGTCCCCTTCTCCTTGTGCCCTCCATCTTTCCCAACATCAGGGTCTTTTCTAGGGAGTCTTCTCTTCTCATGAGGTGGCCAAAGTCTTGGAGCCTCAGCTTCAGGGTCTGTCCTTCCCGTGAGCACTCAGGGCTGATTTCCTTAAGAATGGATGCGTCTGATCTTCTTGCAGTCCATGGGACTCTCAAGAGTCTCCTCCAGCACCATAATTCAAAAGCATGTGATAATGTTCCTACTGCAGCAAAGCTCTTTGCAGTGCTTCATATTAAGATCATAAGACGAGCCCTGCTGGATCAGAATAAAAGGGCCAAACAGATCCCTATATTGAGATGTGTGTCTGCTCACAACTGCAGCAATTGGTGTTGTGGTCGTGGGACCAGGGGCTGAGCTGGAGAGAAATAAGCCTCAGGTTTTCATAACGCTATTGCAAACATTAGCGTTGTCACAGGCATATGCACTGTGGCTTGACCAGAGCAGTTCCAAACTCACAGGCTGAATAAGTCGACTGTCCTGAAACAAATCATCGAATTAAAAAAAAAGTCACATTAGCCAGGTGCTATATTTCTTGGCATTGCTAATACAGCTCTGAATTTATAATGTGACTCAGGGCATGTACAAAGTGCTTTCTCCCTCTCTGCTTAGCAGAGCTGGAAAAAGCTGAAGCAGTTGCGTGCCTGCATGGTGGAAAACCAAGGCTGGTGCTTAGGAGTTTGAAACATTTATTTTTAAACAGAATGTGAGAGATGGAGGGAGGCAGAGAGAGAGGGCACGGATCAAAGGAGAACCGAGTTTAAAATTAAATCTGGTCCAGGTGCAGAATGGCCCTCTCGGTCCCTCAATTGTCATAGCAATTCTGATGACAGCTGTGCTGTAAATGGAAGTTAATTATAATATCTGAGGCCTGTCATCTGCATTTCCGCCGTTTGAACTGGCAGGAGGAAAGGCCCCCACGTGCAACTGCATCTGAATCCGAAGCAGTTCAAAAGGAAACGCAGCGAGATGTTAAACAAAAGGAGCCCACCGCTCTCCCACTTCCCAGCTTGACGACTGTCCTTTGGAGACACCCGCACTCGAGGGTCAAGATAATGGCCTTGACCGGCAGGGGACCAGGGCGGGTAGGGAGGGGAGGGGGCTCTCAACAGCACGAGCCGGGCAGGGTGCGCAGCTGGCCGTTCAAGTGACCTCTCGGGTGATGCCCTTCTTTGACATTGCCTGTTAATGCGTCCCGGGCGAAGGGTTGGTGGGAAACAATGGCAGGCAGGCACCCTGCGCAGGCAACCCTTGACACGGCGGGCCTTTTCTTCCTCCTTTGGAGGATGCAGCCAATGGGCACGCTCCCCAGGCTGGCTGCCATGGCAACCACACTGCAGCTCGGTAGCACATTCGAGGCCTCACGTGAAAGAAGATGAATGTGCTGCACGGGAAGGGGGGGCAGCATGGAGGCGAGGAAGGAGGCCGAGAGGCAGGTGATCGCGCTCTGAATTATACATTCCCACCAGGGGGAGCGAGTCCTTTTTAAAGTGCAAAGATGGACCATTTCCATTTTTTAAAGGGTCCCAGGCCATCACCATTGTACACAAACACACCACATATGTAACACACCATATATATATATATATATATATATCTACGAAAGCATATATATATATATATATATAATCTACGAAAGCATATATATATATATATATATATACACACACACACACACACACACACAACATATATATACAGTGGTACCTCGGGTTACAGACGCTTCAGGCTACAGACTCCGCTAACCCAGAAATATTACCTCGGGTTAAGAACTTTGCTTCAGGATGAGAACAGAAATCGTGCAGCGGCAGCAGGAGGCCCCATTAGCTAAAGTGGTGCTTCAGGTTAAGAACGGTTTCAGGTTAAGAATGGACCTCCAGAACGAATTAAGTACGTAACCAGAGGTTACACACACACACACACACACTGCATGTTATATTTTATATATATGTTAGGGTTGCCATATTTCAAAAAGGGGAAATCGGGACACAAAAGTTCAGGTTTTGGCCAACGTTGTTGATCCCAGACGCTGTATATGTGTGTACACATGTACACACACACACACACACACACACACACACACACTGCATTCTTCTCCATTACAGACCTGAAGCAATGATTGTTGTTTTAAAACCAAATGCAACTCTGACCCAATGTTTTGGGAAGATGGGGGAGAATGCTCTCCTGCACAGAGAATCTCTTTTCTCTCTCTAGCGATTTGCACAGGAAATTAATGATACATGAACCCCGAATTCATTGCACTGGAATCCCAAAGAAAAGACCCCCTGAAATGCCGGTACAATTGAAGAAATCTAGATTTAACTACCCATCCTACAAAGTTATCACTCAGACTTTTATCATTTATATAAGTGGTGATACTGGAGTTGCACCAGTCGTCGCTGCTCAAATAAGAACAGCTGCTGTCTGCACACCCCAAATGTTAATGTTAATCATTGCTGCCAGACCTCAGGCACAGCGTCTACGAAGTTTCATTTGCACCAGGTCTGACCAGTGCTTAGTTCTGGGACCTGCAGTCTGGACAGGGCTCACACCTGGAACATGTAATATACTAATGAAGAAACAGGTCCCTTGACCATGTGTGTAGTCAGCCCAGTGGGCAAGGAGATGGGCCTTTCAGGATGGAGTGTGTGGGTTTCAGGTAAGCAACAGGGATTTACTTATATTCCATTCTTCAACTAAACCTATCTAGAGAAATGAGTAATCAGCTCATCACAGTTAAAACACTCTACCTGTCTTGAACAAACCAATAAATTGAAACGAAGAAACAAAGCTATATTTGCAAACCAGGTGTTAGATCCCACTAACACCGCAGAACACATTCCACATTTTTACATGCAGTACCATGAACATTTATATTCTGCTTTCTCCTCTACACTACAAGCTTTGTATAAGGCCAGTAATCCTTTCAACTCTGTAAGGGAAGTCAATATTATTGTGTCAGAACTCGGGTGGATAAAGGCTGAGCGCGAGCATTAATGGCTGGGTTCCAGCTGCCCAGGTGTGCTATGCTATCTGACATCTTTCGCTGTATCCTTAGCTGCCGGCCCAACAATCACCATTCAAGAAAGGCTGGTTCATTTGAGTTTCGAGGGAAATCCCTGAAGCTGAAGATCTGAGAGATTTTTGAAAAGCCTGTAAGTATTTTCCCAGTAGCCGTCTACAGAATATACTTATTTTTCATTACCAATCAATCCCCAAGGTTTTAGTCAACTAAGTCAGTGGTTCCCAATCAGGGGTCCGTGGACCCCTGGAGGTCCGTGGAATGCACCTAGAGGGTCCATGGCCCCTTGCCTTGACTCCCCTGCAAATATACTTTTGTCATTTTCACATTGTAATACAGTGGTACCTCGGGTTAAGCACTTAATTCGTTTCGGAGGTCTGTTCTTAACCTGAAGCACCACTTTAGCTAATGGGGCCTTCCACTGTTGCCACGCCACCGGAGCACAATTTCTGTTCTCATTCTGAAGCACTATCTCTGGGCTAGCAGAGTCTGTAACCTGAAGCGTATGTAACCTGAGGAACCACTGTATCACAAATGTTATGGTCTGTTTTAGTACTGTGCGATTTTTCAATATACAGTCATACCTTGGTTCTCAAATGGAATCTGTTCCGGAAGTCCATTCGACTTCCAAAAACGTTCAAAAACCAAGGTGCGGCTTCTGATTGGCTGCAGGGGCTTCCTGCACTCAATTGGAAGCCGCAGAAACCACGTCGGATGTTCGGCTTCTAAAAAAAACTTCGCAAACTGGAAAACTTACTTCCAGGTTTGCGGCGTTCGGGAGCCAAAACGTTCGCGTCGCAAGGCGTTCTAGAACCAAGGTACGGCTGTAGTGGTGATAACACTGCGAGAACTGTATGCAGTTACATATGCAGCAATGTATCGCTCCCCGTGCGAGGGAAAACAGGGCAGACGATTTCCAGGCACTGCCGATATTGCACAATGATCTCGGCCGATAACACTGTTTATCTGAGACCAGGGCAGCTGATCGCTCTGACTTCAAGGCATCGTGGCACTACTCTCCCCTGGCACCGAGGCAGAGCAGGAAAGAAGAAGCCACAGTGGACATGTATTTTCGCTGGCTGCCACCGCTGGCTGTCCCGCTGACAGCAGCTGATGCGTCCCCCCCATCCCCTCCCACTCAAGCCATGCGGCGGGGGTGACTCCACTTCCTCTCCTCCCCCCACCCATCCAATCTCTGTGACTGCTCCTTCCCTCACCCCCACTCCTGATCTCCAATTTCAGACATCGTGATATATCAGAATATCGCAGTGTTTAGCTGCTGATATATCACGATGTTGAAAACCAGACTATCACTCAGTCCTAGTCTGTTTTTTAGTACAACGGTACATCGGGTTACATATGCTTCAGGTTACATATGCTTCAGGTTACATACTCAGCTAACCCAGAAATAGTGCTCCAGGTTAAGAACTTTGCTTCAGGATGAGAACAGAAATCGTGCTCTGGCGGCGCAGCAGCAGCAGGAGGCCCCATTAGCTAAAGTGGTGCTTCAGGTTAAGAACAGTTTCAAAGTTAAGTACGGACCTCTGGAACAAATTAAGTACTTAACCTGAGGTACCACTGTATACCTAAAATCCTTTGCTTATTAGGGGCTACACCACATTTTGTTCAAGAATTTGCTTTGCAGAGATAACTACCATAGAGCTATCAAAATTTTCAGAAGACAAAAAACTATCTCCGTATGCGACAACGGTGGCCAGAGCTTTGATAGCTCAAGGATGGAAACATCAAGATCTGCTGACTATCGAGGAATGGCAGACAAAGATGGTAGAGTACGCAGAATTAGCCAGGCTGACGGGACGAAATCATGAGCAGGACGACCAGACGTTCCAAAAAGACTGGAAGAAATTTATAACTTACCTTCAGAAACACTGTTTACGTATAAGAACACCGGCAGGTCTGAGATAAACCTTACAATGTATAATTGATGGAGCATTCTATATGGCATTATAGAAAGAACCATGTATAGATATGAACAGTATTGCTGATATAAATCAATGTGTACATATTTTAGTGTGGAAACAAGAAAACCAGAAGAGGGGTAGAGGGAAGCGGTAATCCTGAGAGTTTTAGGTTACTAATATTGTAAGAATCTCCTGGTATGCCCCACAGAGAAACCTACGGTCTGCAAATAATAACATCCTGAAGGTCCCAGGCCTCAGAGAGGTTAGGCTGGCCTCAACTAGAGCCAGGGCCTTCTCGGCTGTGGCTCCAATCTGGTGGAACGCTCTGTCACAAGAGACTAGGGCCCTGCGGGACCTGACATCTTTCCGCAGGGCCTGCAAGACGGAGTTGTTCCACCAGGCCTTTGGTCAGGGCACAGCCTGACTCCCTCTGGCAACCTGCACAGAATTTTGCTTAATCGGTTGCCATCAACTTGATTTTAATTAATTTTTATAATGAAATATTTTTAGAATGTTTGATTATTTGACTGTTTGATTATTTGATTGTTGTTAGCCGCCCTGAGCCCGGCTTCGGCTGGGGGGGGCGGGATATAAATAAAATTTTTTATTATTATTATTGTAAGAATGAATAAATATATAATATGAAAATCAATTTAAAAATTGCAAAAAAATTCACAAGTAAAGGGGTCCATGGCTTGGCTATTGATAAGTACGGGGTCCTGGGTAATTAGCTAATTGGGAACCACTGAACTAACTGATTGATGGAAATAAATTCACAAAAACCTCCAGGCAACTGCTTTCTCCCCTTGAAGATAGAGAAGGAAGAGTGACTTTGACTCAATAGCCAAATAGATATCACTACTCACTGTTCAATTTATGCTTCTGCATTATACTTAATACACCATGGCCAAAATGTTTTCAAACATTTATAGATATGCCCTTCAGTCTCAGCCACTATTAATGTGATAAACGTAGTGTACAGGTCTCATTACCAACCCCTCTACAAGTTTAGTTCCCTGTGCTGAATTTGTGAGTAAAACTAATGAGCAGCTGAGCTTTTGTAAAAAGCATACAGGTGTTTTCTCCTTGGTTCCTGCTTTCCAATAGACAACAAATGGGGATACATTATAGGCCGTAAAATGGGAGCTGGGAGCATCAGACATGTGCATCATATGGCAAGAGGGGTATGTGCCAGCCTGCAAAAATTGTGATAAAAGGGTTGGGAGGAGGCGTTGAAACATATCAAAGATTCCCACAGAAACTCAGGTACAGCAGTGGATCCATTTGGGCAACAGACAGAAACTCCCCAAGTTTGAGCACCCTAGACCCAAGCACACATCCCGTTTTTAACTAGGCTCCTTTTGGGGTAATTCCCAGTGCTGAGCTGCTTTTTGCAGAGCAAGGTTTAAAAAGCAATTTGTTGTTTTCTGCTGGGAAAGGCCCTTGAAAAAGGATGGCGTTCCTGTGCCCTTCCTCTGCTGGTTCCTGTGGATTCATTCTTGATCTTGCTTGAGTGCCAGTTTCGGTAGTATTTGACTTTGGCACTCAGAACCAGGACTCACAACTTTCCAGCTGCCCTACATTTTTAAAGCACATCTGCTGACAAGTTGATCTCCAGCTGTAATAAGTAACTCTGTGTTCCTGCCTTCTCTTGCTCTGGACTGTTTCCCTGGATTTGAGACCTGGCTGGACTTTGGATTTCTACTGGGACCCACCAGCTCTGAACTGACTTCCTTTCTCAATTTTTGCTGCTTTGACCATGTTCTGCACTCTGTGGGGCCTTGATCCTGTAAGGGGCATTGGCTCTCACTAATACACAATAGCATGGATGTATGGAAGTGATAGCTGGACCATAAAGAAGGCTGATCGCTGAAGAATTGATGCTTTTGAATTCTGGTGCTGGAGGAAACTCTTGAGAGTCCCATGGACTGCAAGAAGATCAGACCTATTCATCCTTAAGGAAATCAGCCCTGAGTGCTCACTGGAAGGACAGATCCTGAAGCTGAGGCTCCAAGACTTTGGCCACCTCATGAGAAGAGAAGACTCCCTGGAAAAGACCCTGATGATGGGAATGATGGAGGGCACAAGGAGAAGGGGATGACAGAGGACGAGATGGTTGGACAGTGTTCTCAAAGCTACCAGCATGAGTTTGACCAACTATGGGAGGCAGTGGAAGACAGGAGTGCCTGGCGTGCTCTGGTCCAGGGGGTCACGAAGAGTCGGACACGACTAAATGACTCAACAACAACAACAATACACAATAGCCTATGTAGGGGAAGGGAGCACATACCGATGTGGCTACTGAGAAAAAGGCAACTTCAGCCAATATAGGAAGACGCAAATGTGAGCTGCTTCATTTGACTGCGCTGCAGTCATGTCTCAAGGCCACCAGAGGGCAATGAAATAAACCAGGTTCTCCCGTGGTCATAATTCTGAATTTCAACATCTTACAGCAGGCAAGTCAATTACAGCAGCTTTCCCCTTTGCTGCAATAAAATGCCATTGAATAATGTGGACGTTTATTTGCTGTGGCAGTTGATACTTAACACCAATTTGCACATTTGGAAGAGATAATGACAAGTTTGGAGGGGCGCGGGAGGGGGGAGGGGGGGAGAGATGATCACACAAGATATAATTAAACAATTGCAATAGTAAGAAATGATTACACCAACACAGAAACAGGGCAGGTGATGCCCGACAGTTGCACAGAGAGATAAATGGGCTATTTAGCATGAGCCACAACTGCAGAGTCAAATCTATTAATGCCATTAATGTGGATTCGAGGCAAATATGTTTTGGAGCACACGGTGCAAGTGTCCAGGGCCATGAAGTGCAACCCACAGATATTCCTGGCACACCAACACACATGCCAGAACCAGACCTAGCCTATCCGTGGCATCCCTTGAGAGCCAGTGTGGTGTAGTGGTTAAGAGCGGTAGACTCCTAATCTGGGGAACCGGGTTCGCGTCTCCGCTCCTCCACATGCAGCTGCTGGGTGACCTTGGGCCAGTCACACTTCTCTGAAGTCTCTCAGCCCCACTCACCTCACAGAGTGTTTGTTGTGGGGGAGGAAGGGAAAGGAGAATGTGAGCCGCTTTGAGACTCCTTAAAGGGAGTGAAAGGCGGGATATCAAATCCAAACTCTTCTTCTTCTTCTAAGAGACCGTAGGGCTCTGCACCCAATTGACATGTGCCTTCTGTGACTGGTCAGAGTAGAGGCAACAGCCTTGCTGAGAAACAGGTGACCCTGGACGGGGTCTGCTGCAATGGATCTTACAATTCTATTGGTGGATGGAGCAGATCAGAAGGCTTTCTAGGGGTCAGAGATTACTTGAACTACCCTGGCCTACCATAGGATCGGAGGGAATTTTTGTTCCATCTGAATATTCAAGCAAACTAACCTAATTCACACCTTCCAGACTAACACACAGACTGGAATACAATTGTCTTTAGATTTTACTCTTCTCCAAATGTTATGATACAGATTTTAGCTCTAAAATGTACCCAAATGCATTAAAAGAAATACACGCTTTATGATAAACTATGTTTAGAAATGAATGCATTGAACTAAAGTAGTCCTTAATCAAAATGTTGTGATAACATCTATATTCACGTAAAGTCTAAATACAAACTTGCGTACTTAAAAAGAAAAGAAAAAAGCGGAATGAAAAAGCATGCGGGAAATCAACCGAGACCAGAAACAGACTGGTCCTTTGCCTATTTAGGGATGCCTTTACTGCTTTCATTCTATTTTGCATGTCGTAAAGTTTATGATATACTTTATGGAAGTGTGGTTTATGTACAGTATATTTCAATAAATAACATCAAATAAGTTTCTTTAAAGGCTTCCTTGATGGTATGGCTCTGCAGTTCTCATCTTTAGCCAGAGCTGGACAGTGTCTCAAAGTCTGAATTGCTGCCCGACACCCTTTGTGCCCCATGTTCAGAACCAGCAATGGGCTTGAGTCCAGGCAATGACCTCTGCGGGAATATTTACAAGCTCCTCCAGCCCACCTTCCCAGCCAAAAACATCTAATACTGAGAAAAGCAGGTATAACATGCTGATTGGCAATTCACTGATCCCCACTGACTCAGTCCACAAGTCAGGTAAGGAACACACAAAAGCAACTGCCCCAGATTTTCCAGGTCGCGCTTGTTGCACCATAAAAGGGAAGTGAGAGAAATCCCCACCCCAGCACTCCTTATGACTTAAGCCCTAAGCAGCTGCTTAACACCCACATCTGCTAAAGCGGTCTCCAGTTCACAAAATCTTATGCTATAATAATACTGGTTATCCTTTAATGTGCTACAAGCCTCCTGGTTCTTTTTCTGCTGCAACTGACTCTCTTTGCCTGGAAGTTGCTCGCTGAAAATTACAGCTAAACGACACTAAATTGCACCCTTCATTCACTGAGATTGCAGAAAGATTATTTAACATACTGTATATTAAATATCAAGGGACGCGGGTGGCGCTGTGGGTAAAAGCCTCAGCGCCTAGGGCTTGCCGATCGAAAGGTCGGCGGCTTGAATCCCTGCGGCGGGGTGCACTCCCGTTGCTTGGTCCCAGCGCCTGCCAACCTAGCAGTTCAAAAGCACCCCCGGGTGCAAGTAGATAAATAGGGACCGCTTACTAGCTGGAAGGTAAACGGCGTTTCCGTGTGCGGCTCTGGCTCGCCAGAGCAGCGATGTCACGCTGGCCACGTGACCCGGAAGTGTCTCCGGACAGCGCTGGCCCCCGGCCTCTTGAGTGAGATGGGCGCACAACCCTAGAGCCTGTCAAGACTGGCCTGTACGGGCAGGGGTACCTTTACCTTTACCTTTACCTATATTAAATATCTAAGGCTGCAATTCCATATGTACTGAAGCCCCGATAGCGCTCATTTTTTCCAGAAGACACTGCACATTGCCTAAATTAAGGACAATATTGTCCCAAGAACAGATAAACATGTTTCATTTAAACTTCCTATGAATAATTCCACCGACTTGATCTTTCAAGAAACATCTGTGCTGATAAGCAGGAAAAATGGTAAAGAAAGGGGAACCGCCGAATTAAAATGCAAGAATATTAGCATGGGAGGAAGCGAGGGAACAGCCTGGAGTCAGGCGAAAAAGAGAACAATGAGGTATACATGGAATAAGTAGTAAAATGAACCACTCCAGAGATAAAGAGACACTGAGAAAGAGTATGGTGAGTATGTTTGGAACAGCATCACCTCTTTCAATTCATTGAAAGCCTCTTCAGTCTCCTCCTTTAAGGAAGTCAAATATGCATGGGGTACAGTCTCTCTTGAGACTGTATCATCTTGGGCTGCAAGTAGGGTCCGACTGTGTTGAATGTATGCGCAACCCCCCACCGCACCCAAAACCTTTGCCTGTGGAAAGGTATCCTATCAGTAAGGAAGAAAGGGAAGCAAAGGACTGGCTAGAGGCACAGAGACCCTCACAAATCGGGCTGCCATCCCTGATTAGAGGGCCAACGCTTGCGTGGTCGCGCGGTCACGTCCGACCTCCTATCAGTCAGACACAGGCCAGTACTTATCCATCCAAGTTGGCAGCCCAAAACAGACAGACAATGACAGGACTGCCAGCTCCAGGCTGAGCACACCAGGAGGGGAGCTGCGGACACTGAACCTCAGCTTGTGGGAGCAATGAAGAGAGTCAAACCTGCCAGCTAAAAATCTGCTTAACCCTTCACAGGACACAGCTGACAATCTGTGCCATGCAATCCTAAATCTATAGGTCTGGTACTGCACTGTCCTGTCCCCCTCGACCCATCCTCACCCTCTCCGTTTGGCAAATTTCTGGAGGTGAGGAAGGAAGGAGTTGTTCTTTCAACTTTAAGGATTGAAATCAAATAACAGCACTTAGAGCAAGAATGCCAACAACATAACTGAACTATCCACAGCCCTCTGGGGAGGAAAACTACACGGTAAACCCAAGTTTCAAAGGTTGCCAGCTGACAAAGAAAGCAAATCCAATATGTTTGGGGGTGAGAAGTCAGAGGTAGAGATTATGCTTTGCAGTAGAAGGTCTCAGGTGTGCAAGGGTGATGCTATTGAGTGCTTTAGTATGTAAGGAAGTGGCCAACTTACCAATTGCCAGTCACTCTTGAGGGCTTTACACCTTAAGAAGAGCCTGCAGGATCAGGCCAATGGCCCATCTGGTTCAGCATCCTATTCTCGCAACAGCCAACCAGATGCCTATGGGACTTTGGAAAGCTGGATCTGAGCACAACAGCACTCTCCCCACCTGCGATTCCCAACAACCTTCCAATATAAAGGTAAAGGGACCCCTGACCATTAGGTCCAGTCGTGACCGACTCTGGGGTTGCTGCGCTCATCTTGCTTTATTGGCTGAGGGAGCCGGCGTACAGCTTCCGGGTCATGTGGCCAGCATGACTAAAACGCTTCTGGCGAACCAGCGCAGCGCACGGAAACGCTGTTTACCTTCCCGCCAGAGCAGTACCTATTGATCTACTTGCACTTTGACGTGCTTTCGAACTGCTAGGTTGGCAGGAGCAGGGACCGAGCAACGGGAGCTCACTCCGTCGTGCGGATTCGAACCGCCGACCTTCTGATCGGCAAGTCCTAGGCTCTGTGGTCTAGCCCACAGCGCCACCCGCATCCCAAACCTTCCAAGATACCCCCAGACAAAAACTATGGAGACAACCTCCTGGTAATCAAGAGCTCCTTGATGTAAGCCCATGTCTGACTACAGAGCTGGGAACGGACATACTGTTGAAGTATCTCTCTCTAGTGCATTCTTCAAACTCTTTCTAGGCTTCCTTAGAAGCTTATCAGGGGTTCCTCTGGGAAAAGATCATTAATGAAGGCTTGGGTTGACATGGACCAATGGTAAAGCCCAAGAGGTTTGGCCAGTGCCCTGGGTAAACAGCAAGGGCACTGCTGAATGGGACTCTGAATCTGACATAGGTTCCTTGAGAAATGCATAGACTCAGTGGCAAGCAAACAGATAAGGAAAGGGCTCCCTCGGGGGAGGAATATGAAAAGCATTGCTCTGGTGCTGAGTTCTTTTTGACTATGACTGCCAAAAGCGTTAAGAAAAAAAGGATAATGCCGGCAGATTTAAATGCAGAAGAAGAAGAAGCTGCAACAGTATAAACCAATGTCATGCAAACCCCAGATGTTCCAACAGGGAGAGATGGCAACATCAGCATGGAGTTCACGGTTCGGAGTGATGAATTCTCTCTTCTGCTAGGTGCGACACCATGAAATAAGTATAGCGAGGCCAGAATGATCTCTCATGTGAGTGCACTAATAGCCAGGCACGAAACCCAACAGGGAGCTAGTCTCCAGGAAGGCTGGAAAACTCACGCTGGTACTTAGAACTCTGCGAAACTTTGCAGCAAAGCACAGCCTGATGGCTAAAAAGTTGATGATGGATTATTTCCCCCCCCCCCAAAGGCCGGGTGCTTGTGGGGGACCTGAAAGTCCCCCTCACTGTTAAGTTCTACTCAGCCTTACCTTTTGGTAATCTTCTTTGGATCTCAAAGCAGCCTCCATCTGTTCTGGGGAAAACGTGTAGATGGCAGACCGATACTGTGTGCCGAAATCATTCCCCTGCCTCATCCCTAAGATTAAAGAAGAAAAAGAAGACGAAGGTGTGGGTGGTTCAGTTCTACACCCCAGAGGGTGGAAATATAACCAATCAATCTAATGTTAACGTTGTCCTGCCATAGGTTTAGAAAAACAAGCCCTTCGCGTGTTGTACGCCCACAGTTGACATTTTTATCAAGTATTTCCCTCTTGCTTAACCAGAAGCGAATGCATATTATGGCTTGGTGACATCACTGGCAGCCAAGTACAGCTGTAAGGCATTAAGAGAAATCAGGAGAGTGATTGCAATATGTGCTGTCATTTAATTCACTGAAATCAAGAGGCTGCTTTTAAAAAAAAACAACGAGAAGGGGGTATCATAAAATCACTCAAAGAATCCAACTGTAAAGAGGCCTTTAGAAACTCTCTAATGAGTGGGGAGTGCTTATCGGAGGAGGCGGTTCTGCACCCTTAGAGGCTCTGCAAAGTTTCCCCTATAATCCTGCTCTGCTTTAAACAGAAGGAGGTCCCTGTGCTGGCTCTACGGCAACAGAAGCCTAAGGCTCATTTGTTACTTCGTCACTGGAGGGAAATGGGCTGAAGATTAAGAGAGGGCTGCATGCCACTGTGAGAAGCTTGAGTGAAAGTATGGATGCACACACCAAATTGATGGCATTATGCTGTGAGTTGGCGCACAGACAAGGTGGAGTGGCCACCGATAAAGGCAGTTCAGGGGTGGCAAGAGCCAAGCCAAAGTTGGCCCCGACCAACTTTCTGGCACTTCTGAAGCAGCCAGGTAGAATGGCGGTTGGTGGAAACAGTTCAGGTAAGGGAGGAGCCAAATGGCAAGGGATAATGGCAGAAGCAGTCAGCATGAGACCATGCCTTAAGGTGGCATAACAGGACAGACCGTCTTTGCCTCTCGTACACAAGTCACCCCATGCGTGTTGCACCCATGGTTATCTAAACGACTCTGGGACTACGCCACTGCTGTGCTGCGTTGTCAAACAGTTTGGACTTGCTTGTGAAATGGGATAGTTTGCCTGCTGGACTGCAAAAAAGGCAGGCCAGGGGGAAAGGGAGATTTTGCCACCCTTTATTGCTGCTGTTTCATATAAGTGCACCATTTATTTTCAAGAGAACGTCATCATCATCATACCTTTATTGTCATTGTACAACCTGTGTACAATGAAATTAAACAAGCCTCCCTCCCCCTGCCCCAACACTCAATCTCTTATCAAACAACGCACCACCTTGCAAGTCAATTTCACTTGTTGTTTTTCGTTCAACAGCCTAACAGCCCACGGACAGAAGCTATTTTTTAGCCTGTTGGTACGGCTGATTTTACTTCTATATCTCCTGCCCGAGGGTAGAAGATTAAAGAGGTGCTGGCCGGGGTGTGAGTCATCCCTGAGAATTTTTCTCGCTCTCCTAAGGCAATGATCCCTTTCGATGTCATCTAGGGACAGACCATGATATCATGTGCTGTATCCACCACCATTCGTAGAGACTTTCTGCCCGTGGCTGTCAGGCCAGCATACCACACTGTGATACAATATGAAAGGACACTTTCTATTGTGGACCGGTAAATGGAGTTCATCAGTTGTTGTTTAACATTATTGTTTCGCAAAACCCTGAGGAAATGGAGTCTCTGTTGGGCCTTTCTGACCACCTGAGTTATGTTGATTTTCCAAGTGAGGTCTTCACTAAGGTAAACTCCCAGGAGTTTAAAGGAGGGGACTTTCTCCACACAGCCCCCCGAAATACAACAGGAAGGTTCCCCTCTCTTCCTCCGGAAGTCCAACACCATCTCCTTTGTCTTACTAATATTTAGGTGCAAGTTATTCTCTAAGCACCATGTAGATACTTTTTGAACCTCCCCCCTATACGCTGTTTCATCTCCGCCTGTAATCAATGTGGCCTTTTAAAAAAAACTTTTCTTCTTCTTCAAAGCAGCACTGGTGCTTACTATCAACTCCCCCTGGCAACTATTGCCTGTGGAAATCTCAATAAGCAACAAATGAGGCAAGAAATTCAATTTAGGAAACAATAGTGTAGAATGACCGGTCCTGATAATCCTTTCTTTGTCGAGAAGAAAGTCTACCCAGGCAAGCACTACGCTGCCTGTGTGAGATGTGTCACCTTAAAATTCCACCTGGAAGCCTTAACTCCCCCCAGTGATGCCTTAATCAGCAAATCCAGAGCAAGCCTAGATTTGTATCACAGTCGCCAAAATGGAAGGTCTATTTACCATTTTTGGCCAGGCGGTTTGGCCAAGTCACATTTTTCAATACAACTTTTGGGTTCCTGAAATTTGTTCCGATTGTGCAGATAAAATATCACAGGTAGAATTCTGCAGGATGTGTTGCTGGTGTGTGAAAACAGTCCAGATCCAAGGATCCCCAGGCAGGCACCTCCAGGTGGTGGAGATGTCAGGCACCATCTTGGCGCCTGGGCATCTTCACTTGGTCGCAAGTGACTGATAGCCCGTTGCAAAATGCACCAGGAGCATTTCAAACGCTGCATATCACTACTGAAACTTCAGAACCAAATTCCCACCTACATAGAAAAGTCATATCTGATTCTAATATAAATCAAAACTCAGGTGTCATTTAACCATCCCCACATCCCGTATTTTTCGCCCCATAAGACGCACCTTTTTCTTCCTAAAAAGTAAGGGGAAATGTCTGTGCATCTTATGGAGCGAATGCGTGGTCCCTGGAGCTGAATTGTCCAGGGGCAAAAAGCAGACCATGCTTTTTTTTTTTTTTTGAAAGAGGGAAGTGGGTGTTAAAACAAAGCCACTGATCAGCAAGCGATCGGGAGCAAGATAAGGGACGCTAGAGATAAAGGAGGCTGCCTGGGAGGGGGGAGGTAAAGAACGAACTTGGAAGGAGAGGAAACAGGAAGACTAAAGCAATAAGGAGAGAAATTAGAAGAAAAGGAGGAGCAAAAAACTGCTCCAGCTAAGGAAAAGACACTAAGGCAAACGAGGGAAGGGACTGTTGAAAGGAAAAAGCTGATCGGTAAGCAATCGGGGAGGGAGATAAGGGACACTAGTAATAAAGGAGGCTGCCTGGGAGGAGGGAAGTAAAAGCCCATGGATCCTCAGGATTTTTACACTGGGTCACCCCAAATTCACCATCAGATCACATAGCATGTCCATGGCTATAGCCTGCACCAAAAACATCACGCACCCACTGTTTCGTGGGGCCGCAATGGTGCAAAAACGTGGTTACAAAGCACGGATCCACATGGATTCTCAGGATTTTTGCATTGGGCTACCCCAAACTCACCATCAAATCACATGTCTATGGCCACAGCATGAACCACAAAAATCATACATCCACTGTTTCGTTCAGAATATTTTTTTTCTTGTTTTCCTCCTCTAAAAACTAGGTGCGTCTTATGGTCAGGTGCGTCTTATGGAGCGAAAAATACAGTATATCTGAGCCCAGAGGAGTGGTGCATCTGATGGAAAAGCCCTGCTCCACTTCCCCACTGACCTCATTACACATATGAAAGGAATTACAAGCTGGACCCACTCTGTTGATCTTGAGGGGCGGCTGGGTCTGTAAAGACTTGCTCCCGAAACTGCATGCAGAAACCTGGCCATTTAAAGCTTTTCTATTAAGTACTAGCACAGGCATAGGCAAACCTGTCCCTTCAGATGTTTTGGGACTACAACTCCCATCATCCCTAGCTAACAGGACCAGTGGTCGGGGATGATGGGAGTTGTAGTCCCAAAACATCTGGAGGGCCAAGTTTGCCTATGCCTGTACTAGCACTTTAGAATTGCGGACAGTCTATGAGAAGCCACCATGCAGCTGCCCTACAATTGGCTGAATATGAATTAATGTATATATACTAAAGGAGCCGTCTGCTGTGGAAACTTGTTGCCATGCTGACCCTCAAGAACAAGAAATGCAAAATAGTTTCAACCATGGGCATCTCTGAAACAAGGACCACCTCACCCAGCCAACACTAAGGATTTACTTGTTCTACCGATTTTAAGCATGGGTTTAATTCTCTCACCAGAACCAACAGAATTTAGAACTGATTGACTTAGACCCGGGTCATGCCAGTTACACAGAGAAAGGCCACTGCTCAGGGCTGGTGCATTTGCTTCACCTGCAGAATATCTCAGGTTCAGTCCTCATCATCTCCAGGTAGGACTAAGAAGGTCCCTTCTGAAACCTTGGAGAGCCACTGCCATCGATACTCCAGAAAAGACAAAGAGTTAGATGGATTAAATGGTCCGACTCAGTATGCATTCCTGTATTCCCGAGTTTCTGTGAGTTCTCCGTTAGGTAAGTTCTAAAGATTTTTTAAAGAGCAACCATACCTTGAGCCAGAGGTAACAAAGGTGATGAGAAAAAGGGTGTCTGTCAGCTTTTCCACCAGAAGGCTGGGCAGGGTGGCAGGGAAAGGCACACACAGACACAACCGCACTTGCCTCTGTGCAAGAGTTAGGATGGGAGAGCCACAGAGCAAAGCAAGGTTTTTGCTTACATACGTTTTGCTCTGGTGAAGATTACAGTGGTCTTCAATGTGCATATGCGTGTTAGTTGCTAAACCTGATGCACTAATTCTCAGCTGTGCATCATGCAGGTGAAATTAGCTGAAAGTGAAAGAAAAACTGTTCAGCTAAAACTGTCGGAAGTTGTGATTAGCTGAAAGAGAAGCTATGATGTGGAAAAGGTATCCAACAGGAAAGGTGAGCAGTATGTTATAGAAACGCTCCACAGTAGCTGAAATATGGCACTGGAATTGAGATTATGCCGTGCTTCAAACTGGATCAGGAGCACACCAGAATGCAGACCATAATATGTTGCACAGCTGCCTAAGCCTCCTGTTCCAATGTAATGCAACAGTGTCATTGGGCCAGGAAGCAAAGGCGGCCTTGGATGCATCCAACAAAGCCTACCATATCTAAGAAGCATTTTGTAGTCACAAAAAACTCACCGGGTGTTGATAAACTACAAGCAGAAGCCAAAATTAATCCTTGCAGCGGGATTAGCAACTAGATGAATAATCCAGGCCTTTGACCACGCTACTTTTCAAAGTGGAATCACCAGGTTTAATTCAGTTCTAGTGTAAACGGTGTTCCGTGTGCTGCGCTGGCTCGCCAGATGCAGCTTGTCACGCTGGCCACGTGACCCAGAAGTGTCTGCGGAAAGCGCTGGCTCCCAGCCTATAGAGTGAGATGAGCGCACAACCCTAGAGTCTGGCAAGACTGGCCCAAACGGGCAGGGGTACCTTTACCTTTACCTAGTGTAAACTTGGATTGCAATGGCATTTTGAGAGTCACACACATGGCACTACTAATCCCCCCCTCTCATGAAAGGCAAGAACCTAATGGAACCATTTTCCTTTCCCCTCCATTCTCAAAGGATCCAAGTGGTAATGGAGACAAATTGCTACGCTCTGAAACGCTCTCTGGCGTGGTGCAGTGAAACTGTAAAGGGCAGCTCATAGCTCTTACTTTGGTTGTAAAAATGTATCTTTGATTTACAGAGTTTTCTGCAGCTGTCACTTGTCTTCTGATATATCGATCTGCGATTTTCCTCTCCCCACAATCAATACCTGCTTAGTTAAGACTAATAAAACTCCCTTCCTGCAGCTCATCATATGATTATTTAGCAGAAGTCATTTGTACCGTGTCGCCCAGGCTTCATCTCATCACTCACTGTAACGATTCCTGCAAAAAGAGCTTGAGAGTCGCCAATGGGAAAGGGAGATTTTTGAAGAGAAGGTCATGGCATGTTAATGAGCTGGCACTGAGGCCGTCCCACTTGTTTGGCAAGGGGAGAAG